>CM039596.1:12154696-12181849 GCA_022457205.1 Saccharum spontaneum | reverse complement strand
TAATCCCCTTCTGGCACACAATGGAACAAACTCACGCCCTGCTGGAGCAAGCACCATGCAGGTCACCAGTGCCACACAGATCCCCCGCCGAGCAGGCGTTCGGCCCATAGTGACTTGTTTGTCATGTGTCCTCTGCTTAGGGGCTCCAGCACTTAACCCTAAGAAAATATATTTAAAAAAACATTATTTGTGGTTGGCAAGGACTACGTGATCTAGTTGTTTATGATTCAATATTTTGTTTACATTATAGTGTGTATCATCCAAATTTTAGCACTGTAACTGTAATCAATCTAAGATGGAGATACTTTTATTTTGAACAGGCTAGTAGCCAAGACTAGCAAGCTGAAGTTCAGATAGTGATGGAGGAGGATGTGAACCTGTGCCAGAAAACATAAAAACAACTGATCCACGGTTCAAATAGTATTCCAGTTATTAGGTATTGATGTTTTCCTGAAGAATAGAGGCTGTAATATATTTGTGAATAACTTTTGCTGTGAGATGAAATTTTTACCTCTATGAAACTTATGATGGAGGATCGTGATCGGAAATGACATTCCCACCTCACCAATTAAGAATCTTGTACGCCGGCTTATATAGCCAGAGCTGGGAGGCTGATTTTGAAATTACATTTACACATCAATTAGCTGAACGGATCAGGTATTTGGGAAAGGTGTTAATGCAGGTGACAGTAGCAAGCTTTTGGGCCCCTATAGAAAGATATGGTCGTAGGTTTGCTTCATCTCCATTCCTTGGAAAACATATGCATATAAAAACTCAGGAACTTCCATTTGCTGATAGAAACTCGGGACCCCGAACTTGAAATTGACTGCGGCCAGCTACATCCAAAACCATAACACAGAAACTCAGGACCCCGAATGTGAAGACACTAGGCGCTAACATATAACAAACAAACTAATGTCCTACAGCATTAAGAATTAATTTCGGTGTCTAACTTCCTATGTTGTGTAGATGTAGCAATAATATTTCCAAATGGACCACTGTTGGGCAAAGCCCATGACACCATGTTCGCTGTACAGGCATGCATGGTGCCAAGGTGACCCATATATAACCCAGAGAAATTGAAGTGACATTGCATTGCCCTCGATATATAACATGCTTCGCCATGGAGAACCAACACTGCCAAATCAAAAACAGATGAATGGAAGTCTTTATACCAAAAATTCATGGCCCCTTCAGAGTTAGAATGGCTATCATATTGTCCCATGGGAATAGGATGCAAAAGGGAAGTAATTACCAGAAGTCCAAAGCATTAGTTCGCAAGCATAGTGCACGAAGAAACATAATATCTGGTCCTTTGTGAATAGTATACCTGGCAATGCTGGTATGTGGATAATAAGGACCCGATGGGACATGTGCTCCTGGTTGGACGGATGGTCATCATTCATGAACAGACGGTTATCATTCTTGAACGGATTAGTGGAAATCACAAGGAGTGATGAGTCTCGAAGAACAAAACAATTTGCATAAAACCTCCACAATATGACAGTGCTCTTGTAATTTGCTGAACTTAAATATAAAAGAAATATTTTTCCCATTATCATCCTTCATAACCTTGATCGTGACAATATATAATAGCATATACGGATGGAGTTGAATCCTGTTAACAAGGAAATTCAGAACTAATTCAATTAATGCTGAAATCGTGACATCTAGCACGAAAAAATGGGAGTCTTTATAATTGAAATTTTCCCAAACTTTGGGCTACAACTTTGATATGCTTTGTTTAAAAAATCTTTAACCTGGCTTTGTCCCATGTCATAGTACATATCTTACTCAATTTTTTGTGTTTTCATATTTTGAAATATTTTAGTAGAATTAATTTATTTATAAGGCCTAAACATATACCATGGTTCGTTTCATGCAATCAGCATTTCCAGACCTATTTCCTGATTTCATTTTTATATAAGACGTGTACTAATTATAGTTCATTTATTAACCAACTTTGAAGCATCTGAATCAACTTGCATTATTTCCATTCTTAGGCTTAAATAACATTTAACAATTTATTATTTACCAGTCCTAGGCCCTAAATTGTAACGGTTAACAGTAGGGTGCAATGACAACTTTATTGTTTTAGTAATATACTGGTTAGGTTAACATTTAATGTGAATATTATTTCCCATTTTACCATCTGTCATGGTTACAAGAGAGATCCGCAGTCTCTGTGTGTTTTTATTTCATCAACAATACACCAAACGATAGGATATAGAATTTAATGAAATTCCACATCATCTTCATGCCTGGCTCTCTATATAACCTTTCCCAATGCGGCACAGCCAATAGTAGCACATAAACATATAAGGTGAGGTGAAAATGAACCAGGAAGCGGATGGGATGATGTCTCATGGGAATGGGAGGCACAAGGGAAGTAGTGATATGCAGATCAAAATAGTGGTTCGCCCAGAGCGTGAGTGCCCCAACAAGATCAAAGCTTCGTGGCACGGCGCAATGACATCTGGCAGTACCTGAATGAATGTTAATTACTTGGATGAATGGCATAGCTGCCACAAGTAGTCAAGTCACTGCACTCAGGCAAAGCATACAGGATACAACATTAATCGTGGAGGCAGAAATTTTTCCATGCACGCTTCTTTCAAATCTAACACCACGCGTGCTGTAAACTCGATGGGTCATCTACATGTCTTATAGCTAGGACAATGTTTTCATTATTAAACAGAATAAATGGGAATGATTACCCATTTTATACTAGTAAAAAATATTTACATACATATAATAAATAAGTTTTTGCAAAGAGGGCGGAGCAAAAAATGGAACAACATGAAACGGCAAGGTAAACAAAGGAAACTAACAACAGTTCAGTCCACCAGAGGCAGGCCTTGCTTGTAATATGGATAATTGCAAACGTTTAATACATGACTTTTTATCTCTCAAAAGTTGACCTCTAGCTCTTCTATCCTCCACACTTAGATGTCCGTCCAAGTAGTAAATATAGAACTACCCTTAGGTGTGCATAACTGGACTGGGTCCTTCCCGGACCCAGGCAGAAGTATATTTGTATGTTTTTAGGGTCAAACTCTGGGAACCACACATGTGGGTTTCCGATGTCGGCTATGCCGGATCTTGTAGATTCACCACAAGGTGACTCATTTGCGATAAACATGCCCTAGTGCATCGCCAAACTTTATGCAAACAGCCTCAGCCTGCCAACATTTTACTATCCTGCATGAACATGAGAAATGGGGTGGGGTGGGATCTAAGTATATATTTTTTTCTTGAACATTCAAGTAGCTAGTTTTGTGAGTGCTTCAACATGTAAACAGGCTTCCAGTCATAGAAATCAAGTCTGCATCACTGGGCTATATCATGATAGAACATTGGTTGTGACGTTGAAAATAAGGCACATTACCATAGTTCAATAGATGGGGGTTTCGAGTCTGAACTGCCTGTGATTGACTTCTATATAGTCCTTATACTCCAGTGGGTTAAATATAATAGTTATTCCAAATTTTGTAATTACGTATATATTTACAGCCTTGTTATTTTTGAGTCATATATGTGGTTGAGTCAATAAAATGGACATTTCATATCGTTTTACAAAAAAACAGGATCCCAAGAGAGATAAACCTCAGTCTCTTTTTATTTTTCATCTGTCATACAGATGATACAATATACAATTCAGAGATGTTGCACCATTGTTTGAAAGCCCTCTATATATAAACAACATTTTTGTCTGCAAAGAGAGCTACAGACGATGCAGTCATCATGTAAAGATCTTAATATGACAAGGGGATAGCTAGGTTGAAGGCTAACCCTTAACAGCATCCAATTCCGGCACCTTCCTATTTTGTCCTCTCTATCTGTATTTCCCCATTGCCTCCTGTTCCAAATACAAAATGGTTGATTCCTCTCTATCTGTATTTCCCCATTGCCACGAGCCTACTATCCTGTACTGCTGTGCTAACTAGCTTGCAATATTTACTCTTGTATTTTTCAGAACAAGAAGACAATATATTTAGGCATGAAACAATTGACGATAGCCTGTGTAGTTAGTCGAGTATTAAAGCACTATGCCAAAACAGCACAAAGGAGATACCATAATTAGTGACCTAGAATCGAAACGCGTCACTAATGTAAGATTAGTGACGCGGATCAACAGAACACGTCACTGGTTAGTTGTTTTCCAGTACCAAAGAACAAAACGCATCACTAATAACACGTTATCTGAGACTCTTCTCAACTAGACGCTCACTGGTATCAGCATCTTTTATCAGTGACTCTTCCCCATCAAATGCGTCACCGCGGACCCAAAAAAATTATGAAGACCAGTTAACACAGGTCAAGTCCGAACCTGACTTCTGTCGCCTCTCCTCGTCTGCTCTCTCTCTCATCCCGTGACCCGTGGTCCTCTCTCATCCCCTCTGCCGCCCCTGCTGGCCTGCTCCTCTGCCGTCGCCACCTCCCCTCTTTCTCCTCCACTATCACAGCTGCTCCCCTCCATCATGAGAGTTCCATGGACGTCGGATCTGGTGAGGAGGCACCCAGCTGGGGAGCTGGTGCTCAGCAGATCTGGCGAGGTGGTGGCTTGGCCAGGGGAGTCCATGGCCGATGGTGGATCTAGGTGGTGCGGCACCCCTGTCCTCGGTGACCACTTCAGGCCACCACCCAACCGCAGCGAGCCGAGGGGGAGGAGGGACCGGCGCACTCCGGCCAGAGATGAGGGGCGGATCCAGACTGGCCCTGGTCACCCTATTTCTCCTCGCTGCCACCAAGATCTGCGCCTAGTTCACCACAGGTTTGTGCTCTCGTGCTGCTTGTTGGCCGTGGGATTCGGGGCTGTTGCGGGAGAGGGTTACAGCGAGATCTAGTTCAAGGAGGGGTGGGGGATTGGGGAATCGCTACCATGATTATTTGCCTTGAATATATTCTGATTCCCTGCTGTATTCTGTGAGTCTAATTGAATTGTAGACGGCACTTTCGTTGAGAATTATTGGGTTGTTGGGGTGGGATAAATTTGCTGTGTCCGGTGGGAGTTTGTGAGTTATGTATGACAAGCAGGTTATATGCTTCAATTTCGGGAGATTGGAGGCTTAGTCGTGGCCTGAGCCCAAGGGATCCCGGTTTCAGCACCTGTACCTGCTAATATCCTTTGCATCTTACATATCTCCTTTGCCAACATTTAAATTTTGTATTGCTTTATTTATTTGAAAGCTATCGCAAGTTATGTAGATGTATGTTGTGTGCAGTTACAGGTAAATTTTCTCACTGATTTTGGACCATGAAAACTGCTAAATCAGTCCCTTAAATGAGTATAAAGATGTTGTTGATAGTATTTAGCACCCTGGATGCACACCTAGCACATGCAGTTATTTTGATATTTTTTTAATAAACCTAGCATGTTGTTTCATTTGGGGATAAAATTCTGTTTATGGATCTAGATTTATTTGGTGACTCATTAAGAGGCTACTTTCATTGATCACTATTGCGAAATTGCAGGTCAGTGAACTCTTGGCGTGGAGGAGAAAGTATCTCCATCTTACATCACAGACACAGAGTGAGTTTTTTAAATGATGAACCTGTTAGCTTTTGTACATTCTGGTATTTTTTTCACTGAAATTGCAGTAGTTATCCCTTCATTAACCTTAATATAAGAAGACAAAACGAGTTTTCTGCTTGTGTGCTGATAGTGGCAAAGTTCTTTCCTGGACAATAGGGCAACATAACCCACGCATCATTTTTTGCAGCTAAGGCTGCAAGGGAGGGATTGGAGACTGATGGACAGGTTGAAATAACTAATTAATTAATATGAAGCTTAATTGTTTCACGACAGCAGTAGAGCTACATGCATGAGTATTGATTGCGCGTAACTGCATAGGTGGACAAGAGAATAGAGGATAGGACCAGGAGAGCAACCAACACAGTACCAGCCATCTAGTGCATGCTGCTGTCTTTAACACACGCTGCTGTCCAGCCATACAAGATGAAACACTAGAAAAAACATTTAGTTTGGTGAAATCACAGCTTGTGTAGTTCTGGCTTAGATAATAAATTCTAGTGGATTTCCTTCTGCACATGTGAATTCATACAGGAATCGCTTTCTAAAAATCTCTTTTTTTTAATGATTTTTCATGTGTTTGTCCCAGTAAGGCAGAAACTCGAACCCTACGGAGAAATGTGACACCAGGAAGGAAATTCAGCCCAAGAGTGAGACCCAGAATTTCCAAAAAGAAAGAGGTAAGGACCAGAAATCTGTTGCTGTTCTTCATTGGTCCTTTTGGTCTACACTAGTGAATAATTATAATCTGAGGTCTGGACTCTGCATTTGATGGCCTAGTCACATATTTAATGGCCTAGTTTTGCCTTGCTGCTCCCACTCTGTGGCAGTGGCTTTGTTTTTTTCACTAAATGATCCTTTGTTTTTTTTCTTACCACAGGCTGAATGCTAAGTGCTAACTTAGCTGAACTGAATAGCAGGTGCCAAACATTATATATCACCAAAACTTCTTCCATATGCTTGTCTTAAGCAGCCTCAGCTGCTCATACTGGTGCAGGCCTCAGTTTGTTATTTGAAACTTATGCTTATTTGGTGCTGATGGCAAGGTAATAAATAGCGGTGGTAGCGGCCGCAATTGCACCCGCAATAGCGGTAGCGGTCTATTGCCGCTACCGCTATGAGGTAGCGTTCTGAACTTTGCATCCTGGAACTTTGCGGCCGCAATTTTAAATAGCGGGCCGATATTGCGGCCGCAATTGCGCGTAGCAGGCCGCAATAGCATGGAAGCAAATATCCCTAATTAGTCCAGCCCACTATGACTCACACTCCAAATTCAAAACTCACGCATCGGCTGTGAAACTTAAAATTATTCATGATATATGCACTTAAAATTATTTATACTCATTATTCATGATATATATGCATAAAATTATATGGGACTATCGGGGTGCCGCTATTGGAACTTATCGTCCGCAATATCGTCCGCTATCCGCAATCCGCTACCTCGACGCCAATCCGCTACCAACCCGCAATACGCTATTTAGTACCTTGGCTGATGGTAATGGCGCAGGGTGTTGAATGAGCCCTTTGAGAAAGCACTTGGAGAGCATTTCCACTGACCTTGGCTTCACCGGCAATACAATTTTTGGGTACAGGCCATTTCGGTTCTTAGTTGTGGTTTTGGTCAATTTGTTATTTACATGCTCCAGTTGTTTTTTGTTGGGTGCAGGCATCAGGGTGCCCAATGGCCTCTTCTTGCAGGTAAACTGCCACTGGGACAACAATAGTAGTAGTTAAAATACTAGGCTGTGTAGGCATTAATTATTTGCAGCATATACTAGGCTTTTTTACAGACAATTTTCTGGTGCTATTCATGAGTAACAATTATCAGCCATTAAAGTGCCTATAGTATTGCTCGCAAAAAAAGTACCTATAGTATGATAACAGTTCTAGAAAATATTGTCTGATCATAAAAAAATAAATATTAGTGAACTGATAGGACCACTCTAACTCTTAAGATTATCTTGCAAAAGCAATGAAATTTAAGATAGGAGCTGTAATCTGGAGACAACACAGAAAAATTAAGAATACACCTTCCATGCAAACTTCTGTCCGAAAGAAGGAACTTTGTGTTGCTTGTTACTAGTAGTGCTAGAGACATTCTGATTCAGATTATCATCAGGTTCTAATTATTGGCCTGAGCCAGATTGGTTCTAATTATGAATACACCTTCCATGCAAACTTCTGTACAAAAGAAGACCTGAATAAACACGTCCTTTTTCTTTCATCTGCAGTCTGTTCTATTTAGAATTAATTTTAACAGCTGTTCTAAATCCAAGGTTGGGGACTAGACTTAATTTTAACCGCTCTCATATGTTTGCACTGTGGGTATTACATTTGCACTGAACTTGTTAAAGTGTATCCGTATATGAGTAAGTTTTTGCTCTCATATGTTTCTCTGGTTGGCACCTTAGGTGCCTGATATTAACAGCTGAAAATATGACTGAAATTATGTGTCTGCAGGACAAGTACTGTTGCTGTCTCTAGCTTCATAGAAAGAACAATGAAAAATTTCACAAAAACGGAGCAGGAAGTGGCATCAATAAGGTGAATGCCTCTCATTGGGCAGATACTTTGTAGCATAAGTTGTATCTAAAGTTTGTAAATGATGAAACATGTGTAATGGATGAAACATGTGTAATATGTGCGGTAGATCTGCAGCCAAAGCTTCTGCAGCAGCTGAAAAGAATGGGTACCGAACAGCAGCACCTATAGTACTGCAATTGAGATATTTATTTTTTTTATTTCTGTAAATTGTCATTAGTGACGCGTCTTGGCTGAATGAGTCACTGACGAGGTCCACAGCAGCGATGTGGCTCGGCTGAACAAGTCACAGTGAATATTCATTAGGGACGCGTCTTGGCTGAACGAGTCACAGTGAATGTTCATTAGTGACGCATCTTGGTTATATGCATCACTGTTGAGAGGTCATTAGTGACACGTCTTGTCCGGATGGGTCACTGGTGGGGGTCATTAGTGATGCATCTTGTCTGGACGGGTCACTGGTGAGGGTCACAAGTGATGCGTAAAGACGTGTCACTGTACGTTCACATCACAGACGCAATGTAAGTGACACATTTTTTCTGCGTCACTAATGACTGTCTAGACACATCACTAATGTGCTTTTTTGGCATAGTGAAGGAAGGATCTTCGCTTTTTGTGATGCATTCAGTCTTCGAAACAACAATATCTTGCACGGAACAGATTTGGTCGACAACACTTAATGCAAATCGACCATATCATTCATGGAAGAGATCTGCTCATGAACACTATGATATGAATCACACCAGAAGTTGATTCTTAAAGATGGATAGACACTTAACTAAATATAGGCTGTGGGCACGTACAAAAATTCATCAAACTCGCTCAAGAAATTTATAGCACCAGATGATGCGATTATTACTATATATTAGATATAGATATGTGGTTCAAGGTGCAGTTTGGCATCTGTCAAATGTGGCACTTTTTGTTACATTGCTAGCTAGATCCAACACCAACATGGTAATGATCCATAAGCCCGCAAAAATCATGGAAATGAAAAAAGGGGCACACTAAATGTTAGACATATTGACTTATGTATACATATTCTTAGATGCATAGTTTTGCTACACTTTTTCAAGCTCAATGATCATGAAGTTGTAATGGACTGAGAAAATATGGTAATGCAAAACACAATAATATTATAGGAAATGGAATTCGGGACCTACAAATACAAAACAAGAGAAAATTTTGGCATCTACCAAAACTAAAAAGGTGTAGGATTGATGGTGCGGCATCTTAACAGCAATGCGCAGATTGAGAAACAAATTCCTTGGGTGTCGGCAGGACAGATCAAGTGGTTTGTTCCCGCTTCTCGTTCCTTGACATCATCACCAATTTCTCTCTCTCACACACACATTCCACGGGCTTCCACAAAAATTGAGTTCTTACATATGTTTTGGCTCCCTTTTTCAGAGGAATGCAATTTTCATCCCTTCATTGGAAATGGCATGTGTTGATATTGGATAATATAAGAATCATGTTTCTTTAAAATACTTTTTAGAAACATGTGTTCCAAGTTAGGCCTGAACCTGTCGGTTGAACCCATGACTTGGGCCATCCTTTTATTACTTTCGCGCCCACAAGGACGCTCACAGCTTTAAGGTTGAGCATTCTGTTCTGCACCCAGTATGAGATGCTGAGATGATCAGGATTTCCATTCTGCTTGCAGCTTGCTTCTTTTTAATTTTTTCTTTAACTCAAATTTTTTTATTAGTTACTTTTTTGCTTTATTTATGTTTTATAAATTTGTTCTCTCCTCTTCCTTATTGTTTTACTTCTTGCTCTATTACATCAATTTTTTGCACATGCCTCACGTATACAACATATCTTTATTGTGTACAGAAATTTCATTGATAATAAATTTCTTCATGTGATGCTTGATCTGTTATATCTTTCTAACATGCTGGAACATTTTTTCATGAAGGTAAAACATTTTTCTCATAGGGTTCCAACATTTTCACCTTAAGCACGTACAATGGTTTTGCATTAGACAAGGAACAAGAATTTTTCACCAAACACAATTTGTTCCTGAACACAGGACCAATGCAAAGCCCTCACAGATGAGGCAGGCACTGTGTCAAGATCTTAACACGCTAAGGGAATAGCCAGCCTGAAAGCAAAGCCCCCACCAGCATGCAATTCCCAGTTTCCCTTGCCGGTGTCGAGGTTCTCTTTGGTCCCATATGTATTCCCCTAACGCCTCCTGTTCCCAACTCTTTCATCGAGTCTAGGCTCCTGCTGTTGAATGAGAAACAAGTCGCAGTTTCACCCCCTCAACTACTTCCCAATGCGATCTTCCCACCTGGATCGAGTTTGTAGAGTTGTCGTCCAATCGTCAATTGTTGTAGGTGAAGCTCCAGTTTCTTCTCTTGATTTTCCAGGTGCATGACTTGAGCTCATTCCTTGTTTGGCCCTTGATGTCCAGGAGGAGGCCAATCTTGCTCTCAAAACAACCTTCATACTCACTTGTGGATCGAGTCCTCTATTAAGAAGGCCCAGGAGGAATGGTGGAACGCTCCTAGCTGCCTTCCTTGCACACACGTGGGCTTCTAGTGCTAGCAGGTGCCTGAGCTTCGGTTAGGGAACTTGCAATGTTCAGTTTCCTTTTTGCCTCTCATTCCGAAACAGATCATGCATGCAGGTTTCATTCCGACTCGTTTATTCATACATCACCCTACTTTGTTTTTGCGTATGCTGTGTAGTGTTGTTTGTGGGCTTTGTTGAGCTAGTGGTGACATAGATATATATACCAGTATACACAGTACAGATTCGTGTTGTTTGTGGGCTTTGTTGAGCTAGTGGTGACATAGATATATATACCAGTATACACAGTACAGATTTTGGGCCACCACTACCAGTGGTTCTTTATATTTATTGATCATTGCTAGCTTATTAAATTAAAGGGAAATGGTTCATTTTTGCTCATGAGCACCGTGTATATATATCACTTTAGCAGCACCCAAGAAGTTTATTAGTGCACCTTGCCGATGGTGAATATTGAGCTTACAAAAGCGAGAAGTTTATTTTTGCTATCTAACAATTACATGAGTTTGCTTTCAGCTAGGCAACTTTGAAAATGGGAACCACTGATCATCGAACTATGTTTTCAGACAAATCTGGCATCTCCAGCTGGTTGAAAGTGGTATTGGTAATCATGAAAATGATTAAAATCTATTTTTAAAAATATATACTTAATTTTAAATAAGAAAAATATGAATGCAGCATCCAATATTTTCTAGTCGGAATTAATTCTTATTACTGCAAGCGTTCCACTATTCACAGTTGTGTTATTATTTATTTTAAACATCAGTGTGCACTATTCCAAGTGTATATTCCAAAGCGTATATTTATTAAGTAATTAGATCTTTTTAACTAACTACTAATTTAGATAGGAAGAATATGTGTAATTATTTTTTTTGAAGAGCCAGCGACATGAGTATGCTGGGCATATATTAATATAGAAGAATCCATTACAATAAAAAAACAAAAAACAACAACCTCACAAAGGAGCCATCAACAAACCCATTGCCGCAAGAAACACAAAGCCCACGATCCTCGAAAGCAATGGCTGTCGAGCGACACTCTACACGCCATAAAGCACATGCAATGTAAACTGGTAGGGGGAGTTGATTTTCCACAGCGATGCCTCCAAGGAGGGGAACAACATCCGTAGATGACGTCAACGCCGAATGGAGAACCAAGGTTTTTCAACCAAACTCCTACTGGGTTAGGGGGTGTCATCGGGTCAGAACCGCGACAAGCATAGTTCTTCGAGTCGGTGTCAGAGTATGGGTATCCGGTGGCTCCGGTGGACTCAAGAACACAAGAATCACATAGAGAAGACGCAACGGTTTATCCTAGTCTGGACCAATTCGGTCCCTATGTCCAGCAGCTGATGATCCTTATACTCAAGAGCACCCAAAATCGAGGGGTTACAACAGAGTGTAGAGAGAGATTTGGTAGGGGGTTAGCTTGGTGCTAATCCTAAGGTTGCCTCGTTGCCAGTGGAGCCTTCCCCTCGTCGAAGAGGAGGAAGATGACGGGATGCGGTGGAGGAGCTCTCGGTGCCCCTCGGTGGGTTGCCTTGCTCTCGGTGCAGAGTGGAGGAGATGGAATGGAATGGAGTGTCTGGTGATCGATTTGGGATCCTCCCCCTCCTAGGTCCTACCTTATCCCTTGTATAACGAGATAGGTTGGGTACATGGTAGTTTGGGGGAACTAGTCTACGGTCTACGTGCGTCAGAGTCTAGGAGGGTCTTGCAGTGGTGCGCCATAGACCGTGGTGGTGTCTTGGAGCCGAAGAAGCCTTGGGCGTCGTCCGGCTGCTCTATTCTGACACTTTGCGTGTTAGGCTGTGTCGGCTTGGACCGGCCTTCCCTAGTTGGACCTTCTGGAGTCTTCTTGGTGGCGAAGGAGGTTGGCTCCAGGGACTGACACGTGGGCCCAAAAGCCCCCAAGCCCCTGGAGGCCAAGGGAAAGCTTTGTCTTCTTGTGTCATGCCTCAGACGTGACCCTATCGGGGGAGCAGTTGGTAGGGCCGTGCCTAGGGAGCGGCGCTAGGGAGCCCCTAGCATCGGTAGCTTGGGGGCTCATCTTCTTGCGCCCGGGCCTTGGCTGGTGTTGTTAGCCGGGTAGGAGCCATGGGCTGGGCGAGGATGCACCGTAGATCGGGAGCATGGGGCTCAGGCGAGCCCCCGAGCCCCAGGTGGAGGTCGTTGCCAAGTTAGGCTTGGCCGGGTATCTTTGCCGCAAGGTGCGCGCGAGCGTGCCCGATGGGCATAGCCCCCAAGCCCTCAGGCAATCCTAAAGGGGTCGGTCGGGGGGTCTTCTTCGGTCGGGAACCATTGGACCCGAGGCTTAACATACACATATGTTAGGATCTCGCCGGGAGGCCCCGAGCCCTTTGTGGCCTCACTTGGCATGATAGCGATGAAGGGCTGAATTCGATCTTATGGTGACCAAACCCTCCTTGGCGGGGATGTCTTCTATTGACAAGAGTGCTACGGCCTACTCAGGGCCTTCTTCTCCAATGTGATCGGTGTTGCTCCGCAATCGGGGCCGAGCAAAGATGGTGCTGATCCCTTTGCGAGTCTATGTCGCATGGGTCTTCAACTCGAACGAGAGCTCAGTAGACTCATCTGGGAGTCACCGACCTTAGGCCCGGGGCAGCCCTCCTTTCTGATCAGAGCCTACCATGGGCTAGGTGATCAAGAGCGCTGTCACACCCAGTTTTAAAGAACTAAACCAGGTCATCCATATGTGTGCCCAGGAAGTCCACACATACGTCAGAATGAAAAAGTATCAGAAATAATGTTATGTATTTAACGTACACATAGCTATAATAACACTTACATCAGAGTATCGCGGAACAGTGACTAATCTTCAGGCTCCATTCCTCTCAGGGACGGCTGACTGGGGGCTCCGTATGCCAAGCACTTCTGAAAGACTTCTCGAAACTCCACTACATCTTTATCCTTTTTCTGAGCAGCACCTTACTACACACTGGGTGTTGGGGAAATAGCAAGGGTGAGTCCATGTCGAACTCAACAAGTATAACACAGGGTTCATGAGGCTCAAAAAGGCTAGACACTGTTTGACTGCGTTTAGCTTTTAATCATCATACAATTAGAAGTTGAGTAGCATCAAGGTATTCCAATTCCCAATAATGAACCAATGATCAATTGTAATAAGGATAATGAATAGCATTAACATGAGCATAATAATAATCAACAATAATTTAGCATGATATAATAGTGGTGATCAACTATTCCATAAGAATCCCCAAGGCCGCTCGTATCCGTGAGCACGGCTAGTATACCAGTTTTTAACTCTGCGCAGAGGTGTACACTTTCACTGTGAGTCATGATTTCCAAATGCATGGGTTTGCAAGGCCCAAAACATCGAAAACCATATAAAGCCATTCAAAAGTTCGTCTAACAAGTTAGGGCCATTAGATTCACTCGGCAGGCAGATGTAGAACCCCCCTTCCCTGTGGCACAACAACCGCAGCCTATACACACTAGGCCAGGGGCTCGCACTACACCCAACGTGGCAAGCCATTCTTACGCCATTTAAGGTAACCACTAACAAGCTAGAAAAGGTCTCTTGAACAACTAAAGCCAGAGCCATATAGCCCTCACAGTTGTACTGTCAATCCCGGTTAATGCTTACAGATAAGTCCTTATGGAGAGAAACCAGAGCATCAAAATAACCCACATGCTCTAGCCCCCTTTCAACAGTAATAAAATCTTCTTAATTGGTTGATTGCATAATCCATTAGTCAAATTACAAGATCATTGTTCATAATTAAGCACTAGCAATAGCTACCCAAATGCATAACCCATAGGTGACAAGGAAACAAGATATCAATAGCTAAGTTATAATCTCTATGGTTGTCAAGGAAGACACATGCATATGTATGATAATTTCTGTGAATAGGTAACAAGGATAGTCCCATGTTATACTTGCCTTGATCAAAGTTCTCCGATAGATACTGCTGGTCCGGCTCAAAATAATACTCCTATGAGTATGAATTATGTCATCATATTAGACTAAATTTGGTGTTTATCTACTACTTTTGACACACATACTGGCTTCTGTAAAAATATGAAAGGCAATAATGCTGACTTATTTGCTTCAGAAATTTATGTTGCATGGAATAACATTGCTAGAAATATATATGATAACTTTCATTGATACCTTTCAAGGAATCATATGCCCTGGTTCTGATTATCTTCTGTAATTCTATAGCTCATTCTAGTTCATGTTTTATTTCTTGTGGTTGCTGTAGATGGAGAACACAATGAGCACTGAAGGACCTGTGTAATCAGTTTCAACATCCCAAGAAGTAATTACAGATCAAAGATTCTGCTATGAGGAATGCTCAACTGTAGTTTCTGAATCAAATTTATTTTTACATCCAGTAACTTTGATTTTATAACAAGCTTGTTGTGGGGGGGTATAAATGAATCTAATACCCTCGGTTATGCTTTTGGATTTTTTTTTGGCAAGAACATTGTTAGGTGCTTTTGTCATGAGAAATGATTCACTTGATTGTCACAATTTAATACCTGCATGGTACTTGTTGCCTCCAGTGGTTCTCTCGTTGTTGATGGAATGGGTGGTGTGGTCTGCTCTAGTGGATCATTTGTCAGTGGGGAAGGGCATGGTGCAGTCTTCTTGAATGGATCGTCATTTGCTAGTGTCCGGGAGTGCATGGTGCTGCAGTTTCCTCTTGTGGGTTGCTTATCGACGCAGGACTACCTGGCTCATTGTCATTGTGAACCATGGGAGACGGTGAGGGTTGTGGCATCCTATCCAACATGATGTCGCCTTGATTCTAGAGTATGAAGTTGTTCCTGGCGTCTCCCAGGTACTGAATCCGGTCTATAGTTGGCAGGTTGAGCTCATCCTCGAGATGATCTAGGTGAACACGTGGCCTGACATTGCCATTCCACTGGCGACCTCCATAACTTTCATCATCTACCTACACGGCATATCTTCGATAATATCATTGATCGACAAGCTCTGGACTCGTCTGGTCACCTATGTGGTCTACTCTTCATGCGGCACCATGCCAGCCATGCGCAGAAACTGCTACCTCATCTCTACCATCTGTGGTTCACTGCTCGTGAATACATCTGCAATTTGGCCATCACCATCTCCTTCATTGTGTCCTTGCGAGCTTGTTGTATGAGCCTTCCCATGTACCTCTGCCTCCTCCTGTATGAGCTCACATTGGATGACCAGGCGTCCATGTCCCTCCAGTTCATCCTTGATGACATGCCTCGAACGTATTTGCGGTGCACGCAGTTTTCCAGTGCCTTGGAGAGCTGGTCCCTCTCTATGCGAGGGTTAAACAACTTGCTCTGCTCTGCCACAGCGGCCACTAGGATCCTCTCCTCAGCCTCCTCGGTCTGTGTTTCACTGAATTTCATCTACCCCTCCTGCAGCCGTTTTGGCTTGTCGGCTTTGAAGTAGACCCTTGTCCTCTCATTAAGGACCTCATACTCTATCGATAGTAAAGCCTCAGCTGCCACCCTTTCTTCCTCCCACCATATCTTCTTCTTAGTAGTGTACCCTGTAGCTCCCAGGTGGTGGTGGTGGTACATGTTCTTCTTCACTAGCACAGAGAACTTCTCGCCCTTGAACTTTGCTTCTTCGCTTGTTCGTTCTTGGACGAACGTGTCCCAAATCTGAGGTGTGATGAACTTGTATTCACCGAAGGGTTTTTTCCCATCTTGATGTAACTGTAATTGAGCACACACTTAACTGGTGATGGGCTTTAGCACAGGTACTCAACACGTACGCCTTTGTCAGATCTTGATCGATGCCCTCTGGGTACATGAACCTCCTCTTGAACTCTTCCCACACATAGGTCTTATGGTGACCTGGGACGTCCTCCCTGACAACCTCACCGCATGTGTTGCAGAGTGTATATGCCGATCATGGTAGTTGGCTCCAAGGGTTCTCCCATCCTCATGACCGGGTGTATCACATGCACCTGTGTGCAGCACACGCCTGTCGTGCTGGGCCCAGCTCTTCTTCTCCTGACCAGACATCTGTGTCGTCGAAGAAGTTGGGGCGAAGGTAACGTGTAGTATAAGTACTAGTGCAAACAAGCTTGTATGTCGCACCCATTTTTAAGGACAAAAATAGGATACATAAAAGACTCATGTGCGCCCCAGGACATGATCGCACACACAAGTAGACAAATTATATAGTATCATCACAGTGCTTATTACATAGCGAATAAGTATTTAACACATAGTCTTGAACGATAAATAATTATGACTAATAGTAGATCTCCAGCGGAAACTCCAAACACAGGGACACGGTTGACTGGTTGACACCAAGACTAGTACTCATTACGATAATCTTTGTTATAATCTTCATCTGTTATGGTGGAAATAGCAAGGGTGAGTCCATGTCAAACTCAACAAGTACAACACAGGGTTCATGAGGCACAAAAGGCTAGACACTGTTTAACTGCGTTTAGCTTTTTATTTATCATGTATTTAGCAATTGAGTAGCATCAAGGTAATCCACTTCCTATTAATGAGTCAATGATCAATTGTAATAAGAATAATGAATAGCATTAACATGAGCATAATAATAATCAACAGTAATTTAAACATGATATAACAATTATGACCAATTATTCTGTAAGAATCCCTAAGGCCGCTCGTATCCGTGAGCACGGCTAGTATACCAGTTTTTAACTCTACGCAGAGGTGTACACTTTCACTGTGAGTCATAACGTCCAAATGCATGGGGAGGCCATTCCCAAAACACCGGAAATCATATAAAGCCACTTAAAGGTTCGTCTAACAAGTTAGGGCCATTAGATTCACTCGGCAGGCAGATGTAGGAACCCCCTTTTCGAATGGCACACTTCCTTCTCGGCTATACTCATTGACTAGAGGCTGTCCTACACCCAACGTGGCAAGCCATTCTCATGCCATTTAAGGTAACCACTAACAAGCTAGAAAAGGTCCTTTAAGCAACTAAAGCCAGAGCCATATAGCCCCCATAGCTGTACTGTATATCCCGGTTATCACTTACAGATAAGTCCTTATGGAGAGTAACTAGAGCAACAACAATCAACACAACACAATGCTCTAGTCCCTTTGTCAACAATAATAAAATCATCTTAATGGTTGATTGCTTAACCCATTAGTCAAATTACAAGATCATTGTTCATAATTTAGCACTAGCAACAACTACCCAAATGCATAGCCCTAGGTAACAAGGAATCAAGATATCAATAGCTAAGTTATAATCTCTATGGTTGTTAAGGAAGACACATGCATATGAATAATATTTTCTGTGAATAGGACAACAAGGATGGTCCCATGTTATACTTGCCTTGATCAAAACTCTCCGAATGATACTGCTGATATGGCTCAAAGTAATACTCCTGATCGTCCAGAAACTGCTCACCTTCTATACTCGATCATCAATCAACATCATACATGCATCCAATCAAACATACACGAAGCAAACAAAGAGATATAATTAGAACAGTACACCAACAGTAACAAAAACAGTAATAAAAGTTTATAAAACTCTTCTACATGTTCCTACGATCACACATACGTAAAGATCACCAAATTCGGAGTTAAAATGTGAAAGTTACTAATTTTCTAAGATTTCCTATAGATAAATAAATACTTAATTATAAACTCGAAAATTAAATTGTCCAAACTGGCTGTACAACTATACTAACATGTAGAGCTCGCAAATACGAACCTAACGCAACTTGAACGGATCAAATCGGAGTTAAAACGAAGATTTTATGGCCAAAACAATCCTAGTGGCAAAACTGTAATTATCCGAAAACGTATTTTTTATTTACCGTGAGAGAATACGCTTTCAAAACACGAAAACGCTTTCGGGGTTTATGCCTAGGGACTGCGGGTTTTAATTTGAAAAAGTTCAGGGACTCTTTATGAAATTTTCCACCGAAAGGGTATCTTCTTTTCTAGGCCGTTGATCTGATGATGGACGGCTCCTAATCAATCCGGGCGGAAGAGAGAAAAACCCGGCCACCTCCCTCAACGCCGGCCGGCGGTCTCCATTGCCGACATTCCCTACCTCGCCGGAGATGGCGGTTCTCCCTATCTAGACCACCAATCGGCCCAGGACTTGTTCCAAACGGAAGAGGAACTTAATGCGAACTCATCTAGGTGGTAAAAGTTTGCTACGATGGATCGAGCATGACGTGCGATGAGAGGAGAGCGGCGGCGCCATTGCCGATCTGACGGTGAGCTTCAAAAGCTTGCTTCGAAGCCTCTCCAACCAAAAGAAAAGCATAATAAGGTAGAGGAGACAAGTGCGGACTCACCAATGCGAAGAAATTGACCTCCAATCCACCCGAAAAGCTCCCCAACCGAACAACCGAAACCTTCAACACCCCCCAAGCCCTAGAGCTCGATTTCACGTGGTTGAACTCGCGGTTTAGATGAAAAACGGAAAAGAGGGGGTCATGGCTTCTCCTTTATAGCTCCATATCACCGTATTCGGGTAGGGAATCCCGGGTTAATCGGTAAGGGTCGGTGGCGGCAACACTCGAGTTCGGCTCGGTCACGGCACGGGGAAGAAGAACACGCTGACATGTGGGTCCCAATGGTCAGTGACCGCAAGAGAGAGGAGGGCGCGACTACGGTACTTGGGCCGGCCCAAAAACGCGCGGGGAAGAGGGGCTCGGCGGCTTCGGCTTCCCTCAGCCCATCAGTGAAAGAGAGCTAAGCAGGCCGACCCGAGCGGGCCTTCGGGCCGCCAGGTGAGAAGGTAAGTTGTTTTATTTTTTTCTTCTTTCTTTTCTTTATTTGTTTGTTTTCTAAAACCTTTTTCAAATAGAATTTCTAATCCAAATCAAATAAAATAAATTCCACACCACAAAGTAAAATAAATGCAACAGCATGAATGCATCACCAAATATTCTTTTCTAAATTTTTTTTAAATCCTAATTCCCCATTAATTGTTATCTAAATTATTTAAAACCCACAAATTCTAAAATTTGAAATTTTTGGGTGCTACATTGTAGATAAGCATGTAACAAGCACCTAGTAGCTAGAGCAGAAACATGTTGCACCAGATAAAGGAAAAATAAATAAATTGGAGTTAACTATTGTGCAAGGAGCTTGGTCGGTGGGCAAAAAATACTTTTTCAATCATGAGATCTGAGTTCCCTGCAGCAGTCACAGCTACTGTACATCATAACATCAAGCCGAGACCTGATTACACTGGTCTTATCGTAAGCACATATAACTTGTAACCAATGTATTGCAGCACATGTTACAGTTGCTAGAAACTCGATCCAGTTCAACAAAAAATTACATAACAAGGCAGAGACGAGGGAGCCGGCCGGCGGCGCATCCGGCGCTAGTGTGGGCAGATATCCGGCTTCCCCACACCCAGATTTGTCATCTCCATCCTGTGCAGGCAAGCCCCCGAGACGCACCCCCACCCCCCTCCCCCGCATATCCCGGGCATGGCAGCCGGGCCAGACGGATGCTGTGTGTCGACCAGCCAGCGCCCAGTTTCCACGAGTTTCAGCGCCCGCCCCCTCCCCCAACCCTTGGCCCTGGTGCGGATGTTTCCTAGTGCGCAACCATGTCACATAGCTCTTGTGGACGCCAAGAACACAATCGTGGACATATGATCAGTGGCTAACCTAAGAAAACATGAGATCAAAGTGGAACAGATGAAACAATAACACAGAACGCGCACAGAGACTGGCAAATGTTAGAGAATAGTGCTATTTTCTACTGATGTGTTTGAGGAATACAATGCATGATCACACTGAATTAAGCAAACAACTAACTAGTGTAATGTCCCAGCTATTAATACCATAGCTAATACACGGCACATACATAAACAAAAACTGATCAACACATGGATGCAATGCGCCTTCTGCGCAATTGACGCTCTCAGCGCATGATGTGAGTGCGCTCACCACGCACCACCTTGAATAGATTTGAATCCTCCTCTCTGGATGAGCTGTATACATGTGCACAAGCTAGATTAGCCCAACAGCTCTCGTGTGACGCGCGTCCCCATCCCCGGCAGCTGCTGCCTCTTCGTATCAACCTCGCATGCAGCACCCTTGTCCCCGGAGGCGGCGGCCTCCCCAAATCGATTGTCCAGCATGGTGTGGAACTCCCACTTCGCAAGGCCGGATCCACGCACTGCAGCATCTTCGTCCACGGCGTCGCAGCCCGGTGGGTGTGGGAGGGTAGGGCAATTGGGGCGTCCGTGGGTGACATTGCGGCCAGGGATGCCGAGGTGAGGGAGCGGGACCTTGTCGCCAAGGAGGCCGAGCGGCTGCGTGGGGTCGTGAGGGCATCGTGGAGGTCACCATGGAGGCTGAGCGCAAGCTCCTCAGTGACCTCTCCAGTACCATCTAAGACACCGGAGAGTGGCCTGAAGGTGAAAGAGAGCCTCGCAGATAGAATTGTATTGCAGTTCGCAATGAATCATGTTGGTGAGTAGGATCAGGTCATTTATGTCAATAAATCCCTGTCACAAGCATCTAATGAATTTGACCTTATCATTGTTTTAGATGATCATACACGTATTATCATTGTTACAGCTAATGCTTCTCTTCATGCAGCATTATCTATTTTAGGCCTGGTTAATTACTTACCCCATGTAGGAAATGGGCTTATCCTTTTTTCATCTTGTAATTAATGTACTAGTGCTCAAGTCAGAAATAAAACTACACACACATAATTTGAGTTATTTGTCCTATACCTTCTCTTTCAGAGGAGCAGAATTCTGCATATTTCGTGGCTATAGAAAGGAACTATAAATATTTCATAGTAACCTCATTAACCTGCAGGTCTCTTTTGGCCTGTCACAGTGTTACTTGGTCCTTGTGCCTGAAACGCTTCCCGTGTTCCTTAGAACAATTCAGATGTTGAAGTACTCTTAGATTTTAGGAAAGTTAAATAGGGTCTTACACAATTTTTCATGAAAAGGGCAACTTTTTAATTAAAAGTCATAGTTCTGTCCTATCCTCAATTGTTTGTCTTGCAGTACCCTTCCAAATTTACCCTCAAATGTTTTGGATGTGCTCAAGTGTTTTGCATTTTTAGTACATATTATTCAGCTACATTTTAGTGCAAATTATAGAGAACAAATTCAGTTTCACATGATGCTTAAGCATAGTCACTGAGTTTCTGATATACTTATCATATTTGGTTATCTGTTATGAAACATGTAAAAAATTGTAGTATGGATCTCTCTAAATGCAGACCTTGTTAGGATAATACAGAAACTCAAAAAGTTCAGATCTCTACTTGTATGATAACATTCTGATATATATTGTACCACATTTCATGAACCAATGGACCACGTGTTCTCAGTTTATTTTGCTATAAGTTTGTGGTATCTAGGGTAACAAGTAACAACCATGTCTCTAAACTTACAATTTTGGAAGCCTTACCCCTTTTACACATTTTTGCATTTGTGTATGGTTGCAGGCTGCAAGTAGGGAGCATTACTAGGGCTGATAAGAACAGGAGATTTTGTTATCAGCATTTACATGCTGAGGTGGGTAGCAGCAGAACAGCTACCTTGGCTCACCTGCAAATGTGTGACAGAGGTAGAGCTTACCAGTAAGCTGTTCTATAGGAGAGCACAGATAGAAGATGACTCCACTCATTCTGCAAGGTACTGTCTCATTTCTCCTATGCTAGGTTGAATCAAGTATGTCTCCATTTGTTTTAGCTCAATCTTTCCTGGCTCCCTGTGTCACAGAGGTGGAAACATTCTGAGATTGTTGGAGACAAGAAGGGCAAGGGAACATCTGTACATTAAAAAATAAATGGTATGCCTTGGCTTCGGAATGCGTACTTATACTGTTTGATGACTAATGACTTCATGAGAGGAGCTTCTAGCTTCTTTTTTCCTGAACATGCTAGTCAGGCAGCAGCTTCTCCCTAACTCCTAGATAAGTACAAACTAGTCGCTAAGAATTTGATTAGTGTAAACTTAATGATAATAATAATAATAATAATAATAATAATAATAATAATAATAATAATAATAATAATAATAATAATAATAATAATAATATCTGGCAGATGTAAATTGCTGACTGTATAGTCCTTAGACAGTATGCACAACTTTGCAAGCTTCCATAAGTTACTTGTACAATTTAGAAGTTGCTGACTGTATACTCCTTAGATATAGAGAACTGTGCGGTGGCGGCGGCTGTGGCAGCTTCTCTGCTGCCTCCTATGATGAGGGCTCCCCCACCGGGCAAGATGAGAAGTGCTGCAGCATCATCACGCCCTACTCAGGTAAGCAAAGCTCAAGGTGTTGTAAACAAAACCAAATTCTACTGCTTGACACTACTGGTACAGATCTCCTATTTGCTTTATCTTTACTGCAGAAAACACTGTTTAACACTAGAGATGTGACTTTCATTGCTAACACTATTAGATCACATGGTAACGCTTGATATGAAAAATACTAGAACTGGAGATTAGGGAAAAATATATTTTCAGATTATGGAAAAATACTAGAACTGGGGATATATTTTCAGACTAGGGAAAAATACTAGAACTGGATATATATTTTCAGATTAGGGAAAAATACTAGAACTGGAAATATTGTTCAGATAATAGATGCAAATGTCTGGACTAGTTATATTCTTTTATCAAGTACTACTACTGTTGTGATGCAAATGACAGATAGTTTTAAGCCAGAGAAATGACTTTGCATCATGTACCAACGTCTATCTTCATGTACAATTCTTTTACCCTGTACAAAAAAATATTGGAATGAAACAAATGGCATAGTAATTTTGTCATTGTCTATCTGTATAAATTTGGCTACTTGATTTTAGATCTGCACATTATGCTAACTGCTAGTCATATATTTTCAAGGCCCTGTGTTACTCAAACAGAGTCGAAGATGTCATTCCGAGGACTGATGGAGCAGGACCTGAGCAAGCTCGATGTCATGCAGCTGCATCCTTTGTCACCAGAGGTGATTTCACGCCAGGCAACGATCAACATCGGTAATGCATTATTGCTTATGCTGTTTGCCTGTTTCTGTAGCGTCTCTCTTGTAAGGCAGTTTTTGTACCTTTGTATTGGCATTAGTGTTGCTGTACCAGTATGTGCCTATAACTTGTCTAGTCCTAAAACTCATGTTTTGATCGTTCAGCCTGTGCTAGCCTTCAGGATGTGGCTACAAGTTTAATGGTTGTATCTATACATAATTTATGACCTAGATAGAATCATGCAAGTGGTCTTGGGTCTTAGTGGAATTTCATTTTTATGATAATTGCTTCTCGATGCGTTAAATAAGGAAGCCAGCACAATGTCACCTGATAAATCGTACTAAACCACCTCATCTTGTGTTTCTATGACCGAGTTCCTTTAATGGTAAAGTTTGTTGTGTTCAAGCCCAACTGTGCCAGTCATCAGGGAGTTTGAAAGGGGGTACATGTATAAAAGTTTTATCCTATCAATAATGTATGTGTCATCCCTGTCCTGTGATGTTATTTGTGCAATAAATTTATGCTTACATGGTTTTAGATGCACGAAATTCAGCACGTAATTACACTTTTTGAAATATATATTACAGTTATTTATTCATAAAATAAAAAATAAATTTGCATAACAAATAATGGGCAATTAACAATTTTCTACAACTGACTAATCATGGAGGAAATCCTAACCTTCTATACTGAATTTGGTTTGCCTTGATTCATGAAAGAAAAGGTGATGAGTGGTGTTTTTCTGACTACTGCTGTGGTACATAATAGGATGTTATATTGCTTATTGAAATCTGTAGAATCTGATTTTTTTTACATGACTTTTGGATAAAATATCTTGCTTGTATATCTTCAGTCTTATTTTGCTTGCGTGAAGGAAAAAACTGCTGCTGTAATATCCTAAGTTTATGTGCATATTCTAAATAAAATATCTCTTTGGAATGTGCAGGGACCATTGAGCATATGTGGCCCATGGGAAGTCTACAGTTGTCAAAGCAATCTCAGGTGTACAGGTAATAACAAATATTGATCCATTGATCATCACATGCATGTCTGTTTGTTCCTTTTACATGTACAGTAATAATATAAATTTGATTCTATATCTAGAGAAATATTTGTTTCATATTATGTCTCTTAGATAACAGCAAGTATTTTATGAAATTCAGTTTGTCATGATTATATTCTTGTGCTCAGGGAACAATAGCTCAGGGTGCTCCTGTGGTGCCAATCTCAGCACAGCTTAAGTAATCCATATTTGTGCATGTAGTACTTTCGTTCTGTGGAAGTACATGACTGTGTTCCTTTGTGATGGGAGTCCTGAGGGTGAACCAGAAAATCAAAGTGCGCCCAGGCATTGTGATGAAGAACTTACAGTGCTAATGTATTTTGATCATGAGAACTTACTATCTCTACAACTAAAAAGCCCCACTTGTTATCGTCTTAGTTAGCCTCATCACCCCGCCCCCCTAATCGCGCCCCCTCGGGAAAAAAGGGGAACGCTCACACGGCCTCTGTGGAGACGGTTTTCCTCACGCAGCTCGCCCACGGCGCCAGCTCCGCAACTGCCCGCTCGATAGGTCACCGCCCAGCTCCGCATCACCGAGCGATAGGTCGCCACCGCACCCGCCATCGCTCCCCACACCGTGGCCCTCAACTTGCCCTCGCCGTTGCGCGCGCCGGTCCGACGTCTCCGCCGTCGTCTGCGCTGCCTCCGCTGTCTACGTCGCACTCGTCGTCTCGTTGTGCCTCGCCGACCTACGGTTTGGGGTCAACGGGGGAGGGGGCACCGGCGGTGGCTACCCAGAGATCGATGTCGATGATGGCATGACTTGTCCCTCTCCCGCTCTTCCTCTGGCCCGGCCGGATCTCGCTCCCTACCCTCCGTCGCCGGACGACGTCGCCAGGCCATTGCCGGACGCGACGCGATGCCTGCGACCGCGAAGCTGCCGACGACCCTCGCCAAGCCGCCACCGTCGCCGCCGTGGGACGGGCCACGAACGGACGCGACGCGGCGCCTGCGACCCCAGCGCCCGCGGACCGCGACGCCGCCGGACGACCTCGCCAAGCCGCTGCTGGACGCGACGCCCGGCCACCGTCGCGCCGCCCCCAATCACGCCCGGTCTGCAGCCGGCCCAACCCCTCCCACGCAGCGTCGCCGACCGACGCAGTCCCGCCGCTGCCCTGACTTGCTCCCGATGCTGCCGCCTGCCACGCCCCGGCCCTCTCCCTCCGACGCCTGCAACGAGTTTGGCTTCTGGGGTGCGGCCACAGTGGCGGATTCGCAACCATCAAGAGAAGGCCATGACACCGCCAATGGCATGGTCGCCAATGGCGCCAAGGATACGCGGTGGAGTCACAGCAGGCCGCCGCGGCCCCGCCTGCTTCCCCACCTCCACCTGCTGCAGGGGCCGAGATCACAGGTGATGCCGTGGGAGCAGTGCGTGCCCTTGCACCGTGGCCCGAGGTGTGGATCGAGTTCCCCGTGCTGCTCTAGATGGAGGTAATTATATCTTCTCGATTCTGAGTTTCTGACGCCAATATGATTGTTGCTACTTCTGGGGAAAAAAAATTGGCATCTGCTTACGCAATGCTGCCTGTGCGCATGCGCCTGTGTTGTTGCTTCTTGTGGAGTGGTTTCCTGGGTGGGTGTAAAGATTGCTGGTATGAGCTAGAGTTGTTAATTATTAGTACCAAGTAGAATTTAGTGGAATTGAGAGCAGAGGGAACCTCATCGGAGCTCAGATAGCAGAGGGGGACTCGGAATCTTCAGATAAGTTGAAAGGATTGCAGAATTGGATATACTATTGGGGACCAAATTTCTCAACTAATAGTTGGAGATTAAGGTGACAGGATTGCTGCAGGGCCGAGGGAATATTTTTTATATAAATTTAGAGTTCTCTTTAAGTTTTGTTTCCATTAAATTTAGAAATTTCCTGAAAACTCTCTATTTCTCTTCAGTTGTAAAGTTGATTCTTCAGAGTTCAGACCAATGTTTGGAAGATGTAAAAACATTTTTTTTACTGTCGCCTTCCTTGCAAGAACTTATGGAGAAGTTAAAGATGACATCCCCTGCTGAGTTGATGAAGATTGCTATTGCTAACTTAAATGATTCCTCTATTTCACTGGATATCAATTACCATGCACTGCAGGAGTTTTTAGTTCTTGTTGAGCGCATCTCTCAACAATGCTAATGGTAAATATGTTCTTGTTTGCTAAATGCTAATATAGCTGAATTCTCTAAACCTCATCCTCAGAAATCCAACCCATGTATGAGCATGTAGTTACAGATACAGATGCCCTTTTTTTATAACTTTTTTCCATAAGGGAGAGTATGTGCAGGTAAGTTATTTTAATCTCCGGCAGCTTCAGTTCTTGCTTTATTAACAGTATGCCAATTTCGGCAGGTGGAGGTCATAACGTTGTCGTCTCATATAATGGAAGGCACAACAATTTTATCAGGTGAATATGGCTGTCTATTTACCTTGCTTTTAAACAAAATATCACCCAATGCACAACAATTTGATCTGGTAAAGGTAGCGCTAGGACACTTATGACCTAACCAGTC
>CM039596.1:11850763-12154596 GCA_022457205.1 Saccharum spontaneum | reverse complement strand
CATCTGCTGTGCCGAACAGCAGCATGTCGCTAGCATGTCGCGCGGAACGAGGTATAGCGGACACTCGCTACCCCGGTAAATTTGGCGGACGGGACCAGCTACCAGATCAACATAGCGTACCCGATGCGGCTCTTTTCATCCGTTATATTTTTTACCAGATGGAATAGAGGAGCCGGTGCAGACAGTCTAACAACTGTATCCTATATCGCGACTAGTATGAATACTTGGACAGCTGTCCGCATTGCGGCAAGAGTCGATACAAGAGGAATACGTTATCACATGGATGCGAACGACGAGTGAGCCTTGAGTGGGGCCAAAGAAGATGGCCAAGAAGAGTAGTGCGATGAGGAACTGGGCAACGATATTATTTACCTCCCTCCAATGCATATTACCTAGAGGGTCATCGTGGGTTACAATGTACCGGACACGCATGAAAAGCTAGTGAACTTGAACTCGCTAGATAGAGTGCAAGCTTGGAAAGAACCGTGCAATGAATTGAAGTATAACATAGGAATGTACATGTATAGAGCCATGAAGAAGGTTTGGGAACGTGGGTGTATCCTTACCGCCCACTAGTTCGGGTAAATTAAAAGGATACTTGGAACACATATGCAGCTACTGGGATCACCACTTTTCACATTTGAAGATTTGAAATCTATATTGTTTGAATGGTGCAGCGGGGGCATCATGGACCACTAGATTGCATTTCTAATCTATCCTTAGGATGGAAGGGCCGTTGTATTTGACTCTTTGCAGGAAACAAACAAAGAAGGGCATAAAGATTTTGAAAGTGTATTGCGATAGTAAGTGGGAGTACTTATTCTTTTATACACTTAATATATGTGTTAAATTGGTCGTCAACAATAGTGGTTTTCATGCAGTGCATATGAGAAGTACGTCCATGATCCCGAGTGCCTCGATCTAATATCTGAGAAGAAGAACAAGAATGGCACAACAATAAAACTCAGGCACAATTTTCCGATACGTATCAAAAGTTGTATGTGCTGTTATATCCGAGGACCTCAGAGTGTGCGGCAAGTTCAACCATAGCTGGCGCCAGCTCAAGAAATCACAAGGTTGGTGCTGGAAGGAAAAGTTTGACCACAAGAACATCACTCAAACAGTAGCAGACATGTAAATTTGTCATGGACTCCTGCACGCATGTTGGACGACCGTTCTTTAACCAGGACAGCGAGTTAGCAAGGGCAGAGAAGTATGAGAAGATAGGAAACTGGACCACCCAGCTATGCGTCCATGATTACTTGTTGGACATTGGATTAGGGGTACGAAAGCAGCAGTGATCGATCTTAATTAGTTTCACATCTGACATACACTACTACAACAATCTTAACCAAGGCGGGCAAAAAGCATTAACCGAGGCGGTTTTTCCAACCGCCTCCATTGAAAGGTCACGATTAGTCAGGCCTATAACGAAGGCGGTTGGCTACCTGCCTTGGTTAATCAAATAAAAAACAATCCGGCCTTTGGCCACTTGATTTGCACCTGCATGCTCCCCATCACCAGTATCTGAGCTCCGGCCACCGGATCTAGACCTGCACACTCCCCGCCACCAGATCCAAGAGCTCCTCGCCCTAATCCACACTGCCGGAGGAGCTTGAGGGAGAGGGTGGAACTGTTTGCCCAGATCCACGCCACCAGAGGTGCTTGAGGGATAGGGAGGAGCTCCTCACCTAGATCCACCGGAGGAGCTCGAGGGAGAGGTAGGAGCCGCACCGCCAGGTGGGACTCGCACCGTGGCTGTCACTACGCGCCGCTGAGAAGGGGCCGCGCCATGGCTGCCCCTTGTGCTGCCGAGAGGGGTCTACGCTGTGGCTGCCCCGGCGGTTGCTCGCTCTAGAGGGTGAGGAGTGAGGGAGGGAGATGAGTCAGAGAGGGAGAGGAGTGAGAGAGGGAGTGAGAGATGGAAGCATGCGCGCTGCGCGGAGGGAGAAGAGGGAGGGCATCGCCGCTACTCGCCACTGCGCGCTTAGATGTGCCGTGAAGTTGAGGGAGAGGAGTGGGAGGGAGGGAAGCTGACGGGTGAGTGGGCTAGGGTTTGATCTAGTATATATAGTGGAGTGTTGTTGTTGGGCCAACGTGGATGTGAGTGGGCTCGGCTACTATTAACCGAGAAGGGTCTTTTAAGATGCCCGCCTCCGAAAATGGGGGCATTTTTTGAGGCGGGCCTCTTATAAGGCCCACCTCGGTTAATATATTTTAGGAGGCAGTTATTTTTTAACTGCCTGGGTAAATCGATTTTTGTGAGGCGGATGATTGTGACCACCTCGGTTAATAAAAATGCCCGCCTCGGTTAATCTCAGGCATTAATCGAGGCAGTTGAAATGGCCGCCCACTTCCAAGGCCCATTCCCAAACGCCTCGCATAAGTTTTTCTGTAGTAGTGATATTTGTAACTTGAATGTTGGTTGGTCTTTTGGGTGTTAATTTATGATGTGGTAACTTGAATGATGTGATATATTTATGCTTTTTATGCATATATCTGTGCTTTTGTCTATGTTTAATTTGCAAAACTATAATTAGAATTATAATTCAAATTCAAATTCAAATGCGAAAAAAGTATATTTTTTAATCTAGAAAATCACTAACGGAGGCGGGTAAGTAATAAAAGCCGCCTCTGTTAATTGCTTAATGGAGATGGGCAGCTTTAACCAACCGCCTCGGTTAATCTGTTAACGGAGGCGGGCCGCCAAGGGTGACCACCTCGGTTAATGCATTAACCGAGGCGGTTAAACCAAACACCTCCGTTCGTCTAGATTAACCCATGACATTTGGACGGAGGCGGATGGTTTGCCCGCCTCCGTTAATCCATTTTGCCCGCCTCCATTAAGTACTGCAGTAGTGCTCATCAATATAAAAGCCAAAATGTGTTATAATTTGTAAAGGAGGTAGTATATCATTTCCAAGAGTACCCAAGAATTTCTTCCCAAAACCATTGAGATTTCTAAGTGGCCAAAAAGTATTGGGAGGAACAAAGAAAGGTTTGTCCAACAGTTTCTAAAAAATCACTCCTAAAATATACAAGATAATTTTACATCAGGAATCTCAAACTATTTCTAAATCATCCCAACCACTTTTATACTCTCTCTCTCTTGTACACTTTATTAAGAACTCTGTCCAACTTCTTATTCTTTCCCATGTCCTACCAGGTTAGATTGGCATGACGGATACGCGCGCATATTTATCTGCGCAATGGGGTCAATTTTTCATAGTGCTAAAAGATTGGGAGGTGGGATTGGGAGTTGTTGGAGTTATATTTTTTTAATCTTGCCAAAAATCATGGATTGGGAGATTATTTTGAGAACTCTTGGAGATGCTCTTACAAATCTGTCAATATTATTAACGCCAACCGGCACAGACATGGTCATTACCAAAAACAGAGGGAGTCCCAAAGACTTGAACTTTAGTATCAACACAGAGTGGTACATCGATCTAGCTATCTCCAAATTTCTTCCACATTATGCGAATTTATTTGTGGAGAAAAATATGCATGCCTTGTCGCAACCTATGGTAGGGTACACCAGGACTGAATGGCATTTTGCAGGCAGTACACTTTCCTTTGTGCAAAAACAACACAAACAATATTCACCTTTTTTCTGCGTTCAGCTTCTTCTGAAGAAGCCTGTACTTCCTACGCAACAATCATACAGTTATTCGAGCAGCAATCAAGCGCGCTTGATTTCAATTTCCACATGCTCAAATCTTGTTGAGCATGGCCACAGCCTCCTCCATGGTGGGCCTGTTCTTGGCAGCATTGTCGATACACTTGCGTGCAATCTCCAAGAGGCCCTTGGCCTCCTCCATCTCCTTCCCTTGCGCTTGGATGCCCATCCGATGGTCCAGGATCTCCGACACCTGGCCTGCACCTATCTTCTCCCTTGCCCAATCCACCAGATTCACCTCCTTGTCGCCCATGCTGGCCTTCATTGGCCAACTTGGCCGGTGGCCTGTGACGACCTCGATCAACAGCACGCCGAAGCTGTACACGTCTGCCTTGGCAGTCGCGCCCACGCCGTCCCATGTCTCCGGTGCTACATACCTGTTTGATATCCCACAAATATCATGCCCAATGAATCTTTATGAAGACAAAATTTAGCATTACTAATGTACTTGTTCATGTACTGCTGTTTAATCTTAAATTTGAACATGCTAATTGCAATCGTTATTATGAATTTGCAAATTCTTGTAACGATCTAATTGCAATCGTAGACATGTTCATGCAAGAAATATATATGTATACATACAAAGGTGAATTATATTTACCCGGCGGTACCGGCGGCTTGCGTGCTGACGTGTGATTTGGCAGGGCTTCCTCTGACGATCCGGGCGAGTCCAAAGTCGGCGAGCTTGGCCTCGAAGCCTTCGCCGAGGAGGACGTTGCTGGACTTGACGTCGCGGTGGAGCACGGGCGGGCGCCGGCCGTGGTGGAGGAACTCGAGCGCGGCAGCGGTGCCGCGCGCGACGCGGAGCCGCGCGGGCCAGGGCAGCGTCCCAGTCCCTCCGCCGTCCTCGGCATCGCCGCCGTGGAGCCAGGCGTCTAGGCTGCCGCGCTCCAGCAGCTCGTACACGAGGATGCGGTCGCGGCCGGCGGCGCAGTAGCCCAGCAGGCGCGCGAGGTTCGGGTGGCTCAGGCTGCCGAGCACCTCCAGCTCGGCGCGGAACTCGCGGTTGCCGGCGCCCGCGTCGCCGTCGCCGGAGAGGCGCTTCACGGCGACAGCGGCGCCGTCCGGGAGCACGGCGCGGTAGACGAACCCGAAGCTGCCGTCTCCGATGATGTTGTCCGGGGAGAAGCCGCCCGTGGCCGCGGCGAGGTCGGCGAGCGAGAGCTTCAGGAGCGAGGCGTCCGCGGTCGTGCCGTAGAAGGACCACGACGGGCAGTCTGCTGGCGTCGTCCAGGCGGGCGCGGAGACCGGGAGCGTTGACGCCGCCGCCGCCGCCGAGCAGCAGCTCTGCTTGAGCTGGCTCTTGCTGCTGCGGCGGCGGCAGAGGAAGGCGATGAGGAGGCAGGGCACCGCGACGGCGAGTGAGGCCCCGGCGACGACGATCAGCGCGACCAGAGGGGTGTCCATCGCGTGGCCGGCGGCAGCGTGCGTGGAGATCTTGTGGACGCGGCTTTTGATTGGTTGTAGGGTGGAAGAGGGACGGAGAGGTAGTGGAGGAGAACGAAGTCGTCTATGGAGTCAACTGTGGTGGCGGGCAGAGGTTGACTTCGTGGCTCGCGGCGACGTCGGCATCACCGTGGAAGGCGATTGTGGACCTTGACGATGACTTGGACTGATCACTGCTAGTGGAGTCAAGGATCCACATTATTGCTTCCTTTTTCCACGGCCTCCTTTAGAATTCTCTTTTTAAAAGATGCCCTTTATTTCCACGTCCCGAAAGATCCCACAGGTACGCGTTATATATTGCACGTCAGTCTGTCTACTTTTTACTCGAGTGTTTCACAGCCTCCTTGCACCCGAGTGTTACCTGGCTAAAAATCACTCGAAATTAGTCTGGGAGCAAAATCGAGTGTTTCAGGACCATAAAACACTTGATTCTCATAACCACAGGATCCAGATCAAATGATCCAAATTAATATAAAAAGAGAGAATATATAAAATAAAAAAGGTTAAGTCCATTTTAGGACCTTCAAGTATCGTAAAAGTCTACATTTCAACTTCTAACTTCAAAATTGGATAACATTGGCCCTCCAACTCTCGAAAAAGTTCACTTTTTAATCTTGGCGGTTTTTTAAGACGGTTTGCATGACACTGTTTGTGGTGTTAACGTCAGCGATGACGTCAGCACTTATTTTTAATTTACGAAATTAATATCTTTTTATTCGGAGCTTCAAATATAGCAAATAATATATCAATTTTGATCATCTCAACGAGTTCTTTGCAATGGTGTACTCCGTTTTATTGTTTGAGATAGTTTTATTTCGTGAAAAATTAAATATTTCTATAAAATAAGTGAGAACGGGGCCAATATGGAGGATAAAACTTTGATTTTTGTGTACTAGTTTTATTAGACTGTCTCCAACAATGGAGACCTAAACTCCACACTCATTCCAGGTTTTGGGTCATCCATAGAAAAAAGTCACCCACCCAAAAATCTGCCCTCTCCAACAGCACACCCATCCGTCCGACACCTCCGCCTCGCCCGCCGAGCCGCGAGCACCTCCAGCCTCGCCCGCCTCGCACCCCGCCGAGCCTCCCTCCCCGCCTCGCCGTCGTTGGGCCCACCTTGCCATCGTCCTCCGTGCAGATCCGCCAGCGCCGCCCGCCACCGCCCGCCATCGAACGCCACCCGCGACCGCACACCACCGAGCGCCGCCGCCACCGCACGCCACCTAGGTCCGCCCGCCTTGTGCCACCACCCACCTCACCGTCGTAGAAGAGCTCTGCCATGCCGCCGCTCCTGCTGCTCGCCGCGGGCACGCTGCGCGCCGCTCCCGCCGCTCGCCGCAGGCACACGACGCACTACTCGAGCTGCTCACGTGCGGTCATGCCGTGCCGCTCTAGCCGCTCGCTGCTCCACCAACCCCACGCCGCTCACCACCAACGTCGTCCGTGTCCGCTGCCTCGGCCCGCACTAGATCCGCCGCCCCATGGCCCTCCACGCCTCCGAGCTGGAGGTCGCTCCTCGCCTCCACCTAGGCCTCTAACTACGAGGATGACAAGGAACAACGGGGGAAGATTTGCGTCTTCGGTGAGAGACGACGCAAATATGCGTCATGGTTCGACCGGTAAGCAAAATGCCTACTGCCTTTGCGTCTTCTGTTGGAGGTCGCTAAAACACTTGTTTTATAGAAATATTTAATTTTTCATGGAATAAAACTATCTCAAACAACAAAACAGAGTACATCATTGCAAAGAGCTCATCGAGACGATCAAAACTGATATATTATTTGCTATATTTGGAGCTCCGAATAAAAAGATATTAATTTCACAAATTAAAAATGAGTGCTGACGTCATCGCTGACGTCAGCACCACAAATAGTGCCATGCAAACCGGCTAGAAAACCGTCAAAGGTTGAAAAGTGAACTTTTTCAAGAGTTGGAGGGCCAATGTTATCCGGTTTTGAAGTTGGAGGTTAAAATCCAGACTTTTGCGATAGTTGGAGTTCTTAAAGTGGACTTAACCCAATAAAAAAATTATCTAGATTATTTCTATGGAAACCAAATTGTAAGATTTCAAAGGAAAACAAATAAAACATACAGACAAACAAAAAAAGGCAAAAAAAGATCAGAAAACTATCTTACTATTACTAAGTGGAGGCACCAACGGAGCCTCCACGTTAATTCTTACCGGTTGCGATAGGGAAAAAGATAAGTGCTAGAAATTCTCACATTAATTAGAAACATCTTGCCATTAAATCTATAGGCTCTGGTGATCTGTAACCATTAAATCTATTTTATTTTCTAAAAAATTACCCACTCTGCCATTATACTATAGATAAAAAGAAAAAAAAAAGATAAATACGTTATTTAAAAATCTACATACCAATAAAGAAAAGAAAAGATAATAAATACATTGTTTTTCCCTACCACCGTCACATGGCTTCCGGGCCCTAGGCTTCTTCACCATCGAAGAGCAAAGGAGCCCGTCGACGTTCTTCCATCGAAAGTAGCGGCGGCCTCGCACAGATCATCTGCATCAGGACCAGGAGCCAGGACCAAGATGGATGATCGGGACAAGGAGCAAGGGATCAACAAAACTCATCTGATTATTATCGAAAGTGTTGGGCGCAAAAACAGCCAGATGATCGGGATGGTGGCAGACTCCGGCCTGCTGGTGCCGGGCGTGCCCGTTACGTGAAGATAGGAGGCAGGACGTCGTTGCGGTCGTCGTGCGTGAGTACATGTACCGTACGTGTTTGCGTCCATGTTGACGCATGCATATGCAAGCGAGCAAGGAGACCATTCACGCATCCATACCCGGCAACTACGTGCAAGACGGGCTGCCGTACGCGCAGGACAAATGCGAACACACAGGCCCTGGTACCACGACGTCAGGCATCCACGACATCTACATCAACGCTGGCACTGGCCTTACCTGCAGACTAAAGGTGTGGTCATCTTGCTGGATCCCATAATTACAATTTAATTTCTCTTCTCCATGTACTTATTTTGTACTGTTTCGGTATGGTCAGTAATACCTTGGGCGAGATTATTAGACGAGGTAAGGAATTGTAAAAAAGAAAGCAACAGTCTTTTGAAAAAATAAGTCTTGCTATAATCCTTATTGACCATGACTTATAATTTTTCTTTGTTCATTTTAACAATAACTTAATTAGATTACTTCGAGTCTACATGTTAATGATGCTGAAAAATTAGGGCAATATGGTCCATGGAGTTATCAATAAAGCCTATATGGAAAAACTCAAACCTCCACAATTGTAAAAGATAACTAACTGATCCCATAATATTTATTTTTATGAATTATCCACCTCTATCATTACCAAAGACAATGTTTTGACCCATAAGTTTGCTGTCAACTTAACCATACCTAGCATTATGAAAGATAATGTAATGTAATGTAATATACCTATATAATTTCTACCTAGATTAACCATCACAACCATTACAGAAAAAATTAACAAAAACTCTCTCAAATCTACATGTAAATGCTAATATATGTCATTACGAAAAATAATTCAACATCCGTAAGTATAATATATGCACAAAGCTATTTTAAATACAGACTTTTGCCCGTATTAAGTTGAGCTATGCACAAAGCTATATATGTTTCACTGCGTAGACCAAGGAAACGTGTATACATTTGGATAAATATTTATGTTATAAGATTATCAAGCGTGGAGAAATATCCTTAGCAAATCATATAGTAATGACACTCACACTTCACTTTAACTTATATTAATACTCATAACAATAAAGTTTGGAAGTCGTTATCTCAAAAAAAGTTTAAACAATCTGATTGGAACATTATATCATATCAATATTAGTAATTTAGTTCCAATGATTAATTGCTTCATAAAACAATATTAATACAATATAATAAAGGGCGCTGCTAGCGCCCGGACGTCCGGATCCGGGCGCTAGCGTCCGGACGCACCACAGGAGAAAGGATCCCCGACCCCCCGCTTCCACCCCGCACCAAGCTAATGAAAACCGACGAACTCATGATTCAAAAAAAACGGCCACCCGCACCGTGCCCACGCGCGCGGGGGAGCGGATCGAACGCATCCTGGGCCCGCACGCGGGATCCGATCCCACCTCTCCAAACTCCATCTGCCCCCCGAAGCAACCTTCGCCTCCCTCCCCGCCGTGCAACACCCCGCCCCCCGCAGCTCGGCAAACAACTGAAATAGCACACGCGAGTTGCTGCAAAATCATCATGAAAAACAGCTATGCAACAAACAAAGAAACCCCTGCTGCACCAAACACTACCACAAAACGAAAATTTCTTGGCGGCCAAAAACCGCTAAGGAATATAGGAAAACCGCCAAGGAAATTTTTCTTGGCGGTGCACCATCAAGCATGAACCGCCAAGTTTGGCTAGCCAGGAAAATAGAGTTTTCTTGGCGGCTAGCCCCCAAGCATGGTTTCCGTGACTGCCAACCCGCCAAGGAAAACATAGACATACTACATAGCCAAGGAAATGAGTCGGTAGTCAAGGAAATTCATTTCTCTTGGAGGTGACTAACTGCCAAGGAAATATGTCAACCACCAAGAAAATATGTGAAAATAAGGTCAAAAATCTCAAATCCCTACAACTACTGAGTTTCGAACTCACAACCTCAACCTTCACATTGTTACTTCGTTACCACTACACCATAAAATCATTTTTGATTGAATAGCTGATGCATTGCTTTTGTATTTAATTTAGTGAATTTTGTAATGCATATTTGACACCCAAAATGAATTCAAATTTAAAAAGTTTAAACTAGAAAGTTTTAGATCTTTTCGAGTACTACAACTTTGGTTTAGGTCATTTCTTCATCCGAGATCATTTGACAAATTCATAAAAAATATTGATTTTTAAAAATATGATTTCCTTGGCGGTTTGCAATAGCACTCAAGGAAATGACGTTTTCCTTGGCGGTTCACAACAACAGCCAAGAAAAGTTGCATATTTCCTTGGTGGCCGAGCGGAACCGCCAAGGATACATACTTCCTTGGCAGTTTGCTCCAACCCCCAAGGAAATTAATTTCCTTGGCAGTCTGATTTTGGCCGCCAAGAAATTTCTGTTTTGTGGTAGTGAAAGCATGAAAAATACCGCAACAGCGACCAAACACCTATTGAAACAACAAACAAACACCTACTGCAACATGCATAAACTGATCTACTACACCAAACCATGGAAACTACTGCAACAGCAACCAAACACCTACTGAAACAACGGCCAAATACCTGCTGCAACATGTAGAAAATAACAAAGCTTCAACATACAAGGAACACCTACTGCACCAAAAGCATAAAAACTACTGCAACAACAACAAAAACACCTACTGAAACATACCTATCGAGAAACTGAAACAAACATATAGAAGCTACTGAAACAGGGGGGAGAAAGGGGAAAAAAGGTGCTGGATCTGCATTGCCCCCCATGGATCCACCACAGGGGGCCCCTGCTACATGGATCCACCACCGGGGGAGGCCCCCATGCCGCCGTCGAGGTGGAGGAGGCGAGCCGGGGTGAAGAACGCCACCCACGCAGTTGGATCTGCACCGCCCCCCATGGATCCACCATGGGGAGCCCGGTGCTCCCATGCATCCACCACGAGGGAAGAACCCCATGCCACCGTAGATGTGGAGGAGGACGCTCCAGGGTGGAGGAGACCCCATGCCGCTGGTCTGCAACGACTCCTATGGATCCACCGTGGGAAGGTCGGTGCTCCATGGATCCACCGGAGGAACGCCAGGAGCCTGCGGCCGCCATCAACTTCGAGGAAGCGACAGAGGAAGGAGAGGGACACAACATGGGGGGCGTCACCGGGAGAGAGGAAGAGAGGGAGTGGCAATGAGCCGCCGACACGGCGTGCAGGGGAGGAGCTCGCGGCACGCGGAGGAGAGAATGAGGCGAGACGAAGAGAGCGGAGCGAGCGAGTGGGGAGGGGGAAGAGCTGAGCGAGCAACGGACGAATGGACAAGGGAGCCGCGCGCGGTCAAGCGGGTGGAGTCGCGCGTGAGCGGGTTCGGGTCGCGCGGCGCGTCCGTCCCGTCCGGACGTTTGCAGTGTATCATTACCGAATAATAAATTAAACATTTGAGTGCCATCGTGCATGCTAAAACAACTATTTACATGGTAAGAACTAAGAGGGTAGCCTAGGACCTAGAATATTCTTTTAATAAATTAAAAAACAAAAATTTTGAGTAAGAGATACAATAAGCATAGGAATTTCAAATTAACACGTGATGAAAAGCTAAAAAATTAAAAATATATATTTTTATGATATCACATAAAGTGATAAGAGTTTATATACTTTAAGTTTATGTTTCAACTAAACACACATGGTGCTCAAAAAGATTAATCCTAGAAATTATCACTCATGAAACCGCTACAAATAAAAAAAGATAGATCCTAAAATTCTTACAAAAACCTAAAACATTTTGTCATCAAATTGGTAGACTCACTACCGGAGAATGGAACTTTGCCGGGTGCTAAATGATTTGCCGAATATTTTATTTCGGGCACTCGGCAAAGAAGCTCTTTGCCGAGTGCCAAATAAAAAACACTTGGCAAAACAAAACACTCGGCAAAAGAAGGCTCTTTGCCGAGCTTTGCCGAGTGTTTTTTTGGTGCTCAGCAAAGAGCCTTCTTTGTCGAGTGTTTTTTCTTGACACTCGGCAAAGAAGGTCTTTGCCGAGTGCTTTTTTTATGCACTCGGCGAAGACAAAATTCAAATTAAAACTTGAAGCAGTAAATTAACTCAAATGAAAATGTTTTCCACTAGAAAGTTGTAGAACTCATCGAGATGAACATTTTTTATTTAGGTCATTTCTTCATACGAGAAAATAAAAGTAAATTTGTTCATAAATTTTAGATCTCTCTCTTGTAGTTTATGAAACTACAAGAGAGAGATATACGATTTGTAAACAATATTAGAACCACCATGTCGGATATACAAATGATCAAACAACAAAAATAAACTTTGTAGATCTTGAAAAGTTATGAAACTTTGTAGTTAAAAACTTTTTCATTTGAAATCATCTTGACACACAAAATTGCATTTAAATTTTAAAATTTAAAATTTGATTTTTTCAAAAGACCTTGAATGGAAAAACAACCTAAATAAAAGTTGTAGATATCGAAAAGATACGAAACTTTGTAGTTGACAATTTTTTCATTTGAGTTCATCTTGTCATGCAAAACTACGTTTGAATTTCAAAATTTTAAAATTCGATTTTTTCAAATGACCTTGGATGGAAAAACACTCAAAACGAAAGTTGTAGATCTCGAGAAGTTATGAAACTTTATAGTTAACAAGTTTTTCATTTGAAATCATTTTGTCATGCAAAAGTACGTTTGAATTTTCAAATCTGAAATTCAAATTTTTTTAAACAACCTCGGATGGAAAAGCTTCCTAAATGAAAGTTGTAGATCTCAAAAAGTTATGAAACTTTGTAGTTGACAACTTTTTGATTTGAATTCGTTTAGAGCCTCAAACAAACACTTTACACTCATTTTAGTACAATATATGGGGAATAAAAACGTCTTATAGACACAAACCAAAGAGGGACGCGATGGTAGAGGGGCTTGCGCGTACCCATGCGTGAGGTCCGTGGTTCGAACCGTGATGGGCGCAAAGTTTGGAAAAAAATGTTGTGGCTGCTCAACTGGGTGCAGCAGCCATGTGTGGCCTAGGTGGGGGCCTCTCATAAAAAATTTTTGCTATTTTTTCATGATTTTTTTCGTTTCGATCTTTGCCGAGTGCCCGATAAATGGCACTCGACAAAGAGCCCTTTGCCGATAGGATTTTTACCGAGCGCTCTTTGCCGAGTGTTACACTCGGCAAAGCCTTTGCCGAGTGTTCTGGGCACTCGGCAAAGCAGCAGATTCCAGTAGTGACTATAATCACCATTGAAAATAATAGTCATTGTATATTCCAGAAAATGAATCAAAATTTGGGATCATGTCGTCAAAATATAGACCGCTGCAAAAGCCATCATTGTTTAAACAAATGTTTCAACTAATGTGTATTGGAGATGAACAGAGGTGCTATGTAAACAAAAAAACTGATGGATATAGATGAAACGTACATAAAAATCAATAATTGATAGATTATCAAAACTGAATATGGACTATATATTACCTATTATAGCTTTTATTTTAGAACATTAGTGGAGTGAAAAATATTTAATAAACATAATTTTTATTAGTTAGTGTCTCCTAAGATTCTACCCCATGCGAGAGTATAGGTTGATGGACAAGTTCAAGTAATTCAAATGACTCTTCTCATTTACGACAATCAATTTACACTAGTTGAACACAAAAATTACACCCAAACAGGATTAGTAAAATATGCAACAGTGAGATGTAACATGCAACTACTCACGAAGAAATGAATCAATCTGCAGTGGTGGTCGCTCAGCGCGGGCTGCGACGCGGCCCTGCCGGCAGCGGACAGGTGGGGAGGGAGAAGCTTGGACTAGCGCAGGGACGGCTCGGACGCTCAGTGCTCGGCGACGGCGGCGCTGCGACGGCATGGCGCAGGGGCGCGTGGCACGGGCGCACCGGTGTGCTGGGTCGTGGACGCCGGAGCGGGGTCAGAGGCGAGGAAGAAAGAACGAGCCGGGGTGCCGGGGCGGAGTCAGACGAGCTGAAGAAAGAGTCAGACGTGCGGGAGTGAATGCGTCTGTGCAGGAGCCGGGAGGAGTTAGTGGGAGGGAGACTGCGGTGTGGTCTGCGGGCCTCGGGAACGCTCACCCGCGCTGATCCCTCGGTTTACAGCTATCATCCGACGGTCATGAATTCGAGTGTTGGGAGCCGCCGGACACTCGAGTGCTCATCTGAATTACCGTCTCTCAATCATAAAAGAAGTTTTGGTTTTCTAAATTGGCACTACTGTCGTCCGCGTCTAGATGCCCGCGGCTGCAGTCCTTCTCCACACACTAGTTTCGTGCATCCACAACGGGCCCGCGCTGCCTAAACATCGCCCCTGCACTTGTGTTTCGCGCCCCCATAGAGGGGCCCAGGATGCCTGGACGTTGCCACGGGTTGACTACTCGTGTCGCATCCGATATCTGTTCTGTCAAGAACCAATACCGAAGCCGACGGGGTTGTCGAATTAACAACACGAGACCACCAGGAGCGCACGTAGCAACTCCTCTTTAGGACCTTTACGCCGAGTTACAAACACTTTTTCAGTACAATGCAAACCATTCAACTTAATCACATACACACTTCAACCTCCCACTCACTTAGAAAACATAGTTAATATGATATAAGATTCAGTAGCATAAGAATACCGCTAAGTCTGCTACTTCGAACAACTATATTTTTACACTGGGTTACCACTCTTGTCACTCATCTACTCGTCGAGTTACACGCAGCTTATCTTGGAGAACGCCTGCTCTAAGGTTTGCTAACTGCCATCTTCGCCGAAGCTAGATCCGGGAATATGCTTGTTGGTATTTGTTAACGCACACAAAATAATCAAGGAATGATCAGCAAGTGCATGGATACCACTGTATCACTTCACCCGGAGGTTTTAAATATCATATCCATAGGAAAACATGTGAGATTAACTACGGTCTAACTTAACCTGGAGTAGCACAAGACTAAAGAAGATCAGGAGTGTAGAGAAAACTGCTAAGATATTCGCATTATAATCTCAGTAAGCTATGTCTTCTATTAATCTATCCGGGGACATTGCATTAGGAAAAAGACATCATATAAGATGCTTTAACTTAGCAATCGGGTCCTACTAGGCCTATATACGAGGTGTGGGCTACAAAAGACTCAGCAGGATTGTCACGCCCGCGATCTACCACACTTCCCAGCATATAGGGTGCATCCACAAGTAACCTAGGCCTAAGCACCACGTCTACACCTAGAATTACTACTTTAACCTATAGGGGCCTATAGATTAAAGCACTCAAAAGATTTGTGAACTAGAAGAACAATATAAACAACGTGCTTAAAGAAAGAAAAAGTTAATTTCCAGAGAAATCTCAAACGTAGGTTAACTTCGCCAAGGTACAAGCCGTAGAGGGAGCACCGACAGACCGGCATCTCCTCCAAAACTCTTCTCTCTCTGCCTTTCTATTTCTAAAGACTAATCCTAATGAGGACTAATCTTCTCTTAAATACTGCTCTTGAGAGGTTGATCCTTTCATGGGACCCTCTCAGTTGATCCTCACCAGATAATATGAATTAGGGTTTTTTTAGGATGATCTAAGCCAGGGGGCAGGGTCTTGCTTATATAGGCCGGTGGGATGAACGTGAGCCCTCGGATCAAACCTACTTGAAACAATGGATGAGATGCAATCCTTGAGACGGTGAAAGATCATCGTGCGAAGTCGGCTGACAAGTGGGCCAGACCCAGGTCGGCCGACTTGGAGGCTAGGTCGGCCGACCTGGCACTATGCCAGGTGGGCCCCGCCTTTGGTGGGATGCCTTCTTTCTAGATGCTTCTCAACTTGGTGTCGCGGTGGAATATGCTTTTTAAATCGATATGCTCCATATATTTGGCTCTTTTTCTATTTAATACCAGAAAAACAGTGATTCACCAAAACTAGTGAAATTCTGTCAGATAACCCCCTATTCTGTGTTGATATTTTATTATATTAATCCTTTTAATGTTTGGTTAATAGTTTATAATTGATATTAGTGACCATCAACAAGCTCCCCCAAGCTTAACCTTTGCTAGTCTCTTAGTAAAGCCAAACTCAACCATGAGGAGTTACTACAAATGCTTTCACGCCTCAAAAGTATACATGCATTGAAACAAAAAATTCTCCTCCAGATTAGAATAGACTATTCTGAATTTCAAACTTACCTATATTACCTTTAACCATAGGGCTTGTAGCCTTCACTTGGGTTTTGAATAATTGAAAGACAGAACGGTCAAGTCAAGTACTATGTCTCAAGCTCTTAGTTCAACCATCGTTCCGGAGTTTTTATAAGTTTTTAAATAAAACTCAGGGATTCCATTGTATGACACTCTCAAGTCTCTCAATATGTGGTATTTGTGGATCCTTACCAAAGCAATGATGATATTATGCCTTCTCTCTCATCTTACAACTAAGGCTCATGTGGAGCTCATAGGTGGGGAGACAGTGTATACATACTTGCAAAGCATATATTGTAAAGTCAAACAATAGATCCAGAGAAATGAGTCATACAATCAAATCAAGATGTGCATATGTATGGAATATATATGGAGCGGATGTATGTGGTGGATGTGGCTATGAATGGTGTAAATGGTGGCATGGGTGAAAGCATGGTGGAAACCTAATTCTACTTTACTACTTGAAATTATATCTCTCTTTTGAAATTTGAAAAAACTTGCTAGAGAATATGAGCTATCTTATTCATCTATTTTTCTCTTGGACACTTGTCCATTCTTTCTATACTTTTTCTCTTTCTTTCTCTCTCTCTTTTTTTTAAAATTTTTATAGCCCCATGTCTCTTTTGCAATAAAACTTTGAGAGATAGTAACAAAAGAACTTAGAGCATTTTTTGGTGGATTTGGGGTGACTGGGTAGATGAAAAACCTATCAAGCATGTTTTTGGTGTTCACTCCCAATGTAGGAGTAGAATATTTTTAGGTAGATCTAAATGGAAGGCATGTTGTTGCGTACTTCCAATATAGAAGCAGCATATTTGGGTGGAGTATACATGATCTTAATTTTAAAAGCATGACAAGTCTCTAAGGGTCAACAAAGCTTGACAACACTCAATGCAAAGCAAGCAGTAAATATATAAGTGGTTTTCCTAGTCTAGCATATATGGCTGTGATAGGAATTCAAGCTCTATCGTACAAGGAACTCATCATATAGCATTTTTATGCTTTTAATGAGTAAATCTCTAGAACTCTAGTGTCACTTAGAACAAGATAAATAGCAGCTCATACCTTCTCATATCATATTCATCAATTATCTAGACTTAGATCAAGCATTCACTACCCACAAGTTTTAAGTTTACAGTAAATTCTTATATCAAAACAATCTTATCCAAAACTCGGGAGAATTCGGAGCTGAAAACTAGGTACTTGAAAGGAATTACGACAGAGCAACTATTCATTATTTCCATTTAAGAGATTAGTCTAAGTCCTCTTTATTAGCAACTTCTTAAAAACAAAATCAAGCAAAGTAGACACACCCTTTTATTTTGTTATTTAAGATCACACCTTACTAATAGTATATAACTAGTAAAAAAATTTTATTTTGTTTTGTTTGTTATGCATCTTTTTATTTCTTTAACAAATATATAGCAAACTTATAAATAGTAAAATTTAAAGGGGAAATAAGTACTTAGTTGGATAAGCGGGGGTGCCTCTCTCCCAAGCTTGATGTTAATATAGTCGCTCGATCATGCGGAGTGCTAGACTAGCAGCGGAGATGCATTTCCTCTGTCGGAGCATTGATTGATGTCGATGACTGTTGAGACAGGGTTCCAACAGTGAGTAGAACATTCACTTGCTTGGCAGCTCTTCAAATCTAATGTCACCTCCCGGTGAGGGTTCAAATTTTTAAGTCCTCCGAACAGGACTTCTTGTTATGATCATTCCTTAGGTGCATCATCTGATCCTAAAGGTGGAGACCTTGATATTTGTGCCTCTTGAGATGGTGATTCTGAGGATCGTGTCACCCATATTCTTACTTGTCTAGCCAGTTGAAGTGAAGCATTAATAGTGAAGGCTGACAGCATCTTACTCAGTGTGCATGTGCGTAGGTTGGAACGTCCACATATAAAATTCGGGGAATTGACAAACTACTCCACAGTTTGCTCGAAGTGTATCCTGCTCGTAAAGACAAGGCAGAGATCACATGGGCTCTGTTGGTAAACTCCAGCATGCGTGAGCCCTCAAAGCTGAACCTCCTATGTAAATCATTGTCAACGGATACCATGTCCCTCAAAGCCGAACCTCTTCCTGGAATGACAACATTTCAGCTGTTGATACTGATGGCAGTGGTGCATGTTTTTATTTTTTCTATAATCAATATTGCCGCTGGAAATTGCTAGCCGATCAAGTATGTTGGGTTTGTTTGCCACACATTCAAATCATCTGTACCATGCTAGCTGAACCCAAATATGGATTGGCAATTATGTGCATCCAATGGCATGTACATCTTGGGATACATCTAGATCACTGCATATATTTATATAGCAGTTTTGCACTAAATGTGGATATATTACTAGTTTGTGCTGCAGCTTTGCACTAACTCCTCGAACTGAAATTGTGTCACCTGTAATGGCTTTCAGGAGTCCAAATCCTTAGTGGCCTGTGGTCTGTTGTAGGAAATGCCTGGATGGTGCGCTTAAGGCTGCATTAATTGGTCTAGCCTAGCTCTGGTGGCTGTCTATCACGCATCTTAGAGGCTAGCACTAGTAGAGAAGGGACCTTTGGTTTTTAGCTTATAGTCCCGGTCATCTTGGGGCCTGAGACTAATGTCAACATTGTCACATTAGTCCCGGGAACAACGGATAGCTGCAGAGGGACCTTTAGTTCCGGTTGATGGCTTCAACCAGGACTAAAGGTCCCCATTATTGGTGACATGCTGGAGATGCTCTAAGATTAGTGTCATTGACCCACTGTGATTATTTATGACAAAATCTCGAGAAATTGATTATCGGAGTAAAACGCAGCCAAATTTACTGCACATGGGCTCACTGGAATTATTTATGAAAGAACTAAGAGATCTTGGCCGCTAGAGTAAAACACAGCCAGCTTAACTACACTCAGGACGCGCCAGGATTTTTTTTGTAAAAAAATAAAAACTTGAGATCTTGGTATAAACTACACCACGGACCAGCCAGCTTTACTACACCTGGGACCCACCAGGATTCTATATGGAACTAAAAAGTAAAAACTCGAGCTCTTCGTACATGCTTCTAGTGGGAATCGCTGGTACATGCTTTTCTATTGTGATGCATTTACTCATCTAAATGGCCTTCATGCAACGAAAGTTTGCTCATCAGCATATATGGTGTACTATTTATCATTTTATTACCTGAGAAGAAGTAAATTGAACTGGTTAGTGTACCTTGGCATGGATGAATAGCTAGCTTATCAAAGGGACAAGTTTTTTTTTTTGCCATCTATATATCTATAGGCTGAGTTTGTTGACGCGTGTATGGGTAAGCATGTGTATTAGAGATCCGTCTTAATAACACATCATACACGTGTTTTGTTGACCCGCGTGTGTGATATGTCACCAAAAGACCTATTATGTTGTAGACCTATGTTTGAGCCAACACACCAGGGACACGTTTTGGCAAGAAACATATGCAATCACACATAGGGTCACGTTTTGTTTCCACGTCACTAAATTGGGTATCTTTTTTGTATTGTATGGGCATAGTTTGAGATAATGTGCTGGACCCAATATATTTTTTCAGACGAGCCTCCATAGGGCTGCTCATAATGAGATAATGCACTGTAGTATTTTGAATCTTGTATCTGGTAGTAGAACTGAACAAACCAATCTTGTACATTGAACTAGCAAACATTGGAATACATCATAGTCCCTAGTTTCCGGCCGTGTGCTCAGCTGCTCCGGTAGTGTACCCATACTGTCCACAGACCACTGCTTGTTGCCAACATGGTGCCGTGTTTCCTGGATTTGCTGCGCTAAATCAGCTGTCGCGGCAGAATCAAAATCGAACAGCAGGTCATCTCTGGTTTCCATGCACAGAACAAATTTGGCAGCACGCCCATGAAATGAAGTAGCATGATCACTCTGCTCCTGCCACCTCCCTCTATGTTGCATAGTATACCTAATCTATATTTTCCTCTTGCCTCCTGTTCCTAACACGCATGGGCAGCATCGTACTTACTCCTTCAAACATCCTATTCTCTCTACCACTAGCTACCGGTTGCATTTTTTGTCAAGTTCCTTGCGGAACAGAAAGCAATATGTGTAGTAACATATATAGGCAGTCAGGTTGTGTAGTGCCAGTCGCAGTGGACCTTGTTTTTTTTTTCCATTTGTTCAATCAGATTGGAAACAACAGGCAGTGTACTTTTTTTGGCCGCGCATTCACTCATCACAGTGCCACCTAGCAATCAATAAGTAACATAATACTGTGTCCACATTGCCACATACAGAAATCCATAGAGGTTGCTCCACATATATTTAGCATGAGACAAGACAACCATTACAAGATCTAGGACAATTATGAAATTGATTTTACGAGACAGTAGCTCCATATATTTTAGAAGACAGTAGCCCCATATATTTTAGGACAATTATTATGAAATGGAATTTGGTGATAGTAGCCCCATTATATTTAGGTAAGTAATCAATAATTGCTCCTACCTCTGAAAATACCCAGTCCAACAACGAAGACAATCATAAAACAACCGGTGGCCCCTTCTAAATATAGAGAATATTTTATTTTTAGGGGGGAGAACAATAAAACAGCCAGCCCCATGAAAAAGGACTCTACACCAGCCAGACACATGCTGACCTCGCATATATATAAGTAACACAAGGGTTTCAATCAGTACTACTAAATATAGAGGGCTTTATTTTTTTGTTTTTGTCTCAATTTCCAAAGGCCAGCATGAACCCCACCATTCTTATGTCTAATTAATAGAGGCCCTGCCTCGGATGTGGAGCATGTGCAATGTGCATAGAGATCGAAAGATAGGCATTGGGGATCATGCGAAATTATGATATTCTAAAGCCCTTAGGCTGCTGGTAGTGCAATTTTCTGAGAACTGGTGGTGGCAGGCAGAAGAGAAGCAACAAGTGGGCTGAGGGCTGGAACTGGTGGAGAGGGTCCTCTGCAAGATTACCCATGTTTTCTATGAAATGATGGTGTATCGAATTTTCTCTTCGTCGTGTTGAAATAAACTTTACAACAAGGATCTATACCTAAAAATCTGAACGCGCTTACTACATGTAGTTGTTGGATTGGATTGCTGGCTTCTTACTAAAACGCTGACTACTTTTGTGCAAAGATGCAAACGCCATGCATCCGCACGCCAGGCCTTGGCGCACGTGTGGAACCCTCTCGTCCAAGCAATCAGCGGCAGATTTTAAGGAACTTGATTCTCTAAGTCCACATAAAATTCAATTAGTGATCATGTATATGCTAAGATAAACATCCTCTTATGTCTATGGTCCGATTAAACAGAATGAACTTGTAAAACCCCGGGTCCAAAAATTGCTTATATGGCCTACCTCCGCACGTAGAACAGGCCTGCATACGCGTAGCACCTCTCTTACACTTTCGTCCTTGCTACATGTAAAAGTGTTAACCCGGAGGTGCTACGTTTGGAACGATAAGGCTTATAAGCTGGCGTGGCAACTAAACCCACTAACAACAACTCCACATCTGCCACGTGGGTTACATGGGCCAACTTCACAACTACTACAGGCTACTAATGAGCTGGGGTGTTACATTCACCCCTCCTTATGGGCTGACGCCCACAGCAGCTCACCACATATATGTGGCAGATGTCCAGGACCACCCCTTGGTACACCCCTCTACCGGCACGTGCAACAAGGGTTGATACTCTGATTCCATCTATAACACCCCAGGTCCAAAAACTGCTTGTATGGCCCCAGCTCCGCACATGGAACGGGCCTGCATATGCGTAGCACCTCTCTTACAGTTTCGTCCTCGCTTCGTTTAAAATGGTTAACCTGGAGCTGCTACGTTTGGAACGACAAGGCTTATAAGCTGGCGCTCACCCTCCTAAACTTCCAAGGTGACACTAAACTCACCAGCAACAACTCCACATGTGCCACTTGGGCTACATGAGCTAACTTCACATCAAGAGTTCTTTGTTTGATGCCGTCCAGTCAAAGCAGCAGGACTGCGCTGTCTTGTACTCTGGACTGGGTACACTGGAGCCCTCGCTCCACATGGTTGTGAGGCAATGGACGTATTGGGATCTTGTTTTAATATCCAATTTTGGCACCTGCCTCTATGATCGCATTCATCTGGTACGATAATTCCTTTATGTCTCCTGTTCCCAACACACAACGGCTTCTCCAGTTCCCTTCTGGTGCTAGCTTACACTATGTTGAGTTATGTGCATGGAACGAACGCAAAACAATATATAGACAGTAATGCATGTTTGTGCCGGTGACAGTGGAACTCGTGTTTTCATCAGTATACAAGCAAGGTTTATTAATTGATGGAAGTTCCTGTTTTTGCTTCGCATTCACTCTTCACAACAACCATATACTCTTCGCATTCACTCTTTGCTATGAATGGAAAAACACAAACTTGACAAAGATGGAGTGAGAAGAGAGCAATTCTAGTCCTCCATGAAATCAGGTGCTGCTGTTCTCCCATGACAAAAATGCATCTCCAAAGGTGCTTGAAAAATTATCGAAAGATATGTAACGGATAGAACTTTTTGGGCCCACTGGCGTGATGATGCCATTTTAAAGTGATGGCCAACCCAGTTTATTAAAATCCAATGTACCATAATTACGAATGTGAAAAACAATTGAAAACTATACAATAATTTGAAAATGAAATAAAATATAAATCTCAAGGTTCAGTAACAGAGACGGCACTCTGAGGAATTGAGGACTGACCAAGTAAAAGAAGTAATTACACTGCTGGTTAACTGGATGCAGCAAGACTACAGCTCTTTTACTCCAATCTTGAATCAAACTTTTGTTTGAAAACTAATTCAAAAATGTATTTGAAAAAATCCAAAACCAATGCCATGGCTCCAGTTTTGAACTAATACTTATTTTGAAGCAAATACCTATTTTTAACTAATATTATGTTAAAACTATTTTTGAGCCAAGTCGTTGGTCTACGCCGAAAGAACTTGAAGCCACCTTTTCTGAAACTTACAAAGGTATTGCTTTGGAAAAGTTTCAATATTTTGACCATATTTTGAGAAGATAAGTTTAAACCTATGTTTTATAAAAAACAAATATTACAAAATATTTAAGGTTTGAATTGGAGCTCACATTTAGTTTGAACTATGCATTTGTTTGTAACACCGTAAATTCAATTTGTGAACATATAACTGAACAGCCAGAGGTTTAAGACATGGGCAACAAAGTCATTTCTCTTGTTTTCTCTCTCTATGAATATGAGGAAATAATAAAATAATGGGCGCGGTGTGTGTTATGGCAAAGAACCCCAAATTTAAAATGGTACTAGGCAAATTCAGCTCGTTATGGTGTCCATTAGCATATTATGTATTTTAATGGTGTCTAGCAGCAAAATTTCCCTATACATATATACTCGTAAAATGGGACATTTAATTCATTATCCATTGGATAAGTATTTTGGTTTGTTTTGTTATCGCTGCTTCTTTCTAACTGGAAACTTCTTTCTAAGTTTACACTTTCTGATTATTCAAAGATTGAATCTAAATGCACACATGTACCGTAAATGTGGCCATTCTAGGAAATTCTAGACTGCAACCTGAAGAATGTGGCCGTAAATGCTCTACTTTCCCTCCATGCTGACTTTGCCCGGCCTTCAACCAGGCAATGGTCATAGCATCTGGTAGGCCAGACAAAGTCGGCATGGACAGAGACTAGAGCGATGATTGGATTCGGGGTGAGGTTTTTCCCCTCTACACCCCTACGGTGAGAATTATGAAGAATATGATAATTGTGCTATTGCTTGATTCTCAATCGAGTCTCGAACACTGCTTAAGAAGAAGGCCAGGCCAGCTTTAGCTGCATGCCATCCTATACTTAGGACGGACTGTGTCCGGTGCATGCCCTCCTATTCTTAGGACACAGACCGCGTCCGCTGCCACCCGTGTCTTCAGTGCACGGTGATCGGGTGCCTCCTGGCTCGTCTTGGATGCTCCTGGAGCCCTGCTTGCGGGAGTAGTGGCGGTGCCACTTGACATCGGGGAACAGGAAACTCTAAATAAGCGATTATGTATGTTGTGCTAGTGACAATCTGACTCCTTCCTCAATGTAGAAGCTGTATCAATGGGAGGCATTTCGTGTTGTGGCTATGCATTCACGCTTGAAAACAACCATATCAGGCACGAAGAGATCAGCTCATTACGACACTGAAAACAATAATTCACACATGAAGCTGTTTGAGAACGACAAATTAATAATTCTAGACCTCTGTATGAGCTTGACGCTTCCATGCTCCGATAACAAAAAGAAGCATCTCCAAAGGCGCTTGAATCCTTGTAACAAAGACATCAATGGATTCATAATACAATCATCTACTATGACGCAAAATCTACTCTCTAACTACATCATGTCTAAGTAGAAACAAAAAGGGATAAATGTGATGCCAAGACATGGAGCTTGCTGACCACTTTGCTCTGACTAATTTAATTGCTTCAAGGCAGGAACCATCGATCAGGCAACAGGCAGCCGTCTAATCACTAATCCATGTTTTGCATGTCATCTTATAGCTGTCCAATTGTCCATGTTGGTTTCTGATATTACAGCTGCCCGTGTTGCTCCCCAATGGCTAATTTTAGCCTCCTCCCCTTGGTCCAAGCCTCTAGAGGCCTGCAGCAGGGGGGCACAAACAGGGATTGAGTTGAAGAGCCATATCACTACATTCCTTTGACATTAGTCTCTGACCAAAGTCCGCCTGCCTAGTATCCACCTTCCTTCGGCCTCCCATTCCCAGGTCCCAACACACAATTGATGTGCCTCATTCCTACTCTGCTATCCATCCATCTATATATCCTCTTGCTTTATGCTTGTACTATATGATAGTGTTGCTTTGTCAGTTTGATGGGCTAGACGAGGAACTGGAGACCACTGCCATATATTGAGCTTGAGGTGGAATTGCTTTTCTGTTGTTATGCATTTACTCATCTGAATGCTCATATTTTGCAATGAATGTTTGCCATGACCTCCGTGAATATATCTTACAAGGTAGTTGATCCCATATTGGACTAGCATGTGTCTGCCGGCAGCAAGGATTTGACAGTGTCACCGTTAAGATGAGTAATTGTTAAACAGATTGTCTATAGGTTATATGCACCACGTATAGTGCAAGTATATTATTTTTTTGTGTTTATTCATTTCAAGTTTTTATGTATGAGACATGATGTGCTCGCGTATGCAAATGTATGGAATATCATGTACCATATGTATTTTTTTGTGTATAAGTATATACGCTAGAATTTGTATTTGAGTATTTATATTTCGGGTTAGTGTTAAATTAATTGGCCAGCAAAGATCATGAGAAAGTGTATATGATATTGGATTTAAGGCAGTGGAGATATTTTTAGTTCACATGTAGTGAAAACTACAAATTAATCAATCATGAAAAAGCATAGAACTACTGCTATAACGAATAAAATGCACTAAAGTATATGATATTTTAAGTTTAATGCATAGATGTAGTCACAATAAATGCAACAAAACTGTTTTGGCTTTTTTTATAATTTTTCTGTGTTTTTCATGATTTTTGAGAGGTATCTGGTTGTAAAAGAAAAGATTAAACCATTAAAAAGGAAAACAGGCTCACGGGCCGATTTTGGCCCATTGAGATAGGCCGACCCATTGAAAAGCCTGTACTGCGGGTTGATTATGATAAAGTCCGAGGTTTTCTTCGCAAAATTTTCTGTGAGAGGATGCCGGACCGCAGGTTGATTCCGTTAAATATGGAGAGTTTTTTTGCAAAATAGTCGGCGTTCGGCGATGTAGCACGCTCTGGTGCCTGAGTTTGGCTCAGGTTTAGAGTTGTAGAGATAACGAATAGTTGGGGCTCATGAAAATTTGAATCCAAAACTTGTCACAAAATCAGAGTTATTGGACTGACGCAAGTAGTTGATTCGTAAAGACGGATTGACAATTAAGTGTAGACTGCGGGTACCAACTACAATCCATAAAGCTCGCTGCAGATATTTAGTTGCATGAAAGAAGACTTGTATTTCACGATACAAGAGCAAGTACAATAATACAAGTAGCCAAGCCAAGCTTAGCAAAATTCTATGTAGAGGAAATAGAAAGAGGAGAGAGAGCAAGTTGGTTGACTCCTTTGCTGACCGTCTCAATACGCAAGCCAAGACATCAAACGCCGAGCAAGTGCCTGCTCGCAGCAAGCTAGGTACCTCCACACACGGTTTCTGGGACCCACGCCACGCCTCGGCTTCCCGCATTGTCCGCAGTGGGATATTTTAGAGGATACTCTAAACCTTTAGAGTATGAATATAGAGTAAAAACTGCTTCATTGGATACTCTAAAACGATACTCTATCCTTTCTCTCACTCTATATTTAGAGTAGTACATTGCTTACTCTATAGTGGACAGTGGCTGGCCCCACTGGCTAAACAAAGGAAAAAATGTTATAACTCACAAACCAAAAATCCAAATTAAATTTCGATTGTACCATTAAATTCGTCTCAATAAATCCTTCAAAACTAGATCACACATGGATATAGTTAGATAAAGTGACAAGTGGGTCCCACAGTGGATAGAGTGGATAGAGGATGATATAGAGGATGGATAGATGCGGAAGAATTGAGTATAGAGGAGAGAATCTTGCTGACTAGAACGTATAGAGAATGAATATAGAGGTCCATGAGTGCGGATAGCCTCAGCGACGCAAGCGCCGGGGTCGATTGCTGACGTGCGCCAAGCCTTCCCACTCCGGGTGCTGTGCACAGAGCTCGGCCGTCCCGCGACTGGTGCTGTGCGATCAGCCTTCTCACTTGGGTGGTGTCACGTGCCTGTCCTGGCCAGTGGCCACCAACCTTCAACAGCAGTGATGGTGACGGCTAAGGATGAAATGTGGGTAGATGTGTATGAGAATGATAGGAAATGAGTGGTTAGTAGTGTCGAGTTCCACATAAAAAAATTACTGTTTTTTAGAGTTTGTGAAGAGTCTGATTGTTGTATGGCTAGTCCCTTAAGTTTGACTCAAAATGACATGGCTTAACTATAACACTAGTTTATTGAGCTTGCTTCAAAATGACATGGCTTACTCTCCTCTTAAGGCACCCACAGTGACTAAAGTACATTGGGTTTGTTAGTGTGCTCGGGAGGAAACCCTTAGACACTGCAGCATTGAGAACCATACCATCCAGAGCTGTTCGTGATGCATCCATCATGCACTGGTGAAGAAGTGGTAGAATTGCTGGAGCACCGACGGCCACGACACATATAAGAGCTTCACCAGGTGGGGCTACAGTGCAGCAGAGCCGACGCCAGCGAGCCGTGCATGCAGCAGCCCGTGCACGGTGAGCCCGCGCCCAGCGAGCCGTGCACGCTGGAGCCCGTGCGTGCACACAATAGCTAGCCCGAAGGCTATCCCCCGATGTGCATTCTGATATATATTTCCCTTTTGCTTCCTCTTCCACAATGGCTTCTTTCTAACTATATTGAACATTTTGCTAATTCCGTCTGTTATGCATTCTGTTGAGTTATTTGCCGAACAGAATCCACAATATATATGCGTCGGTTATGCATGTTGTGCTAGTGGCAGTGGACCTCATTTTTTAATCAATATAGAAAGTTGTTGCTATATGCATTCACAATGGCATTCACACTGTGAGTGGAACGACATGGCAGGAAGTTGATTCAAAAAATATTGGCGGACAGGAGTTGGGCTGTATTGTTTAAGGAGAAACAAAAGGTGAGAAATCAGCCTACAAAAAGTAGTGGGTCGTCATGGATATGAGATAAACACCTGGGGATGGAATATTTGCACTATTGGTAGACTCATTTCTTTTTTTTCTTTGTTTTTTTCCTTACAAAGTTTATTTTCAACACAAAATTTCAATGATGGTAAAGGGGCTGCTTGCCCTATTCAGTGATCTCCTCGCGCTCACCGCTGCTGCTGTGCAGGAACTCTAGCTCAGTGATAAGGTGCTCACGCTTGATGGATAGCTCCTCAGACAGGCCAATATTCTCACCTCCGCCCGGCTCCCCATGCTAGTACTGGATCTGGGTAGCAGCCTGATGCGTCGCAATATAAGAGGACCGGTCTAGCTGTCCAGCCACCGTCGACGATGGCTCTCGCTCTGGCTTGCAGGGAGGCTGGCGCCAGGAGGCAGATGGTGGGAGGTGAGAGGTGTAGGAGGCAGGACGCGACTGGGGCACTCGTTCTTTTGTGCCTAGGTCAGGGACAATGGATGAAACCTGCTCGGCCAAGGACAGAGACCCTTCGTTCTTCGGATATTGGTATAGCTGAGATTTCCCAGTTGCCTCCTCTTCCCAAGACACATGGCCGGGCACCATATTTCTTACTCTTTAGAACATCCTACATCTCTTCCGTTAACTAGTGGTTGCATTTTGTGAAGTTACATACCTAATAGAAAGCACTGTGTCTTAATATATACAGGCAAATGCCACTGGGGAAGTAGATCTTGTTTTTTTTTTCTTTGTTTTAATCAATGCTGCAGTTGGAACTGCAGGCATTGTACTTTTTTGAGCCACGGACTACTCTGTAATCATTTTCATTAATCGTTTCCAGACAACCAAAAAACAAAAAAAAAGCATGCATTCTGAAGACTCAAACCGCAACCTCACACTAGCATACCACCTTCTTTTACCACTGCACTGCACAATCTTTAGTGAAGTCAAATGAAAAAAGTTTTAACTACAAAGTTTTACATGTTATCAAGCACTACAACTTTCGTATAAGATGTGACTCTATTTGAGATTGATTGGAAAAATTCAAAAATTTGAATTTCGAATTATGTGAATTTAAACACATATTTGAGAATCAAAATAATTTCAAGTCAAATATATATAATAATCTTGTAGATTGGGTCAGCCACTGCAACTTTGATACTAACCACGTAAACATTCAAGATAGTTTGGAAATTTAAAATTTTGAATTTCGGAATCTAAGAAATTAAAATACATATTTGGGACTATAAACTATTTCAAGTCAAAAAGTTTTGAACTACAAAGTTGTAGAACGTAGTTAGAACTACAACTTTAATGTAGACCATGTCAACATCTGTGCTTGTTTAAAAAATATTATTCAAAATTTAAAATCATAGAATTTAAAACAATATTTTGGGACTCTAAATAGTTTCAAATAAAACAAATTATCAACTGCATAGATGTAGCTATATTGTGGGCTACCCACTTTTGAAGCATTGAACTATACTCATTTCTTCATTGTAGCATTGAACTATGGTTACCTACTTTTATAGAAACAACTTCCTTATCGTCAGAGGACCCGTCCTTTCTTCTCCCCTCCTTACCATCTAGGATGCTCGCCACTACCGGCGGCAACCAATCTCGTCTTTTATTCGGTATACACGGTTTTTTAATGGATTGAGTTTTGTGTTGTTGCTACACATTCACTCATTGGAACGACCAGATTATGCATGGAAGAGATCTTCTCATTCATCAGTACTGTGAATGGAAAAACACAAACTTGACAAATTAAGATGGACTGAGAAAAGCAATTCTGGTCTTCCATAAAATTAGGGGCTCCTGTACTCCCACTACAAAAATACATCCCAAAGTACTTGAAAAGTTACTACAAAAATACGAATGGATAGATCATGCAAACTTTGAGATGAAACTAGAACTTTTGTGAAGAGAAACAAAAACTATGAAATGAGTCATCAGTGAATACTAGTGGGTCACAGGTATAATATGAGCAGTTGCAAATTTGCAATCCATGGTTGCCAGCTCAAATATTGCAGGATGGCAAATGGTTGCCAGCTCTGTCCTTAGATCAGTAATGCTATTGCATGTGATTTTAATGGTGTGGTTTTTGTGGATGGGAGTTAGTGGTTGTGTAGAATACTGGAATAGCCATCGGATTGGCAATGAACTACAGATTATGTGTAATTCTGCAAGGTCCTTTCTTCTCCCTTCCTCACCATCTGGGATGATCTCGACTACCGGCAGCGACCAAGCTCATATCAGTCATGGGAGCAGATGACAGCGCACCATGCAGTACTATGATAAACTCAAGCTGCTCCTGTGCTGCCTCCGCATCAAGAGCTTGGGTATAAGATCATTGTAGAGAATAGAATACAGGGCTAGGGCTAACAACTGTTACATTGCCTCATTGAGTGAATTATATGCAGATTACATCAGGGTGCGCACCGAGCGCACGCTCGGGTCATGGGCGATGTCGTGGCCGCCGCGGTGACCAATTAAACTAACTCACGCAAACTGAGTGACTCAACAACCATGAAGCTGAGAAACTCTCATTTCTTAATTCGAGATATAAACACTGGCCAGGCTTGGAGGCACAAGCAGGCACACAACATAGAAGAGCTCAAGCACATATTAGTGCTGTACTGCTGCAGAGCTTCCCATCCAGGGGTTCTTTAACATGATCAAAAAAAAAAAAGATAAGCGGGACCCACCACATACCCATGGAGAAAGTAGGGAGACCCTCAAATCTTGCCCAAGCCTTTCAGGTCCGTTGGTCTTACAACTGAGACCACAGGTTATAGGATTGGTGACTTGGTGTTAACTTTCATTCGCCAACACACATGCGCACCTGGCCAACACAACTCTTCAAAGATTGAGGTTGGTGCCCTCTCCTTTCCCTCCAAAGCCTCCCTGAGAGCAAGCATAATAGTCCCTCACTACTACAGAAAGTTCATCACCGCCGGTTCCAGACCCCCTTCACCGACAGTTTTGGCCCTCGATAGTGAAAGTCGGCGGTGATGACCATGGTCATTACCGCCGGTTTTAAATCTGGCGGCAATGAAAGTTATCTCCACCGGTTTGTGTTACCAGGCGGTGGTGACAAGGAATTTCAGAAATTCCAAAATCAAGTCAAAAAAATAGCAAATTTTTTTATTTAATCCCAGGAAGGACCCACCAGCCAGCTGCACGGTCACGCGTCGCAAGTCACGAGTCATGCAATTTTTTGCATGAATTGACGCGCTACGGGATGATGGGATTCAAACCAGAGACATGTGTCCTCGCTTATAACTCCACTAACCAGTCCACCCCCTAAGTTACTTGTGTCCATACATCATGTATATTCCTTTAGTATTAACTTTTCAGGATTCTAAACGACTTTAGGTAAAAAAATCTTCAACTACATAGTTGTTGTTCTGATCGAGATCTAAAACTTTGACGTTGGTGGTTTCGCCATCTGAGGTCGTTTGACAAATTTGAATTTCAAATCGTCAAAACTTCAGCCTTGCTATTGGAACCTCAAATGATTTCAAATGAAAAAATCATCAACTACAAATTGTAGGTCTCATCGAGAGCTATAACTTTGGTTTTGGTCGATTTTCCATCCGAGGTCATTTGCAAAATTTAAATTTCAAAATTTTAGAACTTTAGATACAAATTTGAGACCCTAAATGATTTCTAATGAAAAAGTTGTCAACTAAAAAGTTGTAGATCATAGGGAGTTCTTCAACTTTTCTTTTGATCATTTTTCATTTGAAGTTGTTGTATCGTTTGAAAAAAATTGAATTTTACAATATATAAGTGCTTCAAACATAATTCTGGGACCTTAAACAATTTTAAATAAAAAAGTCATCAACTACAAAGTTGTAAATCTAATCAAGATCTACGCCTTTTATATAAAGTATGTTTTCATCCAACTTTGTTTGAGAAAAGTTACGAATTTTATTGTGCTACAACATAACTCATCACCACTAGTTCGTATTACGAACTGTTAGTGAAATAATTTTCACCACCGGTTGGTACCACGAACCGGTGATAAAAATGGGTCGACCATCATTACCGGTTGGTAACACAAATCGGCTATAATGATAGGTTACCACCGCCGGTTCGTGTTACCAGCCGGCGGTGATAATCGTCCAAATTTTCACCAACGATTCATAATACGAACTAGTGGTGATGAGTATCACTGCCGGTTTTTAGCAAACCGGTAGTGAAAGTGGCGGCGGTGATTATCAATTCTGTAGTAGTGCCTGCCATCAAAATCCTAGATAGATGAGTGAGAAAAGAAGAGGCCAAATGAAGAACCTGGACAGAATTTACCAGGGCATCCTTCCTCTCCATCCCATACTTGATTTGTGTCTTCGAGGATGGGTTTTGAGTAGAATATGCAGATCCATGTCAGGTGTGCACACTACTGGGAACGCCCTCTTTGCCGACAGCTTGAAGCTGTCGGCGAAGGCCTTAATCCTGTCGGCAAATGCTTTGCTGACAGGGTTTCTCTTATCCTGTCGGCAAAGCCCTGTCGGCGAAGTTGTTGTCGGCAAAGGTCTCTTTCCCGACAGGCATGTTTGGTCTGTCGGCGTTGCTTCGCCGACAGCCACGTGTTCAGTCGGCGAAGGAAACTGCGCCGTCAAGACGGCTGCCGTCTCCTTCGCCGACAGCCACCTGTAGGCTGTCGGCAAAGGCTTCGCCGACAGCCTCTGTTACTGTCGACAAAGGCTTTGCCGACAGTACTCCTGGGTTGTCGGGAAAGGCTTTGCCGACAGAACCTGCCGGGGCTGTCGGCAAAGCCTATGGCAGATGCTGTCGGCAAAGAAAGGCTGTCGGCAAAGAAAGGCTGTCTCGCTGGGAAAATGCCCAGCTTTGCCGACAGCATTGGCCTATGCTGTCAGCAAAGTTGGGCAATATATTTTTTTTTCTTTTGTTTTTGCTGTTTTCTTGCATTTAAACCACATTTATCGTATATATATACCACAGAACCATATTTATTCACAACAATATAGCATATGAACCACATTTGTGCATCGAATTCGGTCTCAACGTGAATCCACACATCAACACCGTCAAATCCATCGATACATGTCCAGAATACACATAACGTCGCGAAACGAGTATATATATGTCCAACATACACATAGGATGTTCATCAGTACTGGTCCAGGGGTCTAACAATCATTGCTACTAGTCCAGAAGAGGGAGGCAAAGGTACCTAGCTCGTGGCGCCGTCCCCAGGAGTCTCAGAGCCCCCACCTTGGTCCGACGGAGACCACCCTGGTTGCGGCTGAGTCCACCCTGGCTGCAGCTGTGTCCACCCTGACTGCGGCGCCGCCTCGTACTGCCAGTAGGGCGGCCGAGGCCCCTGCTGCGTCGGCGCCTATGGCCACGAGGAGTAGCCCTGCGACTGTGGAGGAGGAGGCCACACGTACTGCTGCGTGGGGTACGTCGGGTGCGCTGGCCAGGTGTGCACTGGCCATGAGAGAACACTGGCGCGGGCAGCCATTGCCATACCTGAAAAATCCATCAAGTATGGCTCAAAATTTTGTAACCTTTTTTAAAACCAGAGGTAGATATCTATGAAAATAAACTATATGATAATTAATAAAAAATCAGCCAAAAAGGCACTTTACGTGTGTACTGCCGGAAGAAATCAAGCAAGAAACCAGATTGCTGATCTACAAATACAATCAACCAAAGTGGTGCATCTACAACTTTGCTACAGTATGCAGTTGCAAGAACCCTTCACGGCAGTAAACACACCAAATACTACAGCAATGCAACAACAGCAAAAAGGATTGAAAAATTGAGTGTTTTGGACATAGCAGCTGGGTAACTATATTCAGAGAGTTTCTGACACAACAGAAATACTACAGCAATGCAACAGGATTTAGATAGTTTAAGGTAGCAGCACTGACATGTTAGTGAGATAACTCTATAAGCTGCTAAGTTACTTGTTTAGTTATGGTTGTAAGTAGTACACTGGATTAATACTTCTATTTCTTAAAACCAAATAAATATAGAGAATACCTTAGATTTAAGTACTGGATTAGCACATGCCAGTACAACTCTACTTGTGATTTTGCTGTGGTGACAATACTTTAGATTGAAGTATACATCAGTACCTCACAGATCTACAGATTCTTGTCCATATCAAACACAAGAACAAATTACTCTGTCTCCAACATTCACCTAGCAAAATATGAGGCAAACCTAACCATAGCCGAAACTCACTAAGGCCAGGTGCCTAGTTGTGAACTCTACTGCACCAATTTCTTAGAGTGGGGACTTCACCGTGCGCAAACACCAGATCAATCAGTTAATCAACCAATTAGCCACCATCCAGATCAGTTAATCACACCCTATATGCGTTTCAGTAGACAAAGAACAAAAGATTTGGGAAGAAACCAAAAGAATAATCATCAAGCTGGAAGGTGGCACCGCTGGAGCTCAAGAATCAAAATGGCAAATCAAACTAATTACTAAGTCTCACATATGCAAATCAAAACACCAATCCAGTCATAGAAAATACACCAGAGATACACTATAGGGGATTCCTTGAGGTAATCACTACATCCAAATACACGCTCCGTCAGAAACTATGATTCGAACTGGAGGTGCATGCTTATGTTTGCAGCTGAACAATTAAAAAATATGCACGGGAGGGAGAAAGACCTGGTCATCTTGGATGCAGAAGGCCTCCATGTTCACTCTTGCATTGCACCCACGCTGGTGAAGGCCACGCCACCAGATCCCGAGTCCTAGCTCACCATGGCCACGGGTGTAACCAATCTGACCAACCAAAGGTGCAAAGTCTGAACTTTTTTTTTATCATAAGAATAACAAGAACCTGCAGCTACATCTATAGGAAATTCTGAAGCAGCACAGAGGCAAAGCAGCGAAGCACGGATTAAATTACTCGCTAATTATACAGCTACTAGAAGATCTAATTAAACATGAAAAAGTAAGTCGAGATTACTAACTGAAGCATGTAAGTATTGGACAGGCCATAAACAGGAAAGCAGTAGCATGGCTAAATAAACAAGTATCACATATGTACGAGTATGCAACACTCAGACTCATTACCGTTTATACAAAGATTAAATAATGCAAACACCACGGTGCCATGAAATGGACATTGCACATATTGAAACAATGTCGTGGTGTTATGTAGCCATCGTATTGGACACCACGGTGCCATGAAATGGACATTGCCATGAAATTGTTGCCAGCCAACACATTTACAAGATAGACATTGGCATGCCACATGCCGGGACCTTAGCCAAAAAGATTGAACTAATAAGAGCTTCAATTATTAAGCAATGATGGAATTTAAAAATCCCAACCTGCAATTGGGCCCCCAATTTGAGACAGGGAAATAGCGCACCTGCACTGTTGGAGACCCCCTGCTGCCCACTGAAACCAGACTCGCTGCTGCCAGCAACGCTAATTGCCACCTGCACCAGACGTACCCCGAGCAGACTCGGGACACGCCGCCGGGAGCGCTAATAGCCACTGGCTGCTGGATGCCAGGGAAGCTAGCTCGCGCTGCCGCCAGATCTCAGAGGGATTGTACTGCTTGCTAGAAAAAGAAAACAAGAAGACCAAGATCTTACTTTGGATTTGACTGTACATACAAGGAGCTTATTCACAAGGTGCTCGGTGCTCACCTCCTAAAGCCGAGCATCGCCCCCGACCCGGAGAGCGACACGAGGCTGCGCATCTGGATGCCACCGCGTCGGATCCACGCTCCCCCACTAGATCGAGGCACTGTGATGCAGGGAGCGGTGGGCGACGAAGCTGTGAATTCGACAACCACGACTTGAAGTCCCCTTCCCCCCACCAGATCGGGGCGTCGCAACACAGGGCTCCTCCATGGTCGAGGGCGTCGTGGCTATTTCGAAGCGAGGAGAGGCAGCTGGTCCTCGGATCGAGAGGAAGTGGTGGATGCTGCGGGGAAGAGAGGAGTGAGGGAGAGGTGACTGAAGAGTTAGGGTTCGTTGATATTTATTCAACATGGGATGAATCTTAGCCGTTCATTTGATCCAATGGCTCAGATAACGCGGTTCAACATGGGCTGAGATGGGCTAAAATTTTTATCTTTTTTTATTTATAAGTGAAGTTTAGTGATATATTAATGTTCGTTATTGGAATAAATGGAATCCTAAACCGTGTTTAAATTGATTGTTTGAGGCCCTAAACAAATTCAAGTAAAAATGTTGTCAACTAAAAATTTGTATAACTTTTCGAGATCTACAACTTTTATTTTGGTAGTTTCTCTATTCGAGGTAGTTTATAAAATTTGAATTTCAAATTTGAGAAATTCAAACGTAGTTTTCCTTGACAAGATGATTTTAAATTAAAAAGTTGTCAACTACAAAGTTTCATAACTTTTCGATATCAACAACTTTCGTTTTTGTTGTTTGTCCATCCGAGATTGTTTAAAAAATTCAAATTTCAAATTTTTAGAAATTCAAACGTAGTTTTCCTTGATAAGATGATTTCAAATCAAAACGTTATCAACTACAAAGTTTCATAACTTTTCGAGGTCTACAACTTTTATTTTGGTTGTTTCTCGATCCAAGGTCGTTTGAAAAATCTAAATTTTAAATTTGAGAAATTCAAACGTAGTTTTTTTGGCAAGATAATTTCAAATAAAAAAGTTGTCGACTACAAAGTTTCATAACTTTTCAAGATCTACAACTTTTGTTTTGATCATTTATTCATCTGACATAGTGGTAATAACATTATTCACAAATTTTACATATCCCTCTTATAGTTATGAAACTATATGAAACTATAAGAGATATGTAAATTTTGTGAACAAAGTTACTACCACTTTATCGGATGAAAAAATGACAAAACTAAAAGTTGTAGATCTTGATGAGTTATATAACTTTTATGTTCATGACCTTTTTAGCTGAAATCATTAATGTTATAAAATGATGTTTGAAGTTGCCATTTTTTGAAATTTAAAATTCAAATAGATAAAACACAATCACATGAAAAAGATGGGCAAAATAATAGATGTAAAAACACAGTAAATTAATAGAGAATGATTTTAGAATTTTTTAGGAAAAAATTATCAAATTTGAAGTTAGTACGAGGGAGAAAGACTAGCTACAAGTTTTAGCCAGAGATTAAAAAGAGAAATCAGAGTTCTTCGACAATTTCAAAATTAAATTTCAAACAACATTTTGAAGCACTAAATGAGTTCAAATGAAAAAGTTGTAAACAACAAAATTTTATAACTTTTTGAGATCTACAACTTTTATTTTAGTTATTTCTCCATCCGAAGTCATTTGAAAAAATTCGAATTTTAATGATTAATTTTAACTGTTTGGTGTCTATTTGTAGGAGCGGCTCAATATTTATAGGCATATTTGTTTAGTATTTATTTTCATGTAAGTTTCATTAGACTACGCCATAAGAGGTGGAGTGGAGGTACCTACAGGGCGCCGCCGCGCCTGAGTCCGAGGAGGGGGGACCGCTTAATCCCTTCGCCGGTGGCGCACCTAGCCCTCCACCGGCCGCCGTCGCCCGCGTGCCGCTGCTAGGGTTAGCCGGTAGGGAGAGGTCGAGAGCCGAGAGTAGACGAGAAGGGACGGCGTTGGTCGATTGGGGGCGGGATCGGAAGATGGCTTGGTCGGTGACTGGGGGATCGGGAGAAAAATATAGCAAAATTGGCCTATGCTGATCACAAGTGGAGATGTCTGGGTTTTGAGCATCCGACGTCGCAGCTTGCTCCAAACTTTCTCAAATTTTTATCGTAGCCTCCACATGCGATAACAAGACACCCCGACAAGTTTCGTGATTTTCCGACTTCGTTTGGATTTTATATAATTAAAAAACACTTCTACCACTCCTGGATGGTCGTGTTACGTGGACATGGACTTCGAACTTTTGGGTGAGTTTATGGACACCGCCTCAAAACACACTCTCCAACATGAATATCATTTTTCGAATGGCTACGTTTCATTATTTCATGCACCTGCAGTTCAATTTTGGATTATGCGAGAAAATTCAAGTAAACAAAATAAATTAACAAAATATAGAAAAATGTTATAAAAAGGGCCCAAATTAGAACATATGCTTGTAAACAATATAATTAGGCCATATAAAAAGTTTGAAGTCAAAATTCAAAAAAAATGCAAACTCTTTACCGACAGCATGGCTAGGCTGTCGGCGACAGCATAAAGACGTGCTGTCGGCGAAGTTAACGGCGTCTGTCCACCGTTTTCCCAGCCAGTTCTTTGCCGACAGGATTTCTTTGCCGACAACAACACTGTCGGCAAAGATATCCTTTGCCGACAGGGTTTGTTCACCGACAGCAGGGAGCCTATGGGCTGTCGGCAAAGAATTCTTTGCCGACAGTGGGGATAGGCTGTCGGCAAAGACTTCCTTCGCCGACAGCCCTGGGGCTGGCTGTCGATAAAATGTGGGGCTGTCGGTGAAGTTCCTTTCTCCCGTAGTGGCATATCAAGGTGTTTAATGAAATGGCACCAAAGATAGTTGTTACCGTTGATCACATGAAGTCTTATGCACAAGCAAGAGCCAAGAAGTAAATACTTAGATTTTTCAATAGTCAACTTCGACTGTTTGTTGATTATGGATATCTAATTAGCCATGCTCTAAGAGCTGCTGCCGAGGTACCACGCATGACCTTTGGTCTAGCGCCAGTTGATGACCATGGACCATGGTCAGCAAGATATGGTAGCCTGTTGGGCTCGTGCCTCTTCATTGAAGAGGTTTGAAGCCAGAACTGTTCCATTATCCAGAAAAAAGAAAGATAAGGCAGCTGCTTAGCGTGCACATGGCTATCTCGCCATCTCTGGATGCTACCATTCGATTGGTGAGAATCATCTTGCTATTGCCATCCCTTCCCTGTGGACTTCACTGCACCGTGTTGGCATTTCCATGTTGCTTACTGTTCCTATAATACATAAAAGTGGCTGCTTCCCAACAAATCTTTTAAACTTCAGGAACCCCTCTGCTGCTAGTCTACTCTACCCTTTGCTGCGGTGCTAGCGTCCATTCAGTCATGTATTTCCAGAACAGGGAACCCTATATATCTACACGGGTATGTGTGTGGTGTTAGCTTCATACCCGTGTGTTCTATTGTCACTAACACCTAGAATCCATGGAGACGCTCCGTGTATATATTTATAGCATGAGGGAAGTTAGACTTGTAATACAGGGCATTATAGACAAAAAAGAGTGCCTGTTGCAGCTTTGCATCTGCTCCTAGCTAGAATTTAGGAGAGATGGACGAGGAGAGACAAGGGTTCGATCGGTGCCAAGGAGCAGATGACCCTGACGGCGATGGCCACTGTGGACGGCTCGATGCTGCACCCAAGCCACCGCGGACACCATGACAATGCACCCTGCGCATATGCAGCAATGATGGCAACACCAGCATGTGTGGGCCCTCAAAGCTGAACCTCCTATGTAAATCATTGTCAACAGATACCATGTCCCTCAAAGCCGAACCTCTTCCTGGAATGACAACATTTCAGCTGTTGATACTGATGGCAGTGGTCCATGTTTTTATTTTTATTTTTTTATTTTTTCTATAATCAATATTGCCGCTGGAAATGGCTAGCAGATCGAAGTATGTTGGGTTGTTTGCCACACATTCAAATCATCTGTACCATGCTATCTAACCCAAATATGGATTGGCAATTATGTGCATCCAATGGCATGTACATCTTGGGATACATCTAGATCACTCCATATATTTATATAGCAGTTTTGCACTAAATGTGGATATATTACTAGTTTGTGCTGCAGCTTTATACTAACTCCTCGAACTGAAATTGTGCCACCTGTAATGGCTTTCAGGAGTCCAAATCCTTAGTGGCCTGTGGTCTGTTGTAGGAAATGCCTGGATGGTGCGCTTAAGGCTGCATTAATTGGTCTAGCCTCTGGTGGCTGTCTGTGACGCATCTTAAAGCCTGGCACTAGTAGAGAATGGACCTTTGGTTTTTAGCTTATAGTCCCGGTCGTCTTGGGGCCTGAGACTAATGTCAACATTGTCGCATTAGTCCCGGGAACAACAGATAGCCGCAGAGGGACCTTTAGTCCCAGTTGATGGCTTCAACCAGGACTAAAGGTCCCCATTATTGGTTACCTGTTGAAGATGCTCTAAGATTAGTGTCATTGGCCCACCGTGATTATTTATGACAAAATCTCGAGAAATTGATTATCAGAGTAAAACGCAGCCAGATTTACTGCACCTGGGCTCACTGGAATTATTTATGAAAGAACTAAGAGATCTTGGTCGCTAGAGTAAAACACAGCCAGCTTAACTACACTCAGGACGCGCCAGGATTTTTTTTTGTAAAAAAATAAAAACTTGAGATCTTGGCATAAACTACACCATGGACCAGCCAGCTTTACTACACCTGGGACCCACCAGGATTCTATATGGAACTAAAAAGTAAAAGCTCGAACTCTTCGTACATGCTTCTAGTGGGAATCGCTGGTACATGCTTTTCTATTGTGATGCATTTACTCATCTAAATGGCCTTATCATGCAAGGAAGGTTTGCTCATCAGCATATATGGTGTACTATTTATCATTTTATTACCCGAGAAGAAGTAAATTCAACTGGTTAGTGTACCTTGGCATGGATGAATAGCTAGCTTATCTAAGGGAAAAGTTCTTTTTTTTTTTGCCATCTATATATGTATAGGCTGAGTTTGTTGACGCGTCTATGGGTAAGCATGTGTATTAGAGACGCGTCTTAATAACACATCATACACGTGTGTTTGTTGACCCGTGTGTGTGATATGTCGCCAAAAGACCTATTATGTTGTAGATCTATGTTTGAGCCAACACACCATGGACACGTTTTGGCAAGAAACATATGCAATCACACATTAGGGTCACGTTTTGTTTCCACATCACTAAATTGGGTATCTTTTTTGTATTGTATGGGCATAGTTTGAGATAATGTGCTGGACCCAATATATATTTTTAGACGAGCCTCCATAGGGCAGCTCATAATGAGATAATGCACTGTAGTATTTTGAATCTTGTATTTGGTAGTAGAACTGAACAAACCAATCTTGTACATTGAACTAGCAAACATTGGAATACATCATAGTCCCTAGTTTCCGGCCGTGTGCTCAGCTGCTCCGGTAGTGTACCCATACTGTCCACAGACCACTGCTTGTTGCCAACATGGAGTCGTGTTTCCTAGATTTGCTGCACTAAATCAGCTGTCGCGGCAGAATACAAATCGAACAGCAGGTCATCTCTGGTTTCCATGCACAGAACAAATTTGGCAGCACGCCCATGAAAAGAAGTAGTACCTAATCTATATTTTCCTCTTGCCTCCTGTTCCTAACACGCATGGGCAGCATCGTACTTACTCCTTCAAACATCCTACTCTCTTCCACTAGCTACTGGTTGCATTTTGTCAAGTTCCTTGCGGAACAGAAAGCACTATGTGCAGTAACATATATAGGCAGTCAGGTTGTGAAGTGCCAGTCGCAGTGGAACTTGTTTTTTTTTTTCCTTTGGTTTAATCAGGTTGGAAACAACAGGGCAGTGAACTTTTTTTTGTCCACGCATACACTCATCACAGTGCCACCTAGCAATCAATAAGTAACATAATACTGTGTCCACATTGCCACATACAGAAATCCATAGAGGTTGCTCCACATATATTTAGCATGAGACAAGACAACCATTATGAGATCTAGGACAATTATGAAATTGATTTTACGAGACAGTAGCCCCATATATTTTAGGACAACTATTATGAAACGGAATTTGGTGATAGTAGCACCATATATTTAGGTAAGTAATCAATAATTGCTCCTACCTCTGAAAATACCCAGTCCACCAACGAAGACAATCAAAAAACAACCATGTATATAAATCTATTTACATACAGGCCAGTGGGCAGTGGCCCCTTCTAAAAATAGAGAATATTTTTAGGGGGGAGAACAATAAAACAGCCAGCCCCATGAAAAAGGCCTCTAGACCAGCCAGACAAATGCCGACCTCGCATATATATAAGTAACACGAGGGTTTCAATCAGTCCTACTAAATATAGAGGCCTTTTTTTTGTTTTTTTTTCAATTTCCAAAGGCCAGAATGAACCCCCACCATTCTTATGTCTAACTAATAGAGTCCCTGCCACAGATGTGGAGCAGGTGCAATGTGCATAGAGATCGAACGATAGGCATTGGAGAGCATGCAAAATAACGATACTCTAAAGCCCTTACGTGCTGATGGTGCAATTTCGGAGAACTGGTGGTGGCAGGGCAGAAGAGAAAGGAACAGTGGGCTGAGGGCTAGAACTGGTGGAGAGGGTCCTCTGCAAAATTTCCCACGTTTTTTATGAAATGGTGACGTATCGAATTTTCTCTTCGTGTTGAAATAAACTTTACAACAAGGATCTATACCTAAAAATCTGAACACGCTTACAACATGTAGTGGTTGTTGGATTGGATTCCTGGTTTATTATTAAAACGCTGACTACTATTGTGCAAAGTTGCAAACGACATGCGTCCGTGCGCCAGGCCTTGGTGCAGGTGTGGAACCCTCTCGTGCAAGCAATCAGCTGCGGATTTTAAGGAACTTGATTATCTAAGTCCACATAAAATTCTGTTAGTGATCATGTATATGCTGAGATAAAGATCCTGTTATATGTCTATGATCCGATTCAACAGAATGAAGTGATACTTGTGTGCTTCATATTGCCTGGCAATGGCCATTTGAAAGCCATACATTGGTTGGACATGGAATCTATCATTTAAGAAAACGCTCCTTCGGTGTTTTTGTTCCCAGGGTTAATTAGCCCATACATCCAAAATGGCCCTTACAGTGAACTTTGGCAGTCAATGTTGGATTGGACTGGTGGTGGTGGCTGTTGGGCTGATGAGGTAAGGCGCCAGTAAAGTGCTGCTAGTGTTGTGGTAAAGGAGGTCCATTGGTTGATTCTAGGGTACGGCCCATCTAGTTCTGAGATCAGGAGGGGCCTTGCTGCCACCAGTAAAGTTGTCCGTGGATGGCGGAAGAGTGTGACCACCAGTGGGTGCTCACCTCGGGGTGGAGGCATGCACTGGGCCGCAGGCGGAAGGGGCCACTGTGCCCTCTGTCGGGCAGCCGCCATAGGTAGGTCTCTAAGGAGGGCCGCATTCACTTGCTTGAGATCGACAAGAACGGATGTCGGGATATAATTTAATATCCTTTTGATCAGTTTTTTTAATTGTTTCTTTAGGTCTGGTGGATGGTGTGGATATTTCTTACTGTTTTCATGTTCCAGATTTGACCACACATTGAACCTACCCGCAAGAAGCGCGGTTTATATTTCCCTTGCTAGCAGACTAGTGGATATATATATATACATGTTCAAACCATTCACTGCTGGACGATAGAGCTGCCAGGAAAGCACTGAATCTTGCAGTGACACAAAGGTTCAGACTGGTGGCTGGTGTTTGAATTCGTAGTGACAAAGAGGTATTTACTGCTAGTAGGAACCGCAAACCTGAGGTCCTAGCAGCTAAACATTGTGGGTTTCACATCTGTTAGTAATTGTAGTGGGTATCACCGTGGTCAACACACTACACTCCTGCCTGTACACGGGATCGAATTCTTTTGAGAGTTCTTCGTTTGATGCCAGCCAGTCAAAGCGGCAGGAGTGCCCTGTCTTGTACTCTGGACTGGGTACACTGGGGCCCTCGCTCCACATGGTTGAGGCAATGGACGTAGAGGGATCTTGTTTCAGCATCCAATTCTGGCATCTGCCTCTAGGTTGGCTTTAATCTGGTACGATAATTCCTTTCTGCCTCCTGTTCCCAACACACAAATGGCTTCTCCAGTTCCCTTCTAGCGCTAGCTTACACTATGTTGAGTTATGTACATGGAACGAACGGAAAACAATATATAGACAGTAATGCATGTTGTGCCAGTGACAGTGGAACTCGTGTTTTCATCAGTATAAAAGCAAGGTGTATTAATGGCTGGAAGTTCATGTTTTTGCTACGTATTCACTCTTCGCAACAACCATGTACTCTTTCACATTCACTCTTTGCTATGAATGGAAAAACACAAACTTGACAAAGATGGAGTGAGAAGAGAGCAATTCTAGTCCTCCATGAAATCAAGTGCTCCTGTTCTCCTATGACAATAATGCATCTCCAAAGGTGCTTGAGAAATTGTATAAGATATGTAATGGATAGAACTTTGTGGGCTCACTGGCGTGATGAGGCCATTTTAAAGTGATGGCCAAGCCAATTTATTAAAATCCAATGTACCAGAATTACGAATGTGAAAAACAATTGAAAACTATCCAAAAATTTGAAAATGAAATAAAATATAAATCTCAAGGCTCAGTAACAGAGACGGCACTCTGAGGAAGTGAGGACTGACCAAGTAAAAGAAGCAATTACACTGCTGGTTAACTGCATGCAGCGAGACTACAGCTATTTTAATTACACTGCTGATTAACTGCATGCAGCAAGACTACAGCCCTTTTACTCCAATCTCGAATCAAACTTTTGTTTCAAAACTAATTCAAAAATATATTTGAAAAAAATCCAAAACCAATGCCATGCCTCTAGTTTTGAACTAATACTTATTTTGAAGCAAATACCTATTTTTAACTAATACTATTTTAAAACTGTTTTTTGATCAAAGTCGTTGGTCTACACCGAAAGAACTTGAAGCCACCTTTTCTAAACTTTACAAAGGTATTGCTTTGGAAAAGTTTCTAGGAAATATTTTGACCATATTTTGAGAACATAAGTTTAAACCTATGTTTTATAAAAAACAAATCTTACAAAATATTTAAGGTTTGAATTGGACCTCACACTCAGATTTGAACTATGCATTTGGTGGTAACACCATAAATTCAATTTGTGAAAATATAACCAAACAGCCGGAAGTTTAAGATGAGGGCAACAAAGTCATTTCTCTAGCCTTCTCTCTCCGCGAATATGAGGAAATAATAAAATAATGGACGCGGTGTGTTATGGTAAAGAACCCCAAATTTATAATGGTACTGGACAAATTCAGCTCATTACGGTGTTCATCAGCATATTATGTATTTTAATGGTGTCCGGCCACAAAATTTAGTAAAATGGGACATTTTATTCGTTATCCTTTGGATAAGTATTTTGGTGTGTTTTGTTATGGCTGCTTCTTTCTAACTAGAAACTTCTTCCTAAGTTTACACTTTCTGATTATTCATCAAAGATTGAATCTACATGCACACATGTGCCGTAAATGTGGCCATTCTAGCAAAGTCTAGATTACAACCTGAAGAATCTGGCCGTAAATGTGACGTAAAATGTGACCGTAAATGCTCTACTCTCCCTCCATGCCGACCACCCCTACAAATCATTTTTCAAAAATCACGATTTAGGACAAAAAAATAGGAATTTTTTTTAATCCGGGGCAGCCCCAACCGTTCAGAAATCACAAGTCAAGGCATTTTTCACACGAAAATCGCGCGCTACGCGGCTGCTGGGATTTGAACCCGTGTCCTTCCTCTCATGCGTATCCTTCTCTACCACTACACCTCACACTTGTGACTATATTAGATTTTAGTTCCTCACATATTATCCTAAACTGAGTTTAAATTGATTGTTTGAGGCCCTAAACAAATTCAAATGAAAAAATTGTCAACTACAAAGTTTCATAACTTTTTGAGATCTACAGCTTTTATCTTGGTAGTTTCTCCATGCAAGGTCATTTACAAAACTTGAATTTCAAATTTGAGAAATTCAAATGTAGTTTGCCTTGAAAAGATCATTTCAAATTAAAATGTTGTCAACTACAAAGTTTCATAACTTTCGAGATGTACAACTTTCGTTTTGGTAGTTTCTCCATCTGAGGTTGTTTGAAAAATTTAAATTTTAAATTTGAGACATTCAAAAGTAGTTTTCCTTGACAAGATGGTTTCGAATGAAAAATTTGTCAACTATAAAGTTGTATAACTTTTCGAAATCTACAACTTTCATTTTGGTTGTTTGTCCATCCGAGGTCATTTGAAGATTCAAATTTTAAATTTGTGAAATTCAAATGTAGTTTTCCTTGACAAAATGAATTCAAATGAAAAAGTTGTCAACTACAAAGTTCTATAACGTTTCGAGATATACAACTTTTATTTTGCTCATTTGTTCATCCGATACGGTGATAGTAACATTATTCACAAATGTTACATATCCCTCTTATAGTTTATGAAACTATACGAGAGATATGTTACTATAAGATTTGTGAAGAATGTTACTACAACTTTGTCAAATGAACAAATAAGCAAAATAAAAGTTGTAGATCTTGATGACTTCGACAACTTTTATGTTCATGACTTTTTCAGCTGCAATCATTTAATGTTTCACACAAACTACTATATATAAGAGTTATTCATGTTGCGCCAGCCACTGGGGAACTCATTTTTTAATGAGTTTAAAGCTGTATTAATGCGAGGAGATTCATGTTGTTGTTATGCATTCACTCTTGGAAACAGTTGCATCCAGCACTACTCATATGCTGATTTTTATTTTTTATTTCTCCATACACAAGATTCAATTGCAACTCAAATTTTTCTATCATGGCATTATGTATCCATCTTTATTTTTATTGAAGTTTTTGTTAGAATTTTAGGCATTTTCATGTTTAATTTAATCTAGAAAAACAATAGTAGATTGGTGACCATATATATGTGCAAGTGTCAATTACAATTATTCGCAATAGTAGAAACTATAATAAACATACTGATCAAATTTATAATACGGATTATGACAAATTCAGTAAGAGATGTATATCCATGCGCACTAGTCGACATAGTATGTTACTCTAAGTTGCGGACAACAGTCGATGCAGGTTGATGTTCATAGTGAAGTCTGGTGAACGTCCACTAGGAAGTAAACGATGCATAGGCATCACAACATGTACAAGAACACCGGAAAGAAGATGATGCAGTAGTCGCACTGTGTGCACTTGAAAAACCTGATCACCCAGCATACCTGAGCAGGTGGCACAAAGCAAACGACAGATCCAAACGGTTGCTATATGATCTCCTGTGCATGTAGAAGGCAGATGAGGAGAGGCGATTCACTACAACATAAAACTTAATGGAGGCGGGCATTTTTTATTAATAGAGGCAAGCATTGCAACCGCTTCCAATCAAAGGTCACCGTTAATGGTGACCAAAGGAGGCGGTTGCTTTGCCCGCCTTGGTTAATCGATTAATGGAGCAGGCGATCCCATGAAATTTGCAAATTTTATGATAGTCAAACGCATCTACAACAACATTTTCCAAGATTTTATGGACAGGGAGCAAGAAAGGGTTGTAGCTTTTGTGGGTGATACCATAGATATAGACCGATTTGGAAATTTTTTCATATGAGCATGGAGTTGATGGGATGGTTAGGAAATAACTTTCTTTCCCATGATAATTCAGATATTTCACAAGATTTGGATAGGTCATGGTTGCTATGGAGATTGACATAAGCTCACCCCTGAGATCAGGAGCATATTTGGATGAAGCATTAAATGTGGGCATAGAGGGGGACAGAATTGAAATGGCTTCTATATGAATTGATTCTCCCTCTAAGAGTTTGCTTAATATTCCACCTTTGGAGTGTTCTTCATGTCTCATATAGGAATTCAAGGCATAAGATGATGTTGAATTGGGAGGCTCTAAGGTGTCCCCAAGATCAGCATCAAGGAAAAGGTCATCGTCGAATTCAATGGGACATGTAAAAGGATGGGGTTCATCATCCCTAAAAGTGTGATATGTTCCCTGAATGGGAGGTTCTTTGGCAACCGGATCATAGGAAGGATTTGAAGGAATTTTGGATTCGGCTGCATATGCCTCCTCTTGTTGGTCGGGGGCCAAACTCAACTGTTTCTTCAGGACTGAGGAGTTCGACCCCGGCTACACCGACGACTTGGGTGACGACCTGCCAGGTGCCACGCCCCACCCATTCGTGGATCCTATTACACATTGCAAATACTTAGAATTGCTAGTGCTTTACTTTTATGCAATAATATTACTGATAGGTTGCATGGTAGTTTACTGCTTTTTGAGCCACTTACCTTGTTGCAACCTTACACCTGCTCACCCTACTGTTAGACTAGATGCTGCTTTATCACTCGTTACTTACTGCTTTACTCTTACTCGCATTATATCTGTGATGTGATGTTGGTGAGTGAGAGCCGTATGAGATAGGCACGAGGTGCCGTAAACCTGATAATAACCTAATAATGAACCTGGGGAGATCTTGGCGTGAGTCTTGGGTGTGTGGTGAGGGTCGAGTCGATCGAGCAGGATCTACGACAAGTCGGGAGGACAAGTCTTGCCGGAGGATGCTACCTGGGCGTTTGCCATGTGAGGTGCCTGTGACGGGTACATGTGACAGGGAGAGATCCCGGGGTGGAGTGTCTTCGTGGGATGAAGCCCTGGGATGGGAGGTGTTGTGATGGCACAGGGTGCCAGGTGTTCCGTTGAGCAGAAAACGGTTTCCCCTTGTGAAGATGTCCTGCTTAGTCATCCTAAGGACTGACACGCCTGTGGATGGGATATTAGGAATCCTTGCACACCCACTCGCTTCTGTGGGGAGGAGACGGATGTTCAACTTGCTGGTGCGGTGCCACTACTATTGAGAGGTTAGCAGATAGTGTAGGGAGGTACGAGCACGAGGACCCACACCCTCCCAAGACAGCGTAGTACTTAGGGGCCAAGTCCTATGTCTCACAGTCTCAGCATGTCGGTGGTACTCCGACACGGCCCCAGTTCTGAGTGATAGGGTGGTACCGTTTCTGGTCAGTAGGCAGCCCGGAATCAGCTTAGCCGAGGCATCGTCGAGGATAGCTATCTTGTAGGATGCGTAAACCTCTGCAGAGTTTCTGGTTGATCGATTGATACATATGCCGAACCTTTCGGCTATGGACCTTTCCTAAGTACAACTTCACTTGACTAGTTGAGAGGAGTCCTTCTACCTTCCCTGGGTTTCAGTGTGTGCTTCGACCTTCGCTGTTGAGACATGGGTGAGAAGAAGTTGCCTGTGCCGATGAGAGGGAGATGAGATGTGATGTGGCAATGAGATATGTGTTGGGATGGGATAACGTGTGTGAATGAGATGGGTTGAAATTTGACAAACTTATATTATTAATGTTGATTACTCGCATAGGAAACCACAGCCAAAGATAGGTCTTTTCTTCCCCGCTTTGCATCTAGTTCCACAAAGCTTTGCATCATAGGGTGGGAGATGCATGGCAAGTACCAAGTGTACTGATAGATTTTTGGCAGGCTCGGAGCCCGGCGAGTACGATGAGGAGGACGACTGGGAGGAGTAGGGGTTCGCCCTGCGCTCAAGCTTGGTGCGAGGAGTCCTAGTTTCCGCTGCTGTCTACGAGATGCTGTTCCAGATGCTGTGTGTGAGCATGTTCCGCCCTGCGTGGCGATGATAATAATTAATTTAAACCTTCTATTTGTACTCTGATATTCGTGTATGACTCTGTTATTCGACTGAGATTTGGGTAATGACATGAACTCGTTCATCTATTACACTTCAAATATGTGGTATTTCCTTTGCGGAATGCGTGATCGTTTCACCATTGCACCTCAAGACTACCATGTCACAATATTGAGCCCTCCGCCCCTGCCGCATCCCTATATTTTTTTCCACCATCTAATATTTATTTTCCTTTTGCCTCCCATTCCCAACACAATAGCAGGTTCTTCTTGATTCCTTTGAACATCCCACTCCCTGTTCCACTAGCCTATTACCCCTTACTGGAGAATAGTGGTTCCATCTGTTGAGTTGTATGCATAATAGAAAGGATTATATAGACTTTGACTCGTTGGAACTTGTCTTTTCGATATTTTAAATTAGTATTCATTTCACTTTGTTTCTACACCTTAACTCTTCAAATTAAATACTTCTTGCATGGAAGGCAAGCTCACAAGCAGCATCAATGGACTGATAGGAGTAGTTGGTTCAAAATATGTACCGACAATTAAATACATTAGATGGTGGGATGCCACACCCTAAAATTTATGATTTCGAGTTGTGAATAGAAAACACTAATTAAAATAAACTATTTATGATTTTTATAAAATTTGCAAGATTTATTTAGTTTGTTACCAATTTAAATGAGTGAAAATATGGGTTCTTAAAATTTCTATAATTTAATATAAGTGTTTGTTGCATTCATGTCGGTTGCACCTTGTGTATGTACAAAATATTTTTAAAATATGTTTAGGAGACGAACATCTATACCTAGAAATATTTCCGGCTTTTTCTAGAATTTAATTCCTACCTCCTTGACCTTAAACTTTTTATTCCAAGCTCCCAACAATCTTTTCATGAGCTCCAAATGTTTTATTTGAGTTCCTCATACTTCAATTTGTCTTCAGGATTTTTCTAAGCTTCAGAGTACTTTTCGTGATATAAACAGTAATTCTAGATTTCCTAGATTACTTTTATTTCATGAAATTATTTAATTTCGAAATTAGGAAATTCTAAAATCCTAAAGAACCTTAAAGACCCATGTCTTTATTTACTAATGGGCTTCAATGTTTTCTAGGCCTGTTAGTTGAGGTGTATGGTGTAACATCAATTAGCACCATATTGCGACTTGATATGGAGATAGAGAGTTTTTCTTTATATATATATGTAGTAACACCTTGGCCAATGCATAGCAAAACTACCGTATGGGGACCTCTAATTTTGAAATGCTAAGGTAGTAAATAAACTAAAATTTCCCCCTTCTTTTTACTACACTATGTCTCCAACGTCTCGCCGCCCCCGCAGCTGCCGATCACCACGTCTGCCATGCTCCTCTTGTCCAGTTGAGCATGCCCTGTCAGTCCGATCTGCATGCAGTTGACCACTGTCGTCAATCGTATGTGCATGCCTGCCGACGTACGTGCCACAGCTGCGCCTTTCCTGATCACCGATCGGTCCACCAGGTGACGGCCGGGCACACTTACGTGAAGAGTCCTGCGCAAGCTCCATCGAGCTGCCGAGAACCACCAACGTGAGCTCGCCGAGCTGCCCGACGGACGTTCTCCTGCATCTACTGCTGCAGTTCTTCACAACTGGTGCTGTGTCTAGCGTGCAGAACAATGCAGGCTGCAAGCAAATGACAGGACGCCCATAATCAATGGTCAGCCCAGCTTCCTTGCCCTGCACCATTTAGATGTACAGTAATCCACAGCGTAGTATGTAGCAGCGATAATCATGTCACATGTTTATGAGTTTTATAGATAAAATACTAATTTAATTAGTGTGCATGCTACCAGTTTTCTAAATGAAAAGCAAACATAGGTTCTACACCACGGTCTTTCAGAAGCAAATATTAATATTATAATATGGTTAATCGCTAACAAAAATATGTTTTAATTACAAATTTGCTTAGCTCAAATATGCATCACATATAATTCGAATAAAATATTCTTACGTGTTCTTTTATCTTTGCAGATTTTAAAATATGACTAGTCACAACTCGACTTTTGAAATAAAAGATGAATTGACTAATCTGAATTAATATACTTCACATGGTTTTTGCTTAACTCTTTTATAATTTTATAATATAAAACATCTAATAGCCATTTCTTTTTAACAATAGTTCCGTTATTGACATTTCTTGTGTTGTCGAAACCATAGCAACGAGCCCTCTCTCTTAGTACGCTGTTTTCAAGCCTTTGCTATGATTGGTGTACTGTTCTTAGTTTTCATTGTTTGTTTGCTTGTATGTTTGTGCTTGCTTGGTGTTTGCTATGAGTAGAAGAGAATCATAACGTACGGGGTGGAGACCAGAAGCTGAGTGCCAGAAGCTGCAGAACAAAAGATATGAAGTTTGAGGATTCTCTAAGCAAGTTGCTTTGGGTAAAAAAGTGCAAGGCAAGTATAGCATGGGATCTTCCTTGTACCTATTCACCTTAATATCATTATTAATCATGTTGCATGTGTCTCCCTTGATGCCATTAAGGATGATCCTCGTACTTTGTTACCTGGTACCTTGATTCCTTTCGGTTATTTGCATATGTGTAGTAAATTGCTAGTGCTCGAATTAAATAACCATGATCTGTAACTTGAGTAATGGTATATGCAATAAACGTTAAAATATGCTTTTTAGGAACTTGGCTTAAGAGGGCTGGAGCATTGGATTTTATGGTGCTCTAGTTTCTCTCCCTAAAGACTTATCTGTAAGTGGATTACCCTGGGACTTACAGTTCAACCACAAGCTACATGACTCTAGCTTGATTCAGTATCAGACTTTTACTAGTTTGTGGTAGCTTACTGAAAGGCGCAAGAGGGGCTCCGATTTGTATGATCTCAGCCTACCAAGGCGCAAGGGGGCTCCGATTTGTATGATCTCGGCCTACCAAGATGGTGCACTTTGGTTTCTTTTTCTTTTTGTTAGTCACCCCTTGGGGAGTTCACGCTTATTTATGGGGAAACCTTTAGCGGGTTGCTACCTATTATCGGAACCTGCGAATGGTCACGTAGTGTACCATGCCAGAGGTGATGGCATATGGGAATCATGACTTGCAGGTAAAGATGTATGACCTCTGCAGAGTGTAAAACTATTATAGCAGCCGTGCTCACGGTTACGAGCGGCCTGGACTCCTTATGGAATAGAAGGACACTCGGGATTAATTAGTTTATGTTATACATTAATCTGTTTACATGATCATGTGGTTATTCGGGGCTTATGCTAAATTTGTTGTTGCTCAATTGCGAAAATCATGACTTACTAAAAGCTAATCGCAGTAAACTAGTGTCAACCTTTTGAGCCTTATGAACCCCATGTACAACAAGTAGTCACCCTTCCCTCACACCCCAGTCACTAGTCAGAGCTGCTCAGAAGATTGAAGAAGACATGGAGGTGTTCCAAGAAGACTGATAGAAGGGCTAGGCGTACCTGTGAAGATGGAGCCTGAAGGAAAGATTTAGTAACCGTTGCGCTATACTTTGATGTAAGTGTTAATTATTATTTTTTCCGCAATATAACATTGTTTCTGATATCCTCTATTCTGTTGTTATATGTGTGGAATTCCTGGGTACACATATGGCGTGTGCTAGCTTGGTTTTCTTTGCAAAACTAGGTGCTAGGCCTTGTTCAGATTGCAAATTTTTGCAACCTGATGAATAGTACCACTTTCGTCTTATTTGACAAATATTGTCCAATCGTGGACCAACTAGGCTCAAAAGATTCATCTCGTGATTTCCAACTAAACTGTGTAATTAGTTATTTTTTTTACCTACATTTAATACTCCATGCAAGCGGTTAAAAATTGATGTGATGGAGAGAGAGTGAAAAAATTTGGAATTTGGGTGGCATCTAAACATGGCCCTACATGGGAATGTGTAAAAAACCGTCCAGCTGGCTCAACATGTTCATTGACATCTTGTTTCAAGATAGAGATATTTAGTGCTCCAGCTTTGTCTGCATTTGCTCCTAGAAATTAAGATGTGGCACATTGTTATTAGATAGAGCATCAGCATACATAATGAAAACGGACATAAGCGTTATTGATATATTTGATGATTAGTCAATATTTCCCTTTAGTCATTATCCAAATTTAGAGAAGGGAAGAACTGGATGTTCACCAGCCTAAGTGCAACGCAAGAGGTCGTCCCACAGATGCTGTGCTTTGCCTTGGTGGAGATGGGAGTGGGGACCGCGGTGGCGTATGCGATGCCAGACTCCCCGGCGGTGGTCATCGGCTGCCACCAGATCGAGCACAACCTGCTGGAATTCGACCTCAAGAAGGGGGTGCTCAGAAAGACCGGCCTCATGTTCGATAAGAGGATGGGCGTGTGTGCAGCAACTTCAACTTTGAAAACGGGCTCGGCCATTAGCTTAGCTAGTGGGAATCATAGATCGATCGATTCACAAAAGGGCAGCGATCATCATCATGAGATTGATGATCTAAAGAGAGAGTTGATTTCTAATCCCATGAGCTTTGCTTTAACATCAGAACAAGAGGTTTGCTACATGCATGTGAGTGCGCTTCCGCAAGCTTGCGCACTCGCATAGCGTTGTTGTTCGTACTCGTTTTCTTTTATTATACGTATTTTCTGAATTTTATGGTCGTAGCATAGACCATATTCATAGAGCCTTCCGCACCAGATGCCTCCCTGCAATGTCTCTTTCATCTGATATGTCATTCCCATTTGCCTCCTATTCCCAACTCCTTTGAACACCATACTTCCCTCATCTTCTAGCCTATACCTATACTACCCTATGCAGTTACAGCGCTTGCATTCTATTGAGTTATTTGTGTAATAGAATGCACCATATATATAGCACTAAAAAATAGAAAGCGCAAGTAGCCGCTTATATGGTCCAGAGACCATGGAACCCTTTTCTGACTTGTTTTTTAATAACCAGCATTAATGATGGAAATTTTTATGAGTATATTTTGTTTTAATTATTGCCATACATTTACTCTTCCAAACAACCATATCTTCCACATACGGTCCGTTATCAGTTTTCTGAATGGACTCAGGGGGTATTTAATTCAGAAAAAATAATGGACAGACGAGATGTATGGTGAGTTTTGTGCAATTTCTTTATGAAATATAGAACAACCAAACGCCTTCTATTTTTTTAGGAACATGCAAAATACAAATATGTTTCCACTCTATTTCATTGCTTCAGTGCTGTCCTGACCCACGTGTCCATACACTACGGCAGACAGTGCCTTTGCCTAGCGCCTGGGTCTTTGCCGAGCACTATTTATCGGGCGCTCGGCAAAGGTCACCTTTGCCTAGCGCCGGGCTCTCGGCAAAGAATGCGCTCAGCAAAGATTCCTTTGCCGAGCGCCATGCCCTCAGCAAAGATTCCTTTGCCGAGCGCCATGCCCTCGGCAAAGAGAAACACTCGGCAAAGAACGGCTTTGCCAAGCGCCAGGCGCTCGGCAAAGGATAGCACTCGGCAAAGAGCCACCGCAGAACATACCAGGCGCCTACCGTCGGTCTTTGCCGAGCGCCCTCCGTTAGGCGCTCGGCAAAGGTGGCTCTTTGCCGAGTGCCAACCTTGGCGCTCGGCAAAGGCACCTCTTTGCCGAACGCTGACCTTTGGCGCTCGGCAAAGAATTTTGTTTTTTTTTGTTTTTTTCTTTCAAACTTTTTTGTCATGCACTACACATTATTTTAAAGTATATGTTAAGTTTTGGTACTTTTTTAAATCTTTTTACTATATATCGTTAGTTTATTTGATTTAATTGAATTTCTCCGATAAACGCGTGTTTGAACTGTAGGTGCATCGAATCTCCGAATTGGACGGTTCCAAAATTGATATTCGCGTTACTTAGCATACGTTAAGGCCGTATCCTGGAGCACGCATGAAATATCGAACATCTAGCACATGGAACACGGTGACCAAGTTGCGCGTGAAGTGCTATTAAATTAAAAAAATGCAAACAAAGTTCGAAAATCACGGAACTTAGCGAAACGTCTTTGGAGCACATGTGGAGGCTATGGTCAAAATTTGGTAAAGTTTCGTGCACGTTGTCACGTAAGTTAGTTAGAAACCTAGACATCTCACATGTGATAACAAGTTAAAAGGCACATGTGGAGGCTATGGTCAAAATTTGGTAAAGTTTCGTGCACGTTGTCACGTAAGTTAGTTAGAAACCTAGACATCTCACATGTGAATTAAAAGGCACCTCTTTGCCGAGCGCCAGATCGCGGGCGCTCGGCAAAGGTCGCAATCATATTACATCGAGCCGGCCACCCTTCAAAAAAAATCACATGTGACCGAGCCCGGCCACCGCCACCGCGCGTCGCGCCCGGCCACTGCCGCCGCGTCCGGCCACCGCTGCCCCACGCCGCGCCCGGCCACCGCCGCCGCGCCCGCTCGGCCATGCTCGATCCCGCGCCGGCCACGCCCGGCCGCGGCCCGCCCCCGCCCCCGCCCCGGCCCCGCCGTCGGCCGCGCCCCAGCCCTGCACCGCCGGCCCCCGCCCCAGCCACGGCCGAGCCATCCCCAGCCGCGCCCGCTCCGCCCTCGGCCGCGCCCGCGACGGCCCCCACCCCGGCCGCGCCGGCCCCCGCCTCGGAAACGGTCACGCGCACCCCGACCGCGACCCCGCGTCGGCCGCCACACCCCGCGTCGTCCGCCACAGGTACGTCTAGTTTGACGTAGTAGGAGTAGTAGGAGTAGGTGTAGTAGTAGTTGGAGTAGTAGGAGTAGTAGTAGGCGAAGTCGTGGTAGGCAATGTGGTAGTAGTAGGATTAGTAGTAGGTGTAGTAGTAGTTGGAGTAGTAGTAGTAATTGTAGGAGTAGTAGGTAGTAGTAGAAGGGTTAGGACTAGGAGTAGTAGGCGTAGTAGTAGTGGTAGTGTGAGTAGTGGTACTACTAGTAGTGGTTATACTAATAGTGTTAATACTTGCATATATTCTTCTACATGGATTGGAAATACATATGTGCTAGTCGGCCATCGTGCCGGTGATGTATTTGTGGTTGTCAGCCATCGTGCCGTCTTTTTTTGTAGGTTTGGTAACCTCCCTGTATAGGGGAGGTGCTGCCGAAATTTTTCGTTCTCACTAATTGGTTTTTTTCAGGAGGGCTCCCGTTGGAGGATAGCTGAAGGAGCACGACTCGGCACTGCCCTGCTAGCCTGTCTTCACCGGCACCTACGGTATGACCCCTCTTTCCGTCACATGTGGACGTAGGTCGTGTTACCCAGTTAGGCGTCTCCCGTCCGAAACGGATACGGTTGGAAGTATGCGATCTTTGCATATGTATAACCATATCTGTTTCGGATTGTCCACTTTTTTTGGACAGCCCGCGGATGCATAGACGAGGTTAGTTTCTATGGTCTGCTCTGATCCGAGACAGGGTTTCGGCCTCACCTTCGTGTTGTTCTCCGGATACACACTCTCCCCGCCGGGACGTGTATCTGGAGAACAGCGGGGAGGTGCTGCCGAAATTCTGTCTCGGCTCGGAGTAGCCCATGGAAACTAACCTCGTCTACGCATCCGCAGGTGGGATTAGGACCTATCCTTACCTATTAGATGGTAGGAACACGAAGTAGATGCACTTGATGTTTATGTTCATCTTTGATATGCATGTTAGAGGATGGATGACCGTGAGTGGATGTATGCGGGATACACAAGTAAGCATGATTTTAGCATTGAATGGGGGCAGAAGACAGAGGCTTTCTTGGACCGTGCATTCGGCAGTGGTGTGAATAGAGCGCGATTGGCGAAGTGTCCCTGTACCAAGTGTGCAAATAGGAAATGGCAAAACCAGGAGACCATGGCTAAACATCTTCAGTTGAATGGCTTTGTGCTGGGCTATACCCGGTGGGTACACCATGGTGAAGCGCATCGGTTGAGAGAGGAGGTCGTGTGGCCTCGCCTGGAGCATGTCGATGATGGTGGCGGGGTTTTAGACATGTTAGATGACTTCGCGCAAGCACAGATCCCCGATGGACGTGCGGAGGAGGCGGAGGCATCCGCAAAGGTGTTCTACGACATGATGGCTTCGGCACAGAAACCCCTTCATGATCACATGATGGTTTGTCAGCTCGATGCCGTTGGACGCGTGATGGCAACATGAGTCGGCAACACTTCAGTGGCATGCTGGCCTTGATTGCTAGCCTGCTTCTGGAGGGCCACGTGTTGCCAAAGAGCCTGTACGAGTGCCAGAAACTCCTTGATGGACTCAAGATGCCGAACGAGCAGATACATTGTTGTCCGAATGGGTGTGTCCTCTTCAGGAAAGATCTTGAGCAGGAGAAGTATTTTCCGAAGTGCAAAGCCTCCCGGTACCTGGAGGTAGACTCTGGTGGAGGCCACAAGGAGCAGCTTACCGTCCCAATGAAAATCCTACGGTACCTCCCTTTCTTGCCGAGGATCCAATGGCTATACATGAGCGAGGAGCCTGCTAAGCAGATGACATGGCACAAACTGGGGAAACGATACAATCCCGACAAGATGGTGCATCCGTTCGATGGTGAAGCATGGCAACACTTTGATCGCATCCATCATGAGAAAGCGTCAGAGGCTCGTAATGTACGCGTGGCGCTGGCAACAGATGGGTTCAATCCTTATGGTATGATGGCTGCCCGTACAAGTGTTGGCCCGTGTTCGTCATCCCACTGAACCTCCCCCTGGCGTCTACTTTCAACGTTTGAACGTATTCTTGTCGTTGATTATTCCTGGACACCCGGGGAAGAAGATGGGTGTCTTCATGGAGCCTCTGATTGATGAACTCATCAGTGCTTGGGAGGATGGGGTGTGGACATACGATCGAGCTACAAAGACCGTCTTCAAAATGCACGTTTGGTACCAGTACTCCATGCATGACTTCCTAGCATATGGGATATTCTGCGGTTGGTGTGTCCACAGGAAGTTCCCATGTCCATTATGCAAGGCTCATCTGAGGTTCATCTGGCTCAAGAAGGGTGGCAAGTATTCGTCGTTCGACAAACATCGTCAATTCCTGCCCCTCGACAACGCATTTAGGCGAGACACCATGGGCTTTACGAAAGGTGTCGAAGTCACTGAACCTCCACCACAGATGATGACTCCTGCCGAGGTCCATGCTCAGATTGATGCTCTCGTGGAGAATGAACAAGGTGATGGGTTCATGGGATATAGCGAGGAACACATGTGGACTCATAAGTCTGGCTTGACGAGGCTCCCTTATTTTGATGACCTCCTCATGCCACATTACATTGATATCATGCACACCAAAAAGAATGTCGCAGAGGCACTCTGGGCAACGCTCATGAACACTGAAAAGTCAAAAGACAACCCTAAGGCTCGAGTGGACCTCGCAGAGTTGTGCCATAGACCACATCAAGAGATACGAGCTCCTAGTGGTGGTAGGACATGGAAAAGGCCTAAGGCGGATTTTGTCCTGGCCCCGAGACAAAGGAGGGAAGTACTCGAATGGATGAAGACGTTGATGTTCCCCGATGGGTACGCAGCAAATCTGAGGAGGGGAGTGAACTTAAGTACTCTCCGAGTGAACGGGAAGAAGAGTCATGACTACCACATTTGGATTGAGCGTCTTCTCCCGACGATGGTCCGAGGCTTCATCCGTGAGCCCATATGGACAGTGCTGGCAGAGTTGAGCTACTTCTTCCGCCAGCTCTGTGCCAAGGAGTTATCTCGGTCCATGATTGCAGACTTGGAAAAAGTGGCACCTATCCTACTTTGCAAGTTGGAGAAAATCTTTCCACCAGGCTTCTTCAATCCCATGCAGCATCTGATATTACACCTCCCGTATGAGGCACGAATGGGAGGGCCCGTGCAGGCCCGTTGGTGCTATCCAATCGAGAGGTTCCTAAAGACTATTTGAAAAAAGTGCAAAAACAAGGGTAAAATCGAGGCTTCCATTGCAAGTGCATTCACTTTGGAGGAGACGTCAAACTTCACAACATCGTATTATGACGACACCCTTCCAAGTGTGCATAATCCACCTCCTCGCTACAATGCTGATGAAAATGAGTGGACCCTCAGCCTTTTTCGAGGGCAACTTGGAAGAGCCGGTGGGTCAACCACTAAGCCCTTGTAAAATGTGGAGTGGCGTAAAATTATGTTGTATGTGCTGACCAACCTAGAAGAGGTGGACCCATACATTGTGTAAGTTCTCAACGTACTAGTTTCAATAATCCTGCACCTTTTCTACATCTAACCCCCTTGTTACTCGTCACAGGGAATTCATTCATCAATACTGGCACCGTTCAAGGGAGCCTACCCCATCGAAACAAGACACCCTCCTCGCCAATGGTGCAGGACAAGGGAGGCCCGATTTCATTAGTTGGTTCTCAACCAAGGCCCGAACCGATCCTTCTATCCGTGCTGACCTGAGATGTGTTGGCAATGGGTGTGACCGCCGAGTCAAGTCATTGTCCGCTTATGACGTGAATGGATTTTGGTTTCACACAATAAGCTATGAGCGCGTGTGGCCAAATCGAAAGACCACAAATAGCGGGGTTTTTACGCCCGACACTGATGGCAGGGACTACTATGGAAGAGTTGAAGAAATATACGAAATCACATTCCCTGGTAGCACCAAAGCTCGTTCTGTCATATTCAAATGTCATTGGTTTGATCCGGAAGTAACGAGGAAGACCCCAAATCTTGGTCTTGTTGAAATTCGACAGGATTCTGTCTATCCAAGAGACGATGTGTATATTGTGGCATAACAAGCCACACAAGTTTATTATACGCCGTATGCTTGCAAGACTAGTCCGGATCTCAGTGGTTGGTGTGTTGTGCACAAGGTGTCGCCACACGGCGGAGCACCTCTCCCAAACGATGAAGACTACCACTTCAACCCAACCACGTATGACGGAGAGTTTTACCAAGAAGATGGGCTACAAGGGAGGTTCGAGATAGACTTAACCTATGAGATAGGAATGGATGTAGATAATGTAATGGTCATTGATGATGACGACGGAGATGAGGTGCGAGATCCAAACGACTTACAAATGCTTGAGCGGTTGCGTCTAGGCAATGACGATGAAGACAACATTCCTCCGCCAGATGTCGTTGATTATTTTGACCTGGTTGATAGTGATGATGAGACTTACGATCCAGCTAATCCTGATCATGAAGAATATTTGTAACATACATGTAATACTTTCAAATTTTATAATTTAGTTTTGTTTATTTTGTATCTATTTCTAATTACATCTTCGTTCTTAATTGCAGGTGATTGAGCAACAATGCCAGGAGGCCGTCAGAGGAGCCTAAGCGACTTCTACCAGGGCTCTGGTAGTGGAGGGGGCGCGGATGACACGCCAGAGCCCACTCCAGCGGGGATGAGACGCCGCAGGATGGCGAGGAGGACGGCGAGGAGGCTGACGAGGACGACTCCCGTGGTCCAGCCTGAGCCTCAGCAGGAGGACGACGAGGATCAGCCACAGCAGGAGGAGGACAATGAGGAGCTGCAGGTGGTGCAGCAGGACGAGGAGGACGAGGGGGACGACGACGGGGACCTCGGCGGTGGTGGGGCCGAGGGCTCTACTGGGATGTCGTCTTCCACTGCTGCGGGGAGTGTCTACTTCCGAGGTCCCACGTCTCTCCCTGACAAACCGAGGCGACGCGTTTCGATTGTCCCAGAGGGGCAAGCGTAAGACACCTCTACATGTTATCACTATTACTTTGTATCCTTTGTTCAAAATCTAAATATTTACTAATATATTTACTCAATCACTTGTGCAGGACCTAGAGGGTTGTGTCGGAAGAGGATTCGTGCCATGTGAATGGCGTCCTAGGGGCCCTGGTCAGGCACTACTTCACTGGCATTGTAACGCATGCCGGGAAGGACGAGCCCGCCTACACGTGGGCCCACTACGAGTCCGCCCACCACGCCACCGCAAGCAACGTGGCAGCGCACATCCTTCAGGAGTTCTGGGTAAGTCTTCCTCGCACTACATGCCTCAATGCAACACATTCATTGGATCCTACTTGGAATAACTAATGCATACATCGTGTCTTCATATGCAGACGTACTTCAAGCTCGACGAGAGCTACGAGGGCAATGCGGACGCTGTGTCTAGGAAAGCTTGCAGGAAGCGCGTCACGGACATGTACCACGAGGCGAGAGTCTAGGCCATCAGAGATTACTATGGGAAGCAATTTGGAGAGAGCGTCAACAAGAAACAAATCCGAGATCGGAGGCTCTCTCTCACCAAAGAGCAGTTCATGCAGGTAACTGAACAACTTTAAATTAAGTTCTTTTCAACATTAGGTGCTATGAACTTGACTGCCTAACATGTCGATTACTTCATGACGTGTAGGTCATTCCTTGGTGGTGCGAAAAGTCCTCTGAGGCGTGGGGGCAAATCGTGGACCGTTGGCTGAGCGAGGAGTGGCGGCAGCAGCACGCGGCTGCCCGGGCTCACCGTTTGGCCATGCCAGTGTACCTCACCATCAAGGCAACCGCAACATCAGCGGCTTCGGCCGAGCTTGGGTACGTCATCATGTTTGTAACTGTTGCCATGCTTTAATGTAACTAGGCAAAGACTACTAACAAACTTCTTTTCATTCTCGCAGTCGGCGGCGCACGGTGGCCAGCCATGCTCCTACTTCGCCGCATATACCATGTCACACAAGGGCAAGGCGACGTCCGACGTCTCCTTCAACCCGGAGGACCCACCCGAGGCGTACACAAGTGAGAGCGCCTACAAGAAAGTCACCCGAGGCGTACACAAGTGAGAGCGCCTACAAGCGAGGGCGATGTATGGGTCGGATTATGATCCAACGACTGACAACATCGATGCGCGCCTCGTCATGTGTCTTGGAAAGGGAAAGCAGCATGGGCGCTACTGTATGGCCAACAGTGTGATCGACAGCGCAACTACTCCCACTCTCTCCCTGATCCGAGCACAGACCACGAGTGGCTTTGGACTCCCGCCGATACGCGAGCGGCCGGCCTATGGACAGGCCTAGGTCGAGGCACTACAGTTAGTTTTGGTTTACTCGTCGTGCATTACACAAGGATTTCCTTGTCGCTTCACTAACATTACCTTTGCAACAATGTATAGGCCCAGGTGGAAACTTCGAACAAGAGGGCCGACGAGCTGGAGGCGGTTGTGGCTTCAGAGCGGGCGGCGCGGCTGGCAAGTGACCAGAGGATGTCGGACGTGCTGGCGTTTCTGCAGAGTTCTCTGGGTGTTACTTTGCCACCCAGCTTGATGGGTCCACCTCAGCCTCCTCCCGTCGTTCCTCCCTTCGTTGCTCTCAACACTACTCCGGTGAGTAATATATATCATACATGCATGTTATTTAGCTATTTAACTTTGTCTCATGCAATCGCTACTCCTGTGTGTAGCCTCAGTCGGCGGGTTCGAACCACGTGCCGAACGAGCATGGGGGACCGTCGCCGCCGTCACATGGGTGGCCCGGGTACCAACCTCCACCGCCGCCTCAGTGAGTAACGTCGAAGTTGTTGTCACATATTCCTTCTCTTGGTGATGAACCTGAACTTATTGTGTTGAACTTCATGTCATGGACTTGGACTTGTGTTGAACTTCATGAACATCAAGTTGTTGTAATGGACTTTATCGTCAAATAAGTGATGCTATTATGAGATATATGTGCTATTGTGATATATATATGGTGACGGTGGTGATAAAAGCAATGAAATTGTGATATAAATGGTGTTATTTGTGTTCATGGTGATATCCATTTGATGTATATATATATATATGATATGTTGTGTTTGCAGCGATAGAAAGCAAAAAATAAAAAAAAACAAAATCTGGATTTCAGATTTGCCTAGCGCAGCGCTAGGCAAAGAGCCTTTGTCGAGCGCTTTTTGGCGCTGCGCTCGGCAAAACTGCCATATTTAGCGATGCAACACGGCAGCTTACCCAGCTTTGCCGAGCGCCAAGCTGGAGGCGCTAGGCAAAGATTTTTTTTAAAAAAATTTGTTTCTCTTTGCCGAGCGCCAGGCTGGAGGCGCTAGGCAAAGAAATTTTTTTTAAAAAAAATCAGTTTGCTCTTTGCCGAGCGCCAGGCTGGAGGAGCTAGGCAAAGAAATTTTTTTTAAAAAAATTAGTTTGCTCTTTGCCGAGTGCCAGGCTGGAGGCGCTAGGCAAAGAAATTTTCTTTAAAAAAAATTAGTTTGCTCTTTGCCGAGCGCCAGGCTGGAGGCGCTAGGTGCTAGGCAAAGAATTTTGTTTTTTAAAAAAATCAGTTTGCTCTTTGCCGAGCGCCAGGCTGGAGGCGCTAGGCAAAGAATTTTTTTTAAAAAAAATCAGTTTGCTCTTTGCCGAGCGCCTTATTGGAGGCGCTCGGCAAAGAAAACGTCACGCCGTGACTACCGCCGTGACCACCGCTTTTCTTTGCCGAGTGCCGCCTAGGCGCTCGGCAAAGGCTTTGCCGAGCACCCGATAAAAGACGCTCGGCACAGGCTCCTTTGCCGAGCATTTCGTTGCCGGGAGCCCTTTGCCGAGCGTTGCGCTCAGCAAAGCCTTTGCCGAGCGCAATTCAGCCTTTGCCGAGCATCTCAGGCGCTCGGCAAACCCGCAGTCTGCAGTAGTGATAGATGGCCAGATGGGCTGCCCGGCCCGGCCAGCCCGGCCTGGATAGCATTCACTGTGTTCGGCTGGACTGAGATTCACTGTGTTACGGCTTATGTTGAGTAGCCAGAACAGTTCAGCCTCCAGCCAGCCAGCCAAGACAGCCAGCCAACACATATTCAAATATTCAAATACAAACTTCAATTCAAATAGAAGGCGCCAGGAGGAACCAAACTGGGATTTTTGCCGCCAACTCCAAAATCATAGATGCACTACATGTCACTGCAACAGTTCTAGCTCCCATCGCAGCTAACATTACAAAGCAGTCCTAAGTTCAATGACAGCAGCAGTTCTATCTCCAAACAACATTACAACACATTACCCAAGTTCATTAGCCCACATTATAATCAAATTATATATTAAGTCTTAAATATGCAACATATGGCCGTCGAAGATGGTACACCAGTACCCCATGCAGTCGATTCAAAATTTGTAGAGGATCTCACTCCACTTCCATCCCCGATGACCAAAAGGGTTCATCAACACCACCAGTTCACATTAATCAACTCTACCCTCAGCTGCAGAAAACATCTCATGTTAGAACCCCGCAACTAAAATTTGTACACAGAGTTGAACTCAATGGAACCAATATGTCCCTTACCTGGAGCATACACACTCCACACGCCAATAGCAATGGCGTTACGCACAGCCTTCATTTCAGATCCCGCATTCAGCTGAATCCATATTCATTAGACAGCGGCTGCGCATTGGGCACCTGCAGTGGCCTTCTATTGACCCATCTGTTGAAATCTTTCAAGAAATTATGCAGGCCAAAACAAGAAACAATCACCCTTGACTGAGTCTCTATATCATATTCAGGAACTAGCAGCAGGATCTTCCACTTCTCCTTCATGTGGCCAAAACACCTCTCAATCACATTCCTGATTCTGGCATGGTGGAAATTATATGTCTCCTCCATACCCTAAGGCACGCTTCTCTCAAACACCCTCAAGTGGTACCTTTCCTTTCGATAAGGAGTTAAATACTTGTCGTCCAGTTTGTAACCTACGTCCGCAACATAAAACTTTCCTGCACAATGCACAAAGCACAGGCAAAAGTTAATGCATGTATCGACACATATGGCACTTATATATTTTCAAGAATTGTGATTGAGTATCAATTCACTACATACCTTCTGGTGGCTGTGGGAAGCCATGCCGCTGCTCACATTCCTTGAGAACGGCCATATCATGGCATGCCCCCTTCATCCTAGCCCCCACATAGATGAACCACTCGTCGTGGTCGCAAATTGCCAAAACATTTTGGCTAGCGAAGCCCTTCCTGTTTATCCACTCATCATGCACCTCCCTAGCTACTATGACTGGGACATGAACACCATCTAGAGTGCCAACACACCCATCAAGATAAGGCATGTAACGGTGTAGTCTGGGATGCCTTGCGTTGCTGTACGCTCCAGTGGGACAAATCATGTCTTGTGCGAATGAGTACATGGCGTCGTTGGCTAGATGAAACTTCCTGCTCACAGTGTCCAGTGACCTACCAAATCATAGCCTTGTGTCCCTAAAATGCAGCCCATGCCCAACCGTCCACAGATACATGCCAAGACACACTACAAGAAATGTCTCGGTTTTTGACGAAATGTTGATGAAACGTGCGTCACAAACCATACGTCTTATTCCATGGTTTGTGACGTTTATATGTTCATGTCACGTCGTTTATAACGTTTATATGTTCATAAAATGTCAAAGAGCACGTTCTCTGACATTCGTTTCGTCACAAACGATGTGACATGAATATATAAATGTCACAAACCATGGAATAAGACGCAAGGTTTGTGACGCACGTTTCATCAATATTTCGTCAAAAACCGAGACATTTCTTGTAGTGACATTCCAATGAGTTGCACTGTCGTGTACTAAATAGCCCATGCCTATCAAATAACGTGTCATGCAAGCATTGGAATGCAGCAGACGTCATACGAAACAGGTCATAACAGTGCGCCTCATTGCGCAGCACAGTTTGAACCCACTGCAGGCCTTGCAGCTCCTCCAAACCTGGTGGCAGCAGTGTCATGTAGGGAGGCACTTACCGTGAGGCAGATGATGCTGATGCCGATGCTAGTTGGGCTGCTAAGTCGAGCGAAAGTTGCGCAACCTCTAGCCATGTGTTCCGTTGCGAAGTCACCGCACTGCCACTGCTACTGTCGTCGCTGCTCACGCTCATCCTTGGAAAACCAAGTAATCACAAAACCAACAACAATTAGAGGAACGGCATGAATGGCAAAAAGGTACATACATGGATAGTAAAGTAGCATATTACTACCTTCAACACTTGTTGCTGACGATCAACACTCCATTCAGCTAGGACACCGTCACTTCTATGTACACTGGAATAACAAGGCAACAGGTGATCGAGAAATACGAAGAAATAATTATTACGACAAACATAATGACAACAGTTCCGTTAATTATTACAACACAGTGTGCTGGCTCAACGCTGCACACATGAAGAAACCGTTTGACACAATACATGACCGACTCAACTCATTACAGATAAATTTAAAATGAACAAGTCTCAACAAGAAACCCAAGAACTACTACAACCGGACACAACTCAAGACACAACAACAGACCACAGACAGTATTCGAAACATGGAGATGTCCATTTGCGGTAGGGGGTCCACTGCAACCAAGCAAGCCTTCCTTCTGGTGTCTGCATGGTTAGGAAGGCAGTGCGGTTGGTGTCATTCTTAAGAAGGTAGATGTCTTTGTTGAACACCTCGCTCCCTTCAGTTATGCCATCTGTAGCAAGTGTTTTCATGCACTCCATCATCTCCATTCTGGACAGCAACTTTGGATCCTGTTCTCCTAATTTTGACTTGATGCTTTCAGATATCTCGCGCACACTGTCCTCTATGCTACTGGTTTTCTTCTTGACTGGGCTGGTTACAACATACTCCCTGCCTGAACGCTTGCTGGTTTTGCCTACACCGGAGGAGCCTACGTGGTTGGACAAGGATGGAGTAGGCTCGTCAGTGGAGTTGCTAGGGGTGCTTTCACGAACCCCTCCTGCCCACACCAACTTGCCCTTGTCTTGGTTTCGATCCCCATACAACTCCTCTAGTTGGTCCAGGAACTCAGGTGGTTGGCCACGTCGAGGGGGGGCCTCACTACTCTCCTGCACGTAAGGAGTAATTAAGCAGTGGTATGGGAATCATGAATCTAAGCATGTGTGGACAGAGGTAACGCACCGGGTCATCCCCTGCCCAAAAACAGTCGTCCGCTGTAACCGCACCATCCGTCCCACGCCCTAACCCGGTATGGTTGAGCAGCTTGTGCCAGTTGTTATATGATTTCTTAAGAGTGGTCAGTTTGTTGTTCAGAAGCTTGTTTCCTCAATGTTTCCCTGTCTGGGCTTGGAACTCCTTGTAAACCTGGTTCCAACCATGCTTTGTTAATCCCATCTTGTTCTAGTTGTACCTCCGCTTTTGATCAAGCACGATTTGCAGGAACAAGTAGGTGGTGGCATCATCCCACTTGACGGACATCTGTGCCGAACCGAAACACTAGTTGTAATTGTTTGACACTTCCTACCAACTACATCCGACATGTATGTACTTAGGAGGACATAGAGTGCATAAAACTAAGGCGTTAATTCATGGGGAATGGATACGTTAGGAGTATTACCTTTGAAGCAGGACAGGCACGGTGCTGGCGGTTGGGGCGAAGGTTGTACCGACTGCCGGAGACGGTGCTTGCAGGCCGACGGAGGTTGTAGCGCCTGCCGACAGGTCGAAACCCGACGGCAGCGGCGATGGGGCCCAGTATGGGCACCGTTTACCGGCCGACAGGGGAGGACGACTGCAAGGTTGACAAACGCAGTGAGTAGGCAACATTGGACGCAGGACAAGTGCACCGGAATCCAAAGCGAATGAAATCGGAGCATACAGTTATACGTGCCTGGGGTGCGTGAAGGGGACCGGTGGCGGTTGTAGCAGAAAGGAGCAGATCGAGGCCGCTGTGGCTCAGAAAGGCATGGATGTGAACGTTGGACGGCAGATCTGCAAAGATGCGAGGATGGATTAGGACGCGAAAGGGTGGATTCATTTGGAGAGCGTAGAAAATCACAGATCCAGGAAATGTTGGGTGGTACCTGGGGTGCGTGAAGACGGATCGAAGGTGGCGGCGGCGAACAGTGTCAGCGGCGAGCCATGAAGATAGTGGCGGCCATGGCGGAAGCCGGAACCCCGCTACGGACGTGATGCGGGTCACGGGGTTGACATTGCTCGGCCGCGACACCGGGACGAGGAAGGCCGGCGGCCCGGGCTTCGGGGAATGGCCTCGACGGTGCGGCGTTGTGCGGCGGTAGAGGAAGGGAACCCTAGTGGGAGGGGAGGAAATGAGAGGGGCAGCCGGTGGAAGAAGCCGATCCGGAGTTACATACCCCTAACGGGTCGCTGCGCTGATGAACGGCTTCTTGTGGGCTGCCGAACGGCTGGCCCAGCCAGCATCAGCCCAGCCAGCCGGCTAAGGGCGGCCGAACATGGTAATTATGTAGTACACCCTCTGTCCTAATTTATTCGTCGGTTTCGGTTTTCGTGCCACAAGTTTGATTCGATTTGCAGAAAATATGTGCAACATTTGTATCTCCAAATAAATTTATTAAAAAACTAGATTCAAAGATCTTTCTAATGATACCAATTATGTATCATAAATAATAATATTTTTTTAATATATATTTGTTAAAGTTATTTCTTGGAAAGCGAAAACGACAGATATTTTGGGACGGAGGGAATAGTATATATAGACGATCAGGTCGTGTAGAGCTAGTGGCGGTGGAACTTGCTTTTCATTCCCATTGGAAACTGCAGGCAGTGTATCTTTTTTTAGCCACGCATTCACTCTGGGCAATGGTCATATTATGCAGCCAATATGAGCGCATTATCACCACGAATTTACAGAGGTAATAAAAAATTGTTCTAGAGAGTGCTCCAACCTGAGCAATTATATGTCGGCATTTCAGGAATGGGCTCTAATCTGCTTCCTATTGCAACCTGTGGATAATTTTTTTTTCTAATTTTGATATGTACCACTGCATGAAACTAGTAATGTAATACACGATCATGGACAGAAGCAGGGCAGCAACGACCATCAGATGACAAAAGTAGCAACAGATTAAGGTGGACACTGCATTGGGAAATCCTCGGAGACTATACTTGGATTTGTTGTACTTGCAATCTGACGTTGCACAGAAACGAAGCCGAACTGTGCAAGCTGATGCTGTAGGGCAGCTGCTCTCCATCCCCCATCCTCGTTAACATGATGATGGCAGGTCCGGCAATGATGATGAAAACATGTTGACTAAATGTTGCGTCAACTTCGCTGGTGCCTCCTATTCCCATCTAGCACAGTACCAGCATCTTCTCCAAACTCTGCTAGCTAGTCATCGTCCTGTTTTCCTTCCACTAGTCTCATAATCTGTGTTGGGTGCAAGCTGAAATTATATATGTGTGCTGCAAGCTGAAATTGAAGCGACATTTAGGCACTCGATCATATTGGTTACTGCTGGTGGGTACTGCCAGTATGTATTTTCATTATTGCTGCTATGAAGTCACTCATCGACAAGGTAGCCACACTCCCTCGCTGAAGAAGCTCCTCGTAGCTTGAGACGAGTGTAACCTCGCCGCGTCTAAAAAAAATTTTATGGAGAAACTTAGAAGGGCAAACACAGCTAGCTAGAGTTTTTTTAGTTGCAAAATTTTTACCCCAATATAATGTTGACACATTTTCTAGCAGAATCGGAGCAATACTGCTGTGAAACTATAACTTTTACCTTTGAATCAGGAACAAATATCTAGCGGTGATGAACATATTTATCCGGAGTCGAAGTCAATTTGTAATTTTTTAATATAATTTTACATAAATATGTGTCATAGCAAATTTTTTCTTCCTCTTTATGCAATTTGTTTGAGATATCTTTTTTCATGCTCATATATGTGTAGAACACACAGCACATGATTTTAATACACTTTTGTTGGTAACAACTGTTACTTGGCCGCATGAAGAATATCCAGGTGCATATATTCTCGTGTTCATTTCATTTTGTTTACGACTTATTGGGCCCACATGATGAATAATGTAGCCTGGCTCGTACTAGTACTTGTTTCTTCGTGGTTGGCTGATTAAACATAACAGATATAATGTGCTATGTGAGAAGCTCTGGGCCCAATATAATTTAGAAGAGCCATCGTCGCGCCCAGCTCATGATGAGATAATGCGCTGTATTGTTTCTACTGCTGGAAACCAAATCGAAAAGCAGGTCATCGCTGATTTCCGTGCAAAGAAACAACTTGGCACTGAGCCCATGAAATGGGACAGATTGATCCCTCTGCTTTTTCCACCTCCCGCCATGATACAGAATACCTAATATGTGTTTCCCTTTTGCCTCCAGTTCCTAGAACATGTACAGACGCACCAATCTTTCCTACTCCTTTGAACATCCTCTCTTCTGCTAACTAGAGGTTGCGTTTTGTAAAGTTGCTTGCGGAATAGAAAGCACTATGTATAGTAATATATATAGGCAGCCAGGTTGTGTAGTGCCAGTACTTGCCTTTCTCCCCCTTCGTTTTAATCAATATTGCAGTTGGAAACTGCAGGCTTACTTTGACCCCAAAGATCAGGTCATCAGCACGTTGAATAGACTAATACGTTGGTTGATTTGAAAAATAGATTAACATGCAATTAATAAGTAACATAATAGTTAATAGGCTGGCCACTTGCCCACCTACAAATATGTAGCATCAAAAAAGACAACCCTTACAAGATCTAAAACTATAACAAAATTCATTTTAGGAGATTGTCCTATTTATTTACAAAGGTATTAAATTATTATTTCTTCCTCCGAAAATATCAAGTGAACTTCAGATGTGACTAGTACATTTATAGACACAGTCCAAAACAACAGATTTTTGTGAATCTATTCACAAAGAGGCCCATGGCCACTATGAAAATAGATCATGTTTTATAGGGGCACCACTAAAAAAGCAGGGTACCTAAACAAATAAGCCTCAAGCCCAGCTGGACCAACGCTGCCCAGCACAAGGGTTTCCTTCGTACTCCTTCAATCTCTCTTCCAGCAATTTCCTCATCTCACTCTCCATGGGGCTCTGTTCTCTCAACATGCTTAGGGCAGTGGGGTGCAGGCAACCACACCTGCCCATCCGAATACCAAAAGGCAGGTGCCAATACCAACACGTTAATTACTAATTTTTCTGTGTACCAAAAAACGCACAGGAAAATTTGTGACCCACAGGGCTATTCAATTTTCCAGTAGTGGTACGCCTGCCTCTCTGTCGTCCTCCCTCTAGACGGAGCTCCTGCCGTCGAAGATGGCAGCGGCAAGGGCAGAGGTAGTGACTCCCCCATGGTCAATTTTATCCTCCTCCACTTTGTCCAAGCCACTGACATTCCTTTAGCTGAGGAGCCATACCATTATATTCCTTTGATATGAGTCCGACAGAAGAACTCCTATCTAGTGTTCACCTTCCTTCGGCCTCCAATTTCCAGGACCCAACACACCATTGATGCGCCATACCACTACCTCTTGTTTGGTGGGATCATTTATATCCTAAAAGTACAAGTTTTGTCAATCTTTATATCCTCAAAGTAATTATATAGCTTTATTTCTTCTGTTGCATCTTTTAATTGCGGGTTGGGTTAGGGAGCAAAATACTACAATTACTGCAGCTTCATATCCATGAAGTGCGAGTGTTGTGAAACGTTTTCTCTACTGGCTACGAACTTGTATTTAGAACAGAGGCAGTTGCACTACCAAAATGGTGGACTTCTCCTAGTATTTTTAAGTAGTAATAAAATACTACCACTAGTCATAGCACATGGGAATCTTACTAGGAGGCATTTAGTAGAATTTATACTAAATTTTGAATAATAAAACACTAGGAGAAGTCCACCTCACTAGAAGAAGTCTAAAATTCTGGTTGTGTTGGCTGAATACCTGATGGTGGTAATTGGTTTAAAACAATGAGAGCGGGTACCTGATTATAAGTACATAGAGTCCAATGATCCCACTCAAGTTATTTCTAGCAATAGAGCAGTCCAGCATGAAATATATATTCATAGTTTTTCAGATTTGTATAGTCCAACAAGATAAAATAGCTTTTAACCATTTCTATACATTAGCTCTGGACAGTTTAATTAGAGTTCAACTTTGCTAATTCCTATGGTTTTAAAATATAAAATTCGAATATATAACCTGATGTCCACAGAAGACATGATTCATCCGTTCTCACTATTAGTATTATCGAATTATCAACTAACATTTTGTTTTCTTTATAGGGGCTATAGCAATCTGGATGATTTTAGTTTATACAGTGATGTATTGTAGCCTATTCGAATGAAAATTGGCTATGCATACAGTTTTATAAACAATTTTCATCTTAACTTTGTTCAGGTGGGTGGACAGAGCGTGATGGCAAGCAGTGGATATTATCTGCAATGGAGCCGTGGTGCCAGTTGTGAAACGGCACTAGATCGGACTACACAGCTAGTGTTTGGTGTCCGGGGGCAAGGGGACATAGTCCTGGACTCATGATACCATGGAAAATAAATGTGGACAATGATATGGGGGAACGCTACACACCCGTTTTGGATGTTGCCTTTCATATGTATATATAGCCATGTGCAGGTTAATAATACAATCTGTGGTACAAGTAGCATGGCACATCAATGTAGCTCTACAACAATCTTAATATTTCATTGACGACAAATTTTGTCCAGTTGGTAAAACATTGTTTTCTGAACTCATCAGTTTAGTAACTACAGACCGGTGTTGTGATTGTCCAATGAAAAAAGTATAGTGACCACACGAAGCGTTGAAACATTCTTGCAGTCAAGCCATCCGAACCGATAATTTGCTCATTGTACAACTTGTCTTAAACATACAAAACATTGTGAGCCTCCTTGGATTGCTTGACCATGACACATGTTCGATGACATTTTTGTAATTTTTTTAGTAATTTTGGGCCAGCAAGAGACTACTGGACACTGGGACTTTGCCGAGTGTTTTTACACTCGGCAAAGAGCCATTTGCACTCGGCAAAGACTTTGCCGAGCGTAGCACTCGTCAAAGTCCGCTCGGCAATTTTTTTCACCGCTTAACTTAGTCACTCGGCAATTTTTTTTATTTTTGCCCCAAATTTTTTTTGTGTAGCCTTGTGACAGTATTTAGAACCCTACTTTAAAGTTTGGGGTAATTTTAACTTTCTTTAATATATTTCACTCATTTATTTTGTTTCCTCAATTTTTTCCGCATATTTCAAATTATAACTACAGGTACATGGAATAATGGAATTCGTTCATCCAAAAATTTATATTCATGATATTTAGCGTATGTTGAGGCCGTATCCAGGAGGTCAAATGAAATCTTGAGCACCTCGTTAACGTAACATGTCGAAGTACTTGCGGGGAAAGTGATTTAAAATTATATAAAATCCAAATGAAGTCCGAAAATCACGAAACTTAGCGAGACGTCGTCTTATCGCATGTAGAGGGCGTGGTAAAAATTTAAGATTGTTTTGAGGAAGTTGAGACGTCGGATGCCAAAAACGCACACATCTCCACGTACGATAACCATCTCAAATTTTCGAAGATGTGTGGTTTTTTGGCATCTGACGTCCCAACTTCCTCGAAACCATCTCAAATTTTTACCAGACCCTCCACATGCGATAACACGACGCCTCGCCAAGTTTCATGATTTTCGGACTTCGTTTGGATTTTATATAATTTTAAATCACTTTCTCCGCAAGTACTTCGACATGTTACGTCAACGAGGTGGTCAAGATTTCATTTGACCTCTTGGATACGGCCTCAACATTCGCTAAATATCATGAATATTAATTTTGGGATGACCGAATTCCATTATTCCATATACCTGTAGTTCAAATTTGAAATATCCAGAAAAATTTGAGGAAACGAAATAAATTAATAAAATATACAAAAAAAGTCAAAATTACCCCAAACTTTAAAGTAGAGTTTTAAATACTGTCACAAAGCTACACAAAAAAATTTGGACCTAAAATCAAAAAAATAAAAATATTTTGCCGAGTGCCAAAGTGGGGCACTCGGCAAAATACATTTATAAAATTAAAAAAAATTGCTGAGTGGCAGCTGTTAGGCACTCGGCAAAAAATCGTTGTAGGTGGCCGCCATCACGGGTCGGGCACTGTTTGCCGAGTGTAAACTTTGCCGAGTGCCGCGGCACTCGTCAAAGTAACGGTTTGCCGAGTGCCTTACTTTACCGAGTGCCTGACACTCGGCAAAGTCTGCTTTGCCGAGTGCTATATTTTGTCGAGTGTTTTTTATCAAGGCACTCGGCAAAATATATATTTACCGAGTGCCCTGATAAAAAGCACACGGCAAAGTCTCAGACACTCGGCAAAGTCTCAGTTTCCAGTAGTGAGATGGAATTGAAACATTATAAATTATTTTCACATATTCATGTGGTCCACCGTCTGATCCTCGTGCACAATGCAAGAGCATGATTTGTTGTCTGATCATCAAAGTCTCGTGAAATAAAATATTTATCTTGTTAGTGTTAGACACCAATAACGTATGTGGTTTAGCATTCTCTTCGTTCGGAGTTCTAGCAGGAAGCTTGCCAATACACGACTATGAACGATACGTCCTGCAAAAACATATTATTTTAATGTATACATGTATCACTACAGGAAAACGCCTCTTTGCCGACTGCTTGCCCCGGTCGGCAAAGGCATAAACCCAGTCGGCAAAGGCTTTGCCGACCGCAAAGCCACGTGGCAGTCGGCAAAGAGCAGTCGGCAAAGCCTGGGTCGGCAAAGGCAGATTTGCCGACTGCCACGTGGCACACAGTCGGCAAAGCCTTTGCCAACTGCCACGCCAGCAGTCGGCATAGCCACGTGGCGCCGTCAGCCTTGACGGCAGGCTTTGCCGACTGCTGGTTTCTCGGCAGTCGGCAAAGAATTTTTTTTTCAAAAATTGTTTGCCGACTGGCCGCTAGCTCGGCAGTCGGCAAAGAAAAAAAATATTTTTTTTTGAAATGTTCTTTGCCGACTGCTTTCGGAGTTGCAGTCGGCAAAGGTTTGACCTCTTTGCCGACTGCCTCCCATTGCAGTCAGCAAAGACTCTGTCCTGGGTTTTTTTGCCCAGCTTTGCCGACTGTAAACAGTCGGCAAAGCTGGATTTTTTTTGCTTTTGTTTTCTGTTTTCTCTGTTGCACGCTTCTAGAATGAAACAATGGCCCTCTAGTATTTCCTTTAGCAACATTACAAATTTAGAATGGATGCAAAGAGGCATTAATTGAACAAAATTTCAGATCAGTCTAGCTTAGCGCGCGGCAATTTGCGAGACCTCCTGAGATTATCATGGAAGCATGGATTATAAAATTTAGTGCAACGAAACGCAGGAGTACTTATATTGTAGGCCTGCAAGCTCTGATAGTCAAAGTGGTCATGAACTCATGATACTCGAGTAAGCACAAACAGGGAAAAAATGACCTTATAAGAAACATCGCTGCACATCATTCAAAGATGGTTGACCCATAGTTTGTACACTTATAGAGAGGGGGCATGATGTGTACCTATTTGGGAATATTTGTCTGAGCACGTGGTCAGGGATGGTGTTGGCTGCATGAAAAAAATCCGAATGGCCTTTGTAATTTCGGTGAAGTTCAATAAATCCATTGGCAACACCAGGGACAATTGCTGCCTCACAAATGGGAGCCTTAGCTGCACAGGCACACAATATTTTTACAGAAAGTGAGTTATGAATCTACACATGCAAATGTGAAAGGAAAGAAAACCAAACCAATGATAATATCAATTCTGTATGAAGTTTTAGATTTTGAAATGTCTATTCCGTGTGAAAGTTGTTTTCACAGACCTTGAATGTGTAGGAGCTGTAATCGGATGCTGATGGAGAGCAGTTTAATTTTTGAGCAATACCAGCAAGCAAGTACCAAGTAGGGAGAGCAGGTTGACCACGGCACCGTGGGGTGTTGCTGCTATGGCTCCTTTTCATCTTGAAACCTCAATTATTAAGGTAGTCTAACTTTTTTTTTCAAATTTCATCAACATAATTAACCATAAGAACTGCAGTGTGTCCGAATATATGAACCTAAAAAAGTGGAAGAACAGTTTAGATACATCTGCTAAGAAATAAACAGGTATTCCGCAAAGAATACAGCCCTGTAAGCAAAGAGGTGTACTGAAAATGTAAATGTTATGCACGGGTCTCTATGGCAAAAAGATGAGAGCCCTAATCAGTATCAGATCACTTTAAGCAAAATAACTGAAATGGTATCTACTATAATGAGTGTATATGTGGTACATGGATGGTTGTACCCCATGTGTCAGTCAAATACGCATCTAATTTTCACAATAGTTGAGGAATTACATGGCCATCCACAGTGCGCACATGCTGCCAATTCCATGGTTGCCTCACACTGAACATGATAGATGATGCAGAATACAGTAAGGAAGCTATGAAAGAACTTTGCTGTCGTCTCATGAAAAAGAAATACATATTGAGGAAATCGAAGTATGGATGTACTAAATCAAAGAAGCAAGGCCCATATTGGGCAACAACGAACCCCTAAGGCAGCAGCTACGCGACCGAGGGCGGGCATCTTTGAGGTCGACCTGAGGACCCGGACATGGAGGCGCGAGGAAGGGAGGGACGGCAATACCTGGATCTGCTGGCGCCGGAGGGTTCACATGCATATAGCAGTATATATGTATGAAAGAAAGAGAAACACTCTGAATTACTTCTATTGAGTTCATTTCTCTAATAGTAGTAATTTTATCTACCAGAACCAATGAGAAACAATATTTATCTAAATAATACGAGATGGCAGTAGTGGTAGCAGTAGTAGCACTAGCAGTGGGAACCATTAAAAAAAAAGCAGTAGCCAAGCACAGAATGAGTAGCCCCAGCAGCAGGTAGTAATAGGAGTAGAAATAGTCAACAGTAACCAAAACAACGAGTAGAAGTAGCAGTTGTAGGAGTGTGGAACCGAATTAAAAGTAGTGGATTACCTTTTCCAGTGTCTATAGATCCTAACACAAAAGATGTTGCATGTGGCGATGCGTTTAGACTTTAGACCTATTAATCAAAAAATTGTGGGTAAATATCGTCAAAATAGTTGTTCAAGTGTAGTGCTATTCTGATGACACTAGTAGATAAAAAAATAAACGCAGTTCTAGATGCAAAAGCAAAATAGCAGGCATGACTAGCTCAGAATGTAGTACCACCGGTCATAGTAGCATTGGCAGTAGTATGAACCAAAAAACAGAGTACAGCACATTAGTACCAGGCATAAGCTGGGTTTGGGTTGGGTTGAATTCATCCATTTGTCAAAGCTGAAGAGAAAACTAATAGAAGCAAAACTTGGAAATTTCCCCTGATCCTGAAAACATTCATAGGAAAAAGAGATAAACAGTCACTAGTATACAAGCAACTGTATGCAAGAAAATACAACGAATCAGGTAGTAACATTTTCTTGTCATAGCAGTATATGCAAACAGTATTACTACCAAAAGTAAAACTACCAATAGCACTAGTTATACTACTAGTAATATTACTGCTATGCTCAGTAGTCAGTACTACTAATACAGCTCCTTTCTCTAGAAGTAATTTTCTTATAATCTGGAAACTAGTCAGTAGTAAATCTCTAGCCTAAATTACTGGTACAATGTTACATTCCCATACGTCCTTGCTTGTACTACCAGAAACTAAGATTTGCATTAGTAAGATAGTAATGTGAATAAACAACATTTAAAATTACTACTAATAAACGATAAATAATATAACAGTACATCTAATGAAAATTCAGAGAGTGCCAAGACCCAATGAGAACAATCATATAAGACAATCATATACTCACAAGAAGTCACAAACAGGACCTTCTAATTTACCTAGGTGGATTTCATGATAAAATTTTGGATGACAAATTAGGAGATAATTACTATGAACAGCTGCACCACCTTAACATAGAACTGAAATCAAAGAGGAGAGGAGCGAGGCAGCACCTAAGTGGGTACTGGCTGGATTTGAAGCTGGGCCTGAGGCTTGTGGCCGGGAACAGGCCGCACCGAGGGATACCCACATCGGCGGCCACCGGCAGGTCCCAGTTGCGCCGCTGCGTCAGAGACCGCGAGCGGCGTCCCGGACGTCGGCAACGGCCACCACGCGTCCGCGAGGGAGAGAGGATCTGGGAGAGGAGCCATGAGATGAGGGAAGAGAAGAAGAGGGCGACATACCAGCAGACGTGGCCGCCGCCAAGCGGCCGGCGAGGAAGAGTCAGCTAGGGTTTCGTCGAGGCCGTGCGGATCGGCGGCAGGAGGCAGCGCCGAGGAGCCAGGGGGGCGGGGGGCATGGGGGCGGTGCCCGCATCCAACGGCGGGGCTCTCCCGCGCCGCGCCGTGGTGGAAGGCAGCCACCGCCGGGGCCCGTACAGACGACCGTGCCGCACACCGGGGGCGCCGCCAACCCGGCCGCACGCAGGGCGTGGGGGCGGCCGCGTTCGGGCCTAGCCGGTGCGCTGGCATGTCGGGAGAGAGGGAGAGGAAGGGGAGGCGCGGCCGGGGGCGGGGGTGCGAGCGGCGGCGGCGTGCTGCGCCTGCGGGTGGAGCGGGGAGGACGGGGAAGAGATAAGGTGGAACCGTTTTTTTTACTGGTCGGAAGGATCGGCAGTGATATTTTCTCGTATCAGTCCCCTCAAAAAAAATTGTTTCCTATCAGTGACGTGTTCAGGAAAAACGCGTCACTTTTGGAAAATCGTCATAAACTAGTTGTTTTAGTGACTTTTGGACCTATTGTCATGCCATAAACGTCATAAACTGGCACATTTCTTGTAGTGAGGGGCCCAGCGCGGGGGGCCAGCGCAGGGGGGACGCGCCGCAGGGGTGGCCCAGTGCGGGGGGGGGGGGGGGGAGCGCGGGGGGAGGGGGCGCCGCCGGGGATGGCCACGCTGCCGGGGAGGGACCAGCGTGGGGGGCGCCGCCGGGGAGGGCCGCGCCGCGCGGGGGAGGGCGCCGCGCCGCCTGGGAGGGGGCGCGCGGCCGCCGGGGAGGAGGAGGAGGGGATCCACCGGTGCGGGAGAGAGGGAGGGGAGGGGCGTGGGGGAGGGGGAGGGCGCGGGGGGATGCGCCGGCGGCCGGCCGGGCGACGGCGTCGACGGCGGGGGCGGCCTGGGTGGCTGCGGCGGGCGAGCGGTTATTTGGGGCAGGCGGGCGGGATTTTGGGGAGGGGAGGGCGGGCCGAGCGGATAAGGCGACGTTTTTCTTTTTTTTTATTTTTTCCCTTTGCCGACTGCCAGCATGTGACGCAGTCGGCAAAGGTCTATTATTTTTTTTCAAAAAATTATTTTTTTTAATTTTTTTTAAAAATACTTTGCCGACTGCTCTGCTCCCTGGCAGTCGGCAAAGGTTATTTTTTATTTTTTTCTCAGAAATTCTTTGCCGACTGCCATCCTCTCTGGCAGTCGGCAAAGGCTCTTTGCCAACTGCCACTTATGGCTGTCGGCAAAGAATTATTTTTTTTTTGATTTTCGATCCCTGTTTTTTTGTGTTGCCTTGCTACAGTAAGTACATGATATATTCCAAGTTTGGGGTCATTTTGATTTATTTTGCTATATTCCATTGATTTTTGCTGTTTCTTTGATTTTTTCCGGCAGCTCCAGATTTGAACTGCAGGTACATGAAATAATGGAATCCGGCGATTCAGAAAATGATATTCATGATGTTTGGAGCATGTTGAGGCCGTGTGCGGGGCCTCGCGTGAAATTTCGACCGTGTTGGTGTCGGAACACACCGAGCCACGCGCGTGAAAAGTGTTTTTAAATTTTATAAAATCGAAACGGAGTCCGAAAATGACGAAACTTGATGACGTGTCTTGTCATCGCATGCGGAGGCTGTGGTAAAAATTTAAGAAAGTTTCGAGCAAGTGGCGACGTCGGGTGGCTAAAACCTGGACATCTCCACATGTGTCACATAGAATGATCCACGGACCTTCTGGAGCTGGGACCAGATCCAAAATGACGGCGTCGTCGTTCCCTTTCCAACGCATCCAAGAACACCCCGTTTCGATGTCGTATGCGAGAGTTATGACCAAAACAGTGACGACGTGTCTGCTGAATCCGAGGGTGACGTGGCAGCTAAGTTGGGGACGAATTGCAACTTGGGGAAGACCATAGCGTCGGTGTGTCCAGCATGGCGATGTCCTCATCACTCTCCATGTTTAGTGGTTACAACTCACATGACATCCCATAATTTTATGTTGCTTTAGGATCACATTAGCTTTAATCACTACTAGAGAACAGACTTTTGGTTCGAGTCTTTAGTCCCGGCCATTTTTGGGCCCTGGAATAAAGAAAGCTTTTGTTCGACATACCAACCAGACTAAAGTCCCTTGCCCAACGGCTAGGGGCACAGCTTTTGCAGGAGGAGAGCAGGAGGGGACCTTTAGGTTGGTGGCTAAAACCGGGACTAAAGGTCACCCTTGAGTCCCGGTTGGAGCCACCAGCCGTGGCTAAACCTTTAATACTGGTTGATGGCTCCAACAAAGATTAGAAACCAACCTGTAGTCTAGGTTTGAACCACCAACCGGGACTACAGGTCCTGGCATATATACATTTCTCTCATTCTTCCTGCCCCAACCCGAGCCATTTCTAGCTCTCTGTTCTTGCTCATCTCCTGCTGTTCTTGCTCGTCGTCGGCCACCATTTCAACACTTCACTCGATTCCCCTATCTTTTTTTGGTTCTAAAAGGTTAGCAGCTTCATCCTCTCCTATTTCATCACTAGCATGGCTCATTTCGTGGTCTAGAAATAGAGAAATTTGCATTGTGGTTTTTTAGATTGTGAATGATGACGGATTTTTCTATTTATATACCATTTGAGCTCGAAATCACTTGATAGTTTGAATATGAAGATGAAGGAAGCTTATAGTAGTTCATCAAAACTAGTATGCACCTTTCGTTGCCTCATTTTATGGTCTTAAAATAGAGAAATTTGTGGTTCTCTAGTTTGGGAATAATGGTGGATATTTTTTATTTATATGTCATCTAAGCTCAAAAATCACTTGATAGTTGGCATATGTAGATGAAGAAATCTTATAGTAGCTCATGAAAACTAGTATGCACCATTTATTGCCTCACTTCATGGTTTAGAAATAGTGAAATTTAAGGGTTTTTTTAGAATATAGCTCATTTAGTAGTCTATGAAAATGAGTATAGAGAGTTGTAGATGGCGACGGCTTCCGAGCCCTTGGCCTCGCATGGGGTTCCTAAGGGACGACTAAGGCATGCCCTCCCTCTCATTGCATGTGGCAAGTGTGAGTAGAAGATTGTGAGGGAGTACAGGGTGAAGAAGAAGGGTCCCAACAATGGGCACATCTTCTACACGTGTCCGAGTCTGCAGTGTGAGTTCTTTTATGTCATGTTTTTGAATGGTTTGTAGCCATTTTTGTGATGATTTTGATTAAAGTTCTTTATTTGGTGTTGTAATTCAGTGGGATGGCAGTGGATCATGTGATGGTTGGTACTAGGAGGAAGAGTATGCTGAGCACATCCGAAAATCTCTTGCAAAGGCGGCTGAGGCGACTAATGAGAGTGCACCTGTGGATGATGAGGCAGTGAACTAGCAAAAGAATGATCTATTTGTTTTAGTTGGAATTGGTCTCGAAATACTTCTTCTGCTGAAGTGCATTGTAGGCTTAGTTTGTTTAGTGCTATTTGGGATTGTCTACATTGTATCAAGGCTTTAATAAATTCATGTTTGTTTTACTATTGGTTTAGTGCTATTTGGGATATTAATTAATCATGTTGATTGATGTATATTTGGATCTTTTAATTAACTATTAACCATTCATGTTTTATAATATGGGTTATTACAAGTTTCTCTTATGGTGTATGTCCTGTAATGCAAATGAACCAACAATGGATGTACAACGCTGACCGCCGCTCCTAGAGTTCATTAGGGGCGTGCATGATTTCTTAAATATGGCCAAGGCAAACACGTAGAATGGTTTCATTTGTTGCCCATGTGCTTCATGTAAGAATGAGAAGGATTATTCTTGCCCAAGGGAAATTCATGAACACATGTTCACATTTGGTTTCATGCCAAACTATATTTGTTAGACTAAACACGGAGAAAGAGGTGTTATAATGGAAGAAGATGAAGATGAAGAAGGGGATGATGACAACATGATTTTTCGTGGTTTTGCTGAATACGGTGCCTTTGATGATACTGCAAAGGGGGAAGCTAAAGAAGAGGGGGCTGCTAAAGAAGAGTTAGAGCCCGCTCATGATCTTGGTCAGGCCATCCATGATGCATAGAGAGAATGCAAAAAGTGAAAAGGAGAAGATCAAGTTCGAGCGCATGATAGAGGATCACAAGAAATTGCTATACCCCACTGTCGAAGAGGGGCAAAAAAAAGTTAGGTACCACACTGGAATTGCTGCAATGGAAGGCAAAGAATGGTTTATCCAACAAGGGATTTGGGCAGTTACTGGCTATCCAAAAGAAGATGCTTCTAAAGGGAAACAAATTGCCCGCCACTACGTACGAAGCAAAATAGGTCGTCTGCCCTCTAGGATTAGAAATCCAGAAGATACGTGCATGTCCTAATAATTGCATCCTTTGTCGCGGCAAGGAGTACAAGAATTTGGATGCATGCTCGGTATGCCATGCATCGCAGTACAAGATAAGGCAAGATGACCCTGGTGATGTTTTGGGCGAACGTCCAAGAAAGAGAATCCCTGCCAAGGTGATGTGGTATGCTCCTATAATACCGCACTTGAAACCTTTGTTCAGAAACAAGGGGCATGAAAAATTGCTACGATGACACAAAGAAGACCGGAAGGTAGACAATATGTTGAGACACCTAGCAGATGGGTCCTAGTGGAGATCAATCGACAGAGAATTCCTAAAGTTTGCAGAAGACGCAAGAAACTTAAGGTTTGCTTTAAGTATGGATGGCATGAATCCTTTCGGGGAGTAGAGCAGCAGCCAAAGCACTTGGCTTGTTACTTTATGCATCTACATCCTTCCTCCATGGCTTTGCATGAAGCGAAAGTTCATTATGATGCTAATGCTCATCCAAGGCCCGAAGCAACCTGGAAACGACATTAATGTGTACCTGAGGCCATTAGTTGAGGAACTTCTATAGTTGTGAAGCACCATAGGTGTACGTGTGTGGGATGAGTACAAACAGAAACACTTTGACCTGTGAGCATTGTTGTTCGTAATAATCAATGATGGACTTGCTCTTAGTAATCTTGCAGGATAGTCAAACAAGGGAATAATGCATGCACACACTGTTTTCATGACCTAGAAGGTATATTTTTGAAAAAATATCAAAAGATCATATACATGGGACATCGTCAATTTCTTCCATTGAATCACGCCCTAAGAAAGAGAGGCAAGCATTTTAAAGATAAGGCAGATCACCAAACAAAGCCTGAGAACCGTAGCGGTGAGGATGCATTTAATATGGTCAAAGATATACAAGTAGTCTTTGGGAAGGGACCTGACAGCCAACATGTTCCGAATGATGCTAATGGACACGCATCCATGTGGAAGAAGAAGTCCATATTTTGGGAGCCACCCTACTGGAAAGTCCTAGAGGTCCGCACCGCGATCGATGTGATGCACCTGACGAAGAATCTTTGTGTGAACTTGCTAGGCCTCATGGGTGTGTATGGGAAGTCTAAGGACACACTGGAAGCAAGACATGACTTGTAGTGTATGAAAGAACGAGATAACTTGCATCCAAAGAAGGTAGATGATGGACGCCAGTACTTATGTCCCGCCATCTACACTCTTAGCAAAGAAGAGAAGAAAAGCAGGTTTGAATGCCTAAACAGTATCAAGGTCCCATCTGGCTTCTCCTTGAATGTAAAAGGGATAATAAATGTGGCAGAGAAGAAATTCCTAAAGTTAAAGTCTCATGACTACCATGTGCTTATGACGTAATTGCTTTTAGTTGCATTGAGAGGGATTCTACCTCCAAATGTATTATTAGCCTCTATGAAACTATGTGCATTCCTTAATGCAATTTCTTAGAAGGCAATCAATCCAGCGCATCTAGCAAAGCTACAGAATGACGTGGTCCAATGTCTTGTCAGCTTTGAGTTAGTGTTCCCGGCATCCTTCTTTAATATTATGACGCACCTCCTAGTTCACTTGATCAAAGAGATTAGTATTCTCGGCCCTATGTTCGTACACAACATGTTTCCCTTTGAAAGGTTCATGGGAGTCCTGAAGAAATATGTTCACAACTGTACTCAGCTAGAAGGAAGCATCACGAAGGGCTACGAAACAGAGAAGGTCATTAAGTTCTATGTTGATTTTATTCATGACCTCGACCCGATTGGTGTTCCTGAATCACAGCATGAGAGGAGACTAAATGAAAAGGGAACTCTAGTGAAGAAATCATATATTGGCAAGGAGGACAATTATTTTTGTAATGCACACTACACACTTCTACAGAACTCCTCCTTGGTGGAGCCGTATATTGAGGAACACAAGGACATTATACGATCTGAATTATCGAGGAGGACTAAAGCCTGGATTACGCGTCAGCACATGGACTCTTTCGGATATTGGTTGCGAAAACGATGTTAGGGTCACGAGATTTTGGATGCCCAACTGTATTTGTTGTCTAGGGAACCATCTTGGCATATCACGATATTCAAAGGGTACGAGATAAATGGCAATACATATTACATGATGGCCCAAGATAAAAGGAGCACCAACCAAAACAGTGGCGTCCACATAGATGCCATAGACCCAAATGGGAATAAGGAAACATATTATGGTCACATAGAGGAGATATGAGAATTAGACTATGGACCTTATTTTAAGGTCCCTTTGTTTCGATGCCAATGGGTGAAGGTGACAAGAGGTGGGGTAATAGTGGGCCCTCATTACGAAATGACAACAGTGGACCTCAACAATCTTGGGTATAGAAACAAACCATTCGTCTTAGCCAATGATGTGAATCAGTTTTTTATGTGAAGGACATGTCTACCAAACCGAAGAAAGGGAAAACCAATGATCACAGCTCAGACAATGAGCCAAAGTGTCACATAGTTCTTTCAGGGAAAAGAAACAACGTGGGAATCGAGGATAGGTCTGACATGTCAGAAGATTATGAAAAAAATGACGGAATTCCACCCTTCATAGTAAATAGTGACCCAAGCATCCTGCTAGGTGATGAGGACAATCCATGGTTACGGCGTGATCATAATCAAGGAACATACATCAAGAAGAAGTTCATTGTTGCTCCTACTTGATATGGTGATATATTAGACCTATTATGTAATAATTGTGACTTCAGATTTTTTTGTCGTGTTTTCATATTTTCTACGTTTAAATGAATTTTCTGCTTGATGGTGGATTTCCTATGGAGAATGTGTGATGAAAAACCAAATGATCAATGTTAATAAGATATGAAAACTAATTTACTATCAAAAAGCAATAGTTTTAATGATTTTAATCAAGTAGTACATTTTTGCATGGTGCAAATTGTGCTTATTATTTACACTATGTTAAATATTTAGACGGTAAAACCAAAGAGTTTGGGTTACATATTTTTGTTGTGTACAAAATGCAAAACCAGGTCCAATTTTTTTTGTAATTTTTTGGCTAATATTCTATTTACTAGGAAACTAATAACACTCTGCATATTTATATAAATGAAATATAAAAAAGTAACAACTTCTGGAAACTAGCGGGAAGCAAAACTATAGCCCATCTTTACTCCCTGGTGGATCAACCACCCGGGACTAAAGGTGGGCTGCGTTTTCGCGGCCCACCAAAATGACCTTTAGTCCCAAGCCATGGTTGCACCAATAGTCCTAGTTTCATCCTCCACCAGGGACTAAAGGACCTTTAGTTCTGGGTCATGGCTTCACCCGGGACTAAAGGTCCCTCCTATATTAATGCCTCGGCTCATCTCCCCCACCATCTTCTTCTTCGCCCGAGAGCCACCACGTGTGCCGCCACTCCTCCATCGCCTCCAACACCGCTGGCCTCCACACGCACCTCCCACTCCCTCTTCACCGGCGGCCCGGCTCGCACCTCTCCTGCCCGCATGGTGCCTAGATCCGCCGCCATCATCCTCGCCGTCGCCCAGATCCAGATCCACCATCATCCGGATCCTCATTGGAGCGCCTTATCCTCGTCCTCACCGGAGCGCCTCATCCTCGTCCTCTCGTCTACATCGTCATCTCCACTGGGATCTGCGGCCTCGCCTCATCAACCCCACCGGCTGTGCCTCATAACCCCCGTGCGGCCTCACCTCAACCCCACCGCTAGCCTCGCCTCTCGTCACCCCACTGACCTCGCCTCGTCACCCCCACCATCATCTCCACCATGCCAACCCCGCGCGGCCTCGCCTCACCCCGCCGACGACCTCGCCACCATCACGTCTCATCACGGTGCCCCGTTGGCCTTGCCTCCATCGCCACACACTTCGCCATCTCGTCACCACACCGGCCGGCCTCGCTTTGTCCTGCCGGCTCCATGCGTTGGCATCCTCCATGTCCTCGTCCTTGCCGGAGTGGTGGTGAGTATATATAGTGTGTATATATATGTGTGTGTGTGTGCGCGCGCGCGTGTTGTGATATATGATGATCATATATACGTACATGTGTGTGATAATCTCAGTAAATTGTGTGTGACGACACTGAGATTAGGTGAGAGTGAGTGATCAGTGAGTGTGTGATGTGCATATTATTTTTTGGCATAGAAAAAATAGAAATATTATAGTGTATACTATAACATGTATATAGAAAAATTGTAGAAAATTAAACAATATATATAGTTGTATAAAATTAGTGCTACGAATTGAATAAATTTTTTGATATATTTCAATGTTTTTGAATGAATTACCATCGTCCTCGCCACTGCACTCCAAACCCTAACTCTGCCGAGCTCCGCTCTAAACCCTAACCAAGGTGTAAAATAGCATGACATGAATTAATTTTGATACCCGTACCAATGTTGATATATCACCACCATGTGTCATGTCCTCATCACCGCGCGTCCACGTGACCCCGTCATCCTCACCACCCGTCCTGAGCTCCGCTCCAAATCCAAACCAGCCGAGAGCTTCGCTCTCCAAACCCTTATTATATCTTGATCGAGATCAACGCATGCAAACCCTAACAAGTGTATGGTTTTCATTTATATATAGTTGTGGTAAATAAGATGGCCGAGCTGCAAGACGATGACTACTTACCGAACTTAGAAGATGAGCATGAACCTCATATTCAAGAACCACCTCCTATGCTAGAAAGTGTTAGCGAGGTATATTTGTTAATAATCTTCCGCCTCTTATATATATGAAATTAAATAATTCTATTAATTTGTATATATATAAATGTATTACTGAATCTTTTTGTATTCATACGTACGTAGCCCTCTAGATCGACGATGTTGATGAGAAGTGTACGAGGCCCGACAAAACTGTTGGAGGGCCACTACAACATCACAGAAGTTGATCCTAATACCGGCGAACCACTCCTGCCAGCAACTAATGCAAAGAAGTTCGTAAATCACTGTGGGGTTCTTGTTAGGGACAGGGTCCCGCTCAGCATCCATGAATGGAAACAGAGGAAGGATGATCCTCAAATCCCTTTTGTCTCATATCTAGAAAAGGACCTTCTTTGGTAGTCAGTCCTAGAACATTTCAATCTACCAGCAGGTGATGATTTACGAGGACTAGTTAAAAGTTGGGCTCTCAAGAAGATGGCCACACAATTCCACACTTGGAAGAAGAAGTTGTACAACAATTTTATCAAGAAGAATCTAACTTAGATTTCAGTGAAAATAGCCCATACAAAAAAGTTGAGGGACTAGTGGCCTAAATTTGTAAGGTACAGGACCTCAGAAGAGGGTGAGGAATGGGTGAGAAGGAACCAAGAGAATGCACGAAAGAAACAATACCATCATAAAACGGGATCAGGTGGCTACAAGACTGCCATTCCAAAGTGGGAAAGAATGGAAGAAGACATGGTTGCCAAAGGGATCCATCCATTTTCATTGGACTAGCCCGAACACTCCAAGAACTGGTTTTTCACACATGGGGGATCACTAGACCTAGAGATAGGGGCGCCAGTTATGGGGGCAGAAATCAGAGTAGCAACACAAAGACTTTTCCATATTGTAGAGACTTCTGCCCGTGGTGCCTTCCGGCCCAACCAAGAAAATGATGAGCTCATGTACGCCCTCTAGACTCCTGAACCCCCTGGGTGAACACGAGCAAAGGGTTGATTTCATGGTGGTATGGCTTCCCTAAGGAAGGATGAGGAGGTAGAGCAGATCTGCATGTTAGAGGTGGTGGTGCATGAATCACGGGAAAGAGAACTAAGCATGGAAATGAGAATAAAAGAGTTAGAGGAGATGGTACAGAGCCAAAGGCAGTCAACATCAAAGCATGGAGTCAATGTTAACCCCACTTAGCATAGAAGCGCTATGCTTCCACTGAGCTCCCTGCAAATCAAGGTGAAGCATTGCAACACTTCCCTATGGATGACTTCTCGGTGCCTTTGGCTCCATGTGAGCTGCACATTCCCATGGTGAACACCGGTGCCACAGTGTTGGTGGCGTACGGTTTTGTTTCTCTTGTGGTCCCTGGTGAGGTGGCACCAACAAGTCATGGGAATCAAATTCCACCCGGCTATTATAGCGTCGGGGTGGATAGAGTTATCGACGACTATAAGAAAGTGGCTCTTGACTTTCCTTAAGGTGATAGGAGAAGATCCTAGGACAAGCAGAGCATGCATGCATTGTATGGTGCAAGTGCTACATCATTATTCCCAGTCTGTCCGAAAGGGCGCCGTCGTCTCCTCCTCAACTACCTCAAGATAGGTATGGATTAAAGTTAACAAAATAGTTTTTCAATAATTAATAACCCCCATTCTCAATTATTGGATCTTCTCGCGTAATAACTATTTACTCCCAATCATTTTTGCACTCATAGGTCTCTCAACTAGAGTCCAATTCTTCCAGCCCATGATGATCATCAGAGTGCTCTAGACGAAGAGCTAGAAGATGTGTTCCATGGCATGGCTGCATCTCCATCTCCATCTCCTCCAAGGCAGGCTCCCCCTCCTTCACCTCCTGTGCCATCTAAGAGCCAGAAGAGGCGCCCCCCACCCGCGGTGAAGTCCCCGGTGAAGAAGAAAGCCGACCGTAGTAGAAAAAAGGCCTCTTCGGAGAAGCTGCTTTACGAGAAGTCTGAAGAGGAATCAAAAGCGGTGGCACAAAAAGCTTTGGATAATTGGAAGAAAGGTTTAGCAGAAAGTAGAGCAAGGAGGGAGGAACTAAGGAAAAACCCGCCAAAGCCGCAGTACATTCGTCAACAAGAACTAAGGAAAAATTGAGGCTAAGAAGCAAAAGCAGCGTGATGTAGCTAAGCCCCCACCATTATCGGACTATGAATGCTCTCTCAGCAAGTCATATAAGGAGTCAGTGAAAGCGAGGAGAGCAGGAAAAGATGTTGCATAGATCGGGCAGCAATCTAAGCAATCTATTGACCCGCTAATTGTTGAGGGTGATTTCACAAGCGGTCAAGGCGGTAAACAAATAGATAAGCAGGCACTAGAAGAATTCATGGCCGACATAGGTCTCACACGTGAACAACCCGTGGAGGGAGCACCAATACCAACAAGCGGCAATGATAAATACCGAACCTATGTGTATGACCAAAGTCTTGTCAACCCTGACAACTACTCAAAACTGGGTACACAAATGTTCTTGTTGAACAAGTGGTACTTAGAAGTGACAAAAAATGACGAAGCAGCATGGGTTATTGGTAGAATGAGACCAGAGCATTACCTAGGCTATGACATGCTATTGTTGAGTTCAATGAATTACACCAACTCTTAAACCAAGAAGCTCTCGACAAATCTCTCATCAGTTGCCGGTGTCTGTAAGTGATTCTTTCTACAATAATTGAATTGAAGTAACTCCTATGTTAGTTCGTTGTTCATATATAGTTATATCTTCACACTATATGCATATATGAGTGAGATGCTGAACCTCAAGGAGAAAGGGTTGGTATATGTTGGTTTCGTTGATCCGAATCGCGTATTCAAGGAGCCTGCGAGGGTTATGCCATATAATAAATGACGACCTCAAACGCAGGACAATCTGTCGAGGTTCTTAGATAAGAACGCTAACAAGACAGTACTACTCTTTCCTTTCTACTACAAATGAGTGTGAATGTCTTGTGCCCATTTTATTTTGCTTACTCTATGTTGACTTTAGTTAATGAGTTATGCCTGTGTATAAATGTAGCTTTCACTAGATATTGTTTGTCATCGATATGACTAGGAGTATTGTAAAAAACTTTGACTCAACGTCAAAACCCCGAGAAGAGTACCAAGAAATCATGGATATACTCCGGTGGTAATTTCGGTTTCGCACGCACTATATACTCTCTTATGACACTTTAATGATATAACTCCATTTATTGTTTTGTTGAGCAGTGCTTTGGAAAACGTTCACCGAGAAACACGTTACAGTAATTGGCAAGTACCTCTAAATATAGACCAATACCCAGTAAGTACTACCTAGCTAGGTCAATGCATCTTTATTTAGTTCAATTCATTATTACCATGCTTCATTGGTTGATGATGAATCTTTTTTCTCGTAAAGTGGTGTCTGCAATAGGGATCGAGGAATAACTTATGTGGATACTACGTCTGCGAATTCCTCATGGAGTACTCAAGGGGAACTCCAGAAATATACACAATTTATTTGTTACCATTGTGTGTGTATATATATATATATATATACGTCTCGTAAAGTGGTGTCCTTTCATTGGAATTGAAGATTGATTGGAAGAAGAGCAAGGTCCTGCGAGGTGAACAGACCAAAGCAATTCAAGAGGCATTGTCAGGATTTCTACTGCAACAGGTCATAGATTCCAAGGGGGCATACTACTATGACCCTAAAGAATTAATACCTAGTAGCCAAACGATGATGGAAGATTATTAGGGTTGTGCAAGAAATCCCAAGGACATGAGTAGTACAAGGTTTTTGTGACTTATTATGTACATATTCCATATGCATGCACAACCTCGTTTTTTGTAATATTTATATATATTTAGTTTCATACATTTTAGTGAGTTATTTATGTATAATGCTCGAATGGAACCTTATAGGTGCGTACGTATATTAGCAACGTAGAGTTCATATAAAAAACCTAATCGAAATAAAAAAATGAATTAAAAAGAAACCATAAAATGAAAACGAAATAAATAGAAAAAAACCTTTAGTACCGATTAGAAATACCAACCGGGACTAAACGTGCCAGTATCGGAGTAATGCCTAGGGGCACATTTAGTGCTAGTTGGTAGTAAAAACCTTTAGTCCTGGATTCGCATTCCCGGTTGGGCAACCGGGACTAAAGGGGGTTTACCAACCGGTATTGTTACCCAGTCCTGCACTAGTGAATCAAGATGTAAAACCTGGAAAGCTGGAGGAATATTTGAGTGCAGTTGCATAGTTCTGCTACATTTTGTGTGCTCTATCATGATTGAAACATTAAACACTTTGAGGCGGGCACTCAACATGGACGAGCTCAATCGTCATTTTAGTGCTACACTGCTGCTCGTTAGCAACTATATGGCTTCCTAGTAGCATTTAGATGTTGAACCCGAAAAAAAACATGATCCGCAGGGCCCTATTCAAACCCTACAGCAGGGAGACATTCAAATATTCTGCCAAACCTTTATCCCCACGGATTGCTGATGTGGGACTTTTGTCTTCTCTCTTTTTTTCGCATAAGTAGGCTGTCTTCTCGTGAGCATGGCAGTCAGATCGACAACAATGGCCCCCTGCTCTCTAATTTTAGGGGAAGAATCGTGCCACCCCAGCACCGTAGGCATCACTGCCTCCGGGCGGATTTCCATTTTGCCTCCTATTCCTAATACATAATAGCATCTTCTTCCAGACCCTCACCATGCTTCCCCCCTTTGCACTGGAGTCTGGAGCCTACTAACCTATCCTGCAGTGGTAACTTGCATTGAGTTGTGTATTTCTGGAACAAGAAACATACATAGGCAGTTCTGTATGTTGTGCAAGTGAAAACGGAATTAGTTTCTTAATCACTAATACCTAATGTATTATTGGATGAAGTTAGGCTCTGTTGCTACGCATGTACTCTAGATACCAACCGTCGAGCTCTGCGAATAGATTGACATGGGTATGTCAAGTATCACTGGATATAAATACACAGCGCATGCTGCACAGCTTTGCAACTGGTCCTATATATAACTGAAAATGTGGCTCTCGTTGTTACTAGATGGAGCGTCAATAGGAAAAATGAAAAGGCGCCACAAAGTACAGACATATATTTACTGACGTGTCCACATTTTTATTGATGAATAGCTCATTAATGGCCGAATTCATAATGCAGCATTTCTAGTGTTCTATCATGAAACCAAACAGGTCTCATTTTTTATTAACTGTTGAACCCGTGCTCCTGCTGGACTACAATCCTTAGGAGACACAAAAAATAGGCTTGTTTCGGTAGTTGGAAAATACTACCATTACTTTTGGGTACTTTGTAATTTTTATTTTGACATACAATTAATTTAAGAAAGAAAATTAGGAAAAATAAATTAGCAGAGAGAATAGGAGGAGATATAACGGAGAACTCCTTCTGTCCTAGCCGTACTGTGTACCTACAAGCCATTTCTCCGGTCAGCTTGACAGGGAAATTTAACTATTTACCATTATTAAGAATGCCGACTCTTCAAAAACCATTCTTAAAAAGCTTCCTACACTTTTGCCACTGAAAGAGATGATTTCATAACTTTGAACCACTTTTGCATACGTGGCAGGACAAATAGACATGCCAGCATGTCTATGTGATGTGAAATGACATTCTTGCCCCCTGGGTCATCTTCCACACCGCGACGCTCCCATTGCCAAAGTTCTGCGGCCTGTTGCCCAATGCCCCTGTGCGCAGAAACTGCCTCAACCTCGATGACAACCCCAACGGCATCCAGGCCGGTGGTCTTGCTAGCTAGTTTTGTGTGTGTCTATCCATCTGTCTTGCAGATTGTCGTGCAGCTGAGTCGGTGTTTGACGCCCTTGCTAGCAGGGCGACCAGCATGCGCCACCCCAATCACACCACGCCACTGTCTGAGGCCGAGACCCAAAGCTACATGATGATTAATGTAGCATCGTGGTTGGTTGGTTGATTTTACAACAGATGAGATAATGTCCTGGCCAGAACCAAGGATTGTGTTCCTTTAGCTTCATGGTTGGTTGATTCACTACAACAGATGAGATAATGTGCTGGGTCCGATATATTTTCAGACAAGCTCTGTGCGAGGAGCTGTGGGCACAATATATTTTTAGACAAGCCACCTCATGCTGCTCATGATGAAATGCACTGTAGTGTTTCTAGTGCTGGAACCAAGGATTTGTATCTTTTGATTAAAATGAACAACGACCAACCATGAATAAAACAAGTAGCATACTATAATTTCACTCATCTACATTGTTGGCACACTCTGTATTATATTATGTGGAGCTCGCTGAAGAAGCTCCTCGTGGCTTGAGACGACTGTAACCTAACCCCATCTAAAAAACTTTTATGGGCAGCTTTCCCGTAAGAATGAGCTTGCATATGCATATATCTGCATTAGTTCTCCTCTAGGTGTCATTCAAGTGACATGTCTCCCCCAAGGGCCTACACTCAAGCGTGCACTAGCAATAGTACTAGCACCGGCAATATATATATATATATATATATATATATATATATATATATATATATATATATATATATATATATATATATATATATATATATATATATATATATATATATATATAGAACTATTAGTCCATAGCTGGCTACAAAATAATTTATTTTGTAGCCGGACCCAACCTCCACGTCCGACCGATTAAAGGATACAGACCTAACCAGGCAGCTCCCCCACTGGCCACCGTGGATCAGGTTAGCTTTTAATTACCCTATTAAAAAGACTATTTAATTACCTGATCCCCTAATCACGTGGCTTATCCCAAAAATCACGTCATAACTTTTTTCTTTCTCTCTCTCGTCTCTTCCGAATCAGAGGGCGGCGGTGGTGGCTTCCCTGCCCACGCTGCGCCCAGGTTCCTCCTCACCGACCGGCGGCAGTGCAGGCGCACCCTCCCGACGCGCGGACGGCTCCCGGCAGTGGTGCGGCCTATTCTGCGCGGACGGCTCCGGCGGCAGTCCGGCCTATTCCGGCGCCTGGCGGCGGTTGCTGCATCCCTGGCGGGAAACGCCTGGATCTCGGCGGGGCCCTTCGCCCGCCACCGGCCACGACGGCCTCTTCCCTCCCGGCGGCGGCAGCTGCTGTCCTTCCCCCCACCGCGTGGATCTACATCAGCTTGGCTAGGAGGGCGCGGCCGTGCAGGTCCCCGGCCGCCGGCGCGGCGCCACGACGGCTCCCCCTCCCCTCCCCTCCCGTCTCCATGTGATGGGGCTCCGGGCGGCAACCATGGCACTCGACTACAACAGTGCCCCCACAGAGTCTAGGAGAGCACCACCACGTCGATGTCAGCGACCTATGCCGCCCACCACTGTTCGACTGATCCAGGTACATTCAATTCTGCTGCCCTTCTGCGTGCCCTTCACCAGGAAGGGTGACCAGAGCACTAATGCAAGAAAATGTACCTCAATTTGGGTCAAAGAATCTCTCTTCCGCATACCTTCATAATCCAAATTGTTTCAGATTAGAAATTCATGGATTTGAGTTCATTACTTTTTGTGTTGTTTTTTTCTCGTAAATCATAGTCACAAAATTACTATAACCTTTTCTTCTAGTTAGTTTTTATTGATTAATCTGTTTGCTGTTGGATTGTTCTCTAATCTGTTTCACTGTACATCCACTTTTTATGCGTTTCCCATTTGGAGTATTAGCCGTGTTGACTAGGAGTGAGTTGGATTATCGTAAATCATATTCAGGAATTACGAAAACCCCTTTTTTGGGAGTGAGTTGGATTATCGTAAATCATATTCAGGAATTATACAGTGGGCTGGTGGCTGTGAGCTTATTTGGTTGAATGGTACTTCTCCGTGGCCGATCATTGTAGCGATTCTACTAAAAAACAATGCTCATGATTTTGGTCACCATGTTATTTTTTTAGTCAGTTCAATTTTGATTTTGAATCACTTGAATTGCAGGAAATGTGCCTGTGTAGTTCGGCATCTACAGTGTCAAGAAAGTTTCCATGCATGCCGTAAATTTTTATATATTTTACAGTAATTTGATTGCATAGAAAGGTAAATTGACAATGTGGTAACTTGATTACTTGCACGGTATAAGGACTCACTATCTGCACGTGGATGTTTATGCAGTTCCATGCTCAATGATTTCTTGTTTCAATGTCTTAACCATGTCAGATATCCCTTTTCTTCTGAATTAATCATGTGCAAAAACATGGACCTAGATATGATGAATTTTTCTAGCCTAGCATTTGTACCATTTTCAGTACTTGTGCATTTGTTTATAGGTTTGTTTGCAGGCTCAATTTCACTACATACGACATAGGAGGTCAGTTACTAGTTTTTGTTCAGACTAAAGATGGAAAAGGCCAACAATGATTTACCTAGAACCAGTGATGAAAGACTGCTGGTTTCTGGCATTGGAATTAGGTGGCAGGAGATTTCAGCTTAGTGATTTGGCAATGCATGTTGAAGTTATATATTTACTGTTTATTGCTGATCTGGCCTTTCTGAGAAAAACGGGAATGTTGATGTGCATGAGGTGTTCTTGGGGAGCAGTTATGCATATCTAAATCTATTCATATTACTTCACTGTAGATCTTATTTTATGCGTTTCCAGGACATGTGTTAGGTACGTTTGGCCCAAACATGTTTAATCTGGTGACTATCCTTGCACTGTTATGATTTTTTTTCTATCTAACTAATCTTCATTCATTATTCTGAAAGTAGGCTCAATTGGCCCTACTGAATAAATAGCAAATTCTGTTTCTCGTAAATCATATACTATAGTGTATGGAAAAGCAATTGTTCTTCAGGGTCACCATGCCTTCAGTGATTTCCTACATGCTACTACTGTTATATCACACCACATAATTCTTGTAATTTTGTTTCTTGTAAATCATATAGTCACCAAATGAGAATTAATAACTATTTCCAATGTTTCCAGGATAGCACATTTAGTGTCGAGGAGTGGGAAGATATCTTGGAACTACCGTCAGTTGTAAACGAGCTGATTTGAAGAAGAGAGATTGTCTCAATTTTAACTGTGTCAAATATTCAATTCAAAAAAAATATTTCTTATCCTGTAACATGGACCTGATTGTGAATGAATCATTTCTAACTACTACAAAAGTGATCTGGTACCGTTTTCTGATGGAGTTGAGCTATTCTCCTGTACAAAGTGGAGCTAATTGTCAATGTTTATTCTCGTGACTATCTTGTAGTAAATGATTTCGACATTATAGTAACTAGTTATTCGTAACTGCGGTTGATGCCAAATTGTGGTAACTTACCCGCCAAATTATCGTCTTTGTGCTGACATTATATGGTAAATTGATGTCGAAATTATACTAACTTCGAAATTATAGTAAACGCGTTCTGTGGTAAATTGATCTTGACATTATAGTAACTAGTTACTCGAAATTGCTTGACGCTAAATTATATGGTGACCAAGTATTATCGTAACCTATGTGCTGGCATATACCATAGTTCAGGACCAAGTATTCCCGTAACCTGGCATCTACCTTTTAGCTTCTCGTAAAATAATTTTAAATGCTCTACTCGGTAGGTTCTCGTAAATGCCAGTACTCTGTGGGTTCTCAGGTTCACGTAAATACTCTACTCTGTAGGTTCTCGTAAAATACCGCTAGCAGTTTCAAAAAGATATGACCACTAATTGCTACGCTAATGACGCTCAGCATCTTTAGTAAATGCGCTGACGAGACCTGGCAATGATGACTCACGTAAATATGGGCAGAGGATCTGTTGCGTGGTTTGAATGACCGGACCGGCAGCAGGGTGGCTCGACCGTCTGGCCTGGCTACAGAATAAACTATTCTGTAGCTGGCTATAGAGTATACTCTCCCTATATATATATATATATATATATATATATATATATATATATATATATATATATATATATATATATATATATATATATATATATATATGTCGTGTCCAAAATATAGTTGCGTTGAGTAGGCCTAGCCCTGAAAAGGAGTGGATGGTGTATACGTCTCATGCAAGACACAAAATTCCAAGATCATTAAATGCTGACATGGTCTGTATACCAGTGTTAGGGCAGTCCCAATGGTACATTGATGAGGGTTTTTATCCTCATTAAATGACTTGCCACGCAGGCAAAATGCTGACATGGCAACGTAATTAATGAAGAAAGAGCAAAAATCATAGAAATGGTTTCTTCATGAAGAAATCAGGTCTACTCTTGACCCAATGCACCAAGAAACCATGAAATCATCATTGGGGAGAAACCACCAGTTTCTAGAGAGCTCGTGTCGCACTCCTATTGGAGGAAGAAGATAGAGTTGGGAGGAGAAAGAGAAAATAATTATTACTCATAGAAACTATGAGTTGGAAAGCAGTACTTTTTTGGTGTGGTATCCTATGTTATAGAAACTATTAGTTTCTTTCATTGAGACTGCCCTTATAGTTCTAAATACAATCCACAATTTTCCAGTTGAAAAGATTTTTTTGATCAAAGTTGTTTACATTCCCAAATATGTGCATTAAGTTTCTTGAAGTTTAATATTTAGAATTTCAAATGACCTTGAATGTCCACATAGTTAATACTAGAGTTGTAGTGTCCGACCTCATCTACAAGTTTGTTGTTGATAAGTCTTTATTTGAAGTTTTTTGGAGTAAAATACTTTTTTAATTCATATATTTTGAGAATCTATTTTTTGAAATTGGGCCTGACTGGACCTAAAAATGTGTAGTTGAAAATTTTTTGATTTGAAAACATTTATGGGCAGAAATATTCAATACAATTTACAGAATTTTGAAACTAAAAGATATAGCTATCTAGATATACTCACAAAAGAGTCTGTAGTCTTGTAGTAAAGAAGTGTTGTATGTGTGTCGAAGGTCTTGCGTGTGAACCTCTAAAGACACAAAATTATTGTCTATTTAGGTTTTCTGGAAACTATTAACAGGGGAGAAATCTAGGCGCTGGCCTCTGCAAATGGCATTAACAGATGAGGCCTTGCTGCCCACCTATAAAAATTGATCTTGACTGCCTTCAAAAATCCATTCCGTAATAGTTCCACTAAGTCAATCATGGGTATATTATTATTTTGAATGGTCCTAGAAATGGTTGTGGAGGGGGACATTATTTTGCAGCACCGTTCCCCTGATGTGATTTTTTCAGTGTAGTCGGTAAGGTGGCCCATCTCTAGAAATATATTTTTGTGCATGTAAAGTTTCTCAAATAAAATCAAGATGGAGTCAAACTCTACGCCAAAATTTTGGAGCTGAGGGGATATAAAACTGTGTAGTTGATAACTTGTTTCAAATTTAAAAATTATGAGTATCTCTAATGACCACGGATGGAGACATTCTCTTAAACTTGTAGTGTCTGGCGTGATCTGAAACTGTGCATTTTAAACTTTTTTAATTTGAGATTGCTTAGGTCCCCAAAATATTCAACAAAATATTACTAGAATTTGATAATAAAAAATAGTATCATATATTTCATCACAAATGTCTGTGTCGTGTGGTGCTAACAAGAACTAACGTGAGGCTGCAGGTGACATGTTCAAGCTTTAGAGAAGTCAAGCACACGTATTTCATGTGAAACGTCACAGAACACGTAATGGGTTTGTTCGGGAATGAACGTTTTTCCTATTTTGAAGCTATTATTTGATTTCTAGAAAATGATTTTTGTGACAGGACAAACATACTAACCAGCGCTAGGAATGGGTTTCTAGGGGTGGCCCACCTTAATCAACCCTTCACACATTCATTAGGACTGCCATAGATACACCTGTTTTTGGTTTACAATAAAAGCACTGTAGGGGGGCGCCCCCTCCTGTTTCCATAAAAAAAATAGGCACCACGAAAATCAAAGTCCAGTAGTGTTTCTTCCTTCTATAACTCTCTTTCTTTGGACAGCTGCAATCAGCCAAGAACTCTACAAACATGGTTGGGGTCCTAGTATACGTGTCCACCAACAACAAAGCATACCACTCGTGTGGAAGTCACTGTTGTATCCCCACTCTCTGTGCTGCCTTCACATCTAATCTAATCTAATCTGTCGGTGTTTTTTACCGTCATATATTTGGATCTTGATGAACCATGCTTGGTGCGAAGAACAATCACAGATGGAGACAAGATTTATACTGTTTCGGCACCCCCCGGGAAGCAGGTAATAGGTCCTACATCCAGTTGCTACTCTTGTATTGCTTTGAGTCGGCAAGATTGAGTTTACATTGAGGCTATGCCTATCAGATTCGAAAGAATTACAACAGGGGAATTGCAAAGCTATTTATATCCAGTATCAACTTGCCTACAAGCTAAGGTTGTGTGCCTTGATCGGAGTCCTAGCGCCATCCGAGGATATCCTTCGGGGGATATCCTTCCTTGAATAGACACGTCATGGGCCTTCGGGTCGTCTTTGATCTGGAGTCGGTTACCAATGATATGGTAGTTGGGATACCCAGGGGTATGGCATCGACATAAGCCCTCAAGCTTATCTGTCAATACGCAACTCATTCCTCTGCGTTTAGTCGGGATTATCTTAGTTGGGCGGATTGTAATCTAGGAGGCAGAGGACCACCCGATCTTTTCCTGTCGTGACTTAAGACCAGATCTTGGGCAGACCGAGAGAGGTGTAGTGTTGGAAGATGAGTTTGATCTAGTGCCATACCCGGGTTGTCTTGTCAGCTCTGTTTCACACGCAAGCCAGGGGACGCGTAGTCGTCTGTCAAGCGAAGCGCTGTGTCGATTCAGTTCCCAGTGAGTGCACATGGTGGAGATTTAATTCCCTTTTTCAATTGAGACGGCGGTTGAGATTCCGAGGAAGGCGGGTTGGTACTATTTAATCAAGGCCCCGCTCGAGATGAATCTGCAACCTCCATTCCCAAACCAAATAGCAGAGATGAGGAAGAAGACCGCCGCCCGCAAGCGTCCACACAAGGTGCCGCGTCTGCTACTACCGCCCTCACCGAGACTGTCGATCGTGGCAGCGTCATCAGGTAGCACACCGTCGCCTCTGCCAACTGCGTCGGCATCTCCAGCCTCGTCATCATCCTCCGGAGCCCCAGCCTCGGCAGTGGCGCTGCCACTAGCAATAATGTCAGCGGCTCCAACCCCAGCGGTCCCAAAGATGGAGGCTGGGGTCTAAAGAACCACCACATCGGGGTTGCTGGCCGAGGAGTCGACCCAACCGGTGTCGTCGGCACCGGAGGTGGTGATCCATCTCTCCGACGACGATGAGCCGGAGGACTCATCTTTGCCGGCTGCTACTGCTCCCGCCGCCCCAAGTGCCTCTATTGCGCCTAGGACCTCCGTCATCTCCGCCGTCACTGCCATCCCCGACATTCCTGGGCCCTCTGCCCCTTGCACTGCCGGCCTGCCAGCACGAGCGGTGATGAGGAATTTGCGAGGAGGCTCTTCGTCAAGCTGAATCATGAGGCCATGGGCATCCCTAGGGATGGTGGCCTGGTCATCCTCAGCAGCGATGATGAGGAGGAAGTCACCAGGGAGGAAGCCGGTGAGGAGGAGGAGGAAGACGAGGAGGACGAAACCACGGGCAGTGGGTCACTGTCGAGGGGCTAGGCTGCTTCCATCTCATCAGACAGCCCCGGCGGAGCTTGGTGACGATCGGTGATGGTGCCTAGCGTCTTTTGGTTTAGATTCGGGTCCTAGTTTAATCATTTGTAAATCCATCTTGGATGAATTATCAATGAAATGGCTAGTTCCCGTATCCATGATTATTTCGTTTGTTTTTATCCATACTTTTTGATGTCATCCGTGTTCGAGTTGCCACAAGCAGGGTCGTGGTCGTACTTTACACGTGGTACTGATCAGAAAGCAGGGATTTCACGAATAAACTGACCTGATTGAGTCACTTGGCCCAACGTTCTGATTTAGTCGGGTACCAAACTATAGTCGGGCCAGAGATATTTAGAGTGTTAATTATTCACGGGGCACTATATTTCCAATTTTACTTGAGGAATAAAATAGTGATAGTTTTCCTTGTGAATAAACACTGGCGCGGCAATCTAGGCGCATGTTACGGCTGCCGAGCGGTTTCTTGGGGATCGTGCGTGGCAGGCGGCCATTTAACCCCAAGTTTCACTTCGGTGGCAACCACTGTGTCTATCTCCTGACTTCGCATTTCCAACTCTGCGCCCAACCTCCTTTGCCCTTTCTCCTTTATCCATGTCCTCCGCTTGCCGCTGCCATGGCTTCAAGCTCCGAACCCACCAAGACCAACACCACTGCCCCCCAGGAGAACCTCGCCGCCACGGAGGCCCAGCCTCTATTCCAGCCAAAAGAAGAACCCGAAGAGAGTTGGCGGAGCCCTTGGTGCTGTTGAAGGTCGTCCCGTTGAATGAATATTGGACCACCTTGACGATGTCAGAGGCGAACCTGCAGATGCTAAGAGAAACGGGGCTGTTTCCAGAAGGTTACAAGTGGACCGCGACACAAGGTCAGAGTAATCTGACCCCAGATACTTTCCAAATTACTACCTTTGTCGCGCATTGTGTGTGTGGATTTGGGGTGCCGCCCTCCAGGTTTCTAGAGCGAGTGTGTAGGCATTATTAGATTGAGATCGCCCAGATGCTACCAAACACCATCGCAATGCTTAGCGTTTTGCCATTTTTTGTGAAGCATGGCTTGGCGTCGAACCTTATCTCGATCCATGGCGCTGCTTTTACTCAGGCATGTACCAGAAAGACAATCTGTTCGTCGGGTCGGTTAGTTTTACTCTAAAGACGAGGAAGAACTATATCGTCTTCCTGGTCAAGTCCTCCTGGAAAGGCTTTGTGGAGAAATGGTTTTATATTGATCTTTGGGAGAAGAATGTCATCAAAGGTGACTACAGGATGCCGGTTACCAGTGAAGCTTGGTACTCGTCTCCTATTGTCACTGAGAAGATGCAGGGTCACATTGATCACATCCAGATGTTCCGTGATGCTGGATTGACCGCTGCTCATGTTGTTGAGACCTTTGCTCAATGGAGGCTGATTGCCTTGATTCGCAGGGATTTGGCCTGGACCTATTTGGGGCTAATGGACGAGTCAAACACAGGTGAAGTAACTTATCCCAACTTTCGATCAGAAGCTTTCGACCCATTGGTGCTCGGGCTCTAACTTTGATCTATTTGGTCAGAAGTGCCAGAAAAAGAGGTTGCTCGTCGGGTGAAGTTTATCCTTGGCGTCGAGCAGGCCAGTTGGGAAGGCATCCCCCAGCCATAATACGCCAAGAATCCCCTTCCAGCGGTGAGTTGCTTGAACTTCTTCAAGCATTCTGTCTTGAGTGGTTAAATTAATCTCCTTTTTATTACTATATTTGGTAGGCGGCCCCTGGGCTTGAGAAAATTGCTAAAATAGGACTCTCATGTGTCTTTGTTAAAATAGGACTCCTAACGTTGGCTTTGCTCAAATAGGACTCGAAACGTTGTCACTCTGTTATAATGATATATTGACACTTTTAATCACATTTGTCATTTCAAATACATGTATTTTGTCTTGAGCTGACTATTTTGTCCTTAGGCCTTTAAAACGCGTGTATAGGTGGGCTGCTGGCCGCTGCCTGGGCTGCCTGGCCGGCCGCCTGCCCATGGCTTGGCTGGCTGGCTGCCGCCTGGGCTTGCTGGCCACTCCTGTACAGTGTAGTACGTACGTATTGCATGCATGGATATATATATATATATATATATATATATATATATATATATATATATATATATATATAATATTGAAATAGGAAAATGATGATCCAAGCAATATATAAAATACATGAATTTAGGAGAAACAACTTCATATCATAAAACCATGATTCTAGCGGTTACAAGTTCATCGCATAAGACTATAATTTTGTTTAAAACAAGATCCAAGTCATGAAATAAATCATGAGCAGTTTACATCTCATCACACAACTAAAGTAATTCATCCAATGTGTAGCTTCCTCTTCGGTCTCATCTTCTTGGGTGTTGTAGCGGTAGGCATCCTCACGGGACTATTGGTGTGAACTTGTGAAGATGTGCCCTCCCCTAATAACGTCACAAGCATGCGGCACATAAATTCAATATTATTGATGGCAAATTGCCGAACTGCCAGCTTGAACTCCTCCATTGTTGGGTACATTGCCCCTACTTGAGCTTGGCAACATCCTAGGAAGCGTTGACCTCAGCGGGGATGAGGGCGCCGCAGAGGAGCCCCAAGCCCCAGGCCATGGACCTGTTGATGCCGCGACTGAGCTATCACAGGAGCAGACGGAGATCGGGGGGAGATCTGCTCAGGGGCAAGCGCTGCCCGAGAAGGCCCCCAAGCCACGAGCGAGCCGATCCTGGAAGAAGACGGAGCACACTGAACAAGGGCTGGTGAAGCCTAAAAAGACGCCGGCCGCCTGAGCAGGCCCCCCGACAAAGAAGACGAAACTTCGATCGCAAGGGGAGTCACTCTGCCAGCAAGTAAGAGGGCTAGGAGTAAGTAGAGAAGTCCTCCCTCTGGGGAGGGCACAAAGGCTGTTGTGACTCAAGCTGGCGCTACAAAGAGTGCTGGGTCAGAGATCCGCCCTGAGGACAAGACTAGGTATCCACTATGATTGTTTTCGGTCGATTATTCGAGACATTTTCCTATCTGGATCGAATCAAATGTACACGAGAGGTTTGTCTCCAGGAGAAGATGGCAGCCCCGACAACCAGTAAGTAGATGACTAAGTGGGAACTGAAGCTCAAGTGCTCTGTTCCCTTTAATTCGTAAGTTAACTGAGTTGTGTAGCAATATTGTTTTCCCGAGTATCTGGTTTCCTGTATGGTTCCGTAGGCTGTTATCATTATTATTTTCAGCTAGAATGATCTCTTTGGTTTCCTGTATGGTTCCGTAGGCTGAAAATTTAATAGCCGTCTAGGAAGGCTGGTATCACATTCGATCTATTTTTCATTCGTTAAATTCCATAATAGATCGATTTTCTTACTCTGATCCCGAAGGTTCCACGCTTAGCTCGGAACCTCCATGTACCGGAACCTCCACGCTTAGGCCCGGAGGTTCCGCGTTCTGACTGGTTTCGTAAAGTTGATTAAATTTCAGAAAAAGACCTATTCACCCCCCTCTAGACCACTTGCCAGCTCCTTTCAGTTTGACTCCCGTCGCCTGCACTATCGCCCGCCGGTCGCTGCCAAGAGCGTGGGAGACCCGCATGGCACTGTGCGCCGAACTGTACGAGCAACCAAGCAGCAACTATGGAACAGGAAGACTGATGGTATTTCTTCTGTTTACTTCAATTCTCTGCCAATTTAGATTCCAACTTCTAAGTTTACTATTTCAATTCTATCATATCTATGTAGAGTTTTGAACTGTTGATTCCAATTAGAATAAAACTAGCAGGAACCCCACGCAGTCACATGGGCTAGCAAGTTGTAACACATAAGTATTGTTAAATACTGGCACCTTTGACATTTAATCACTTTGTACAATCTTACCATAAAATACAATGTGGTTGTTCCAAACTAAAAAGACTTCTTTGATTCTTGCTCATGTGTAGCCAATCTTCAATATGTTTGGAGTAAAGCATCTGGCAAACTGAAGGCATTGTAGGAGGAAACGATAAGCCATAAAATAAATGTCAGTTACTAAACAGTGAGCATGCAAAAATAAAAACGGCAATAGTGTGTGACAAAACGCTAGTTTTTTAGTGGCCAGGCATCGACAAAATGCTAGTTTTTTGATTGACAATATACCTCGAAATCAAAAGAGATGCTTTGTTGCATATGGGTAAGCTCATATATCTAACTATTCTAGCCGACGTGTACTGAGCATGACCCAAACAACTAAGAATGACAAATAGATCATTCATAGATCATCGGTGGACAGGAAATGCGATGATGGGGTATACTTACCAGAATTATCTAAAGAGCAGGATGATGGATCAGTTTGGTCAAATAAATTCTATGCTGTACAGAACTTTGTAGCGAACTACACATAATCACATTTTTAATCAGTCAGCCAAAGCCAACGCATAAGAAAAATCTTCAAATAGATCATACATTGGGCTGTAATCTGAACGTACCACAGGCAGGTAATAAAGACTGTAGAATATTCATCCCGTGACCACACATTAGGATGACAATAGGCTATGGGATCTGCTGTTCTACGATAATGACATATCAGAAAGCCTGTTTTTTTTCAGTGAAAACATGTTATAGGACTGCATCAAAGCTGAGCGTTCTATCATTATTAGTCAGTCTGAATATCAAATTCGCAGCAAACCATTGAATTTGGCATGCTAGTTGGTTGGCCAAAGGCTAAAAGATTGATCAAACACAATACAGTGCATGTTATTGTAGGAATGAAAAGCTTTGCCCACCATTTTTATGTTTGGTAATACAATTCAGAAAGCGGTCATGAAATATATCTGAAACATCCCACTGGAAGATGACAAAAAAGAATAGGCAGTGTAATGGCATGAGAACGTATAAGCTTGCATTTTTTATGGGCAAATCTCACATGCTTGGTAATCTATGTGTATGTGCGAGATGTGGGTCATTTGAGAATGAGATGATTCGGTGAGTGTAGAAGGAAACAGCATGTAAAGCATGTGAGTATCCATACACTGTTGAAAAGAGCAAGGCAATAATTTTTTTTCCTGAGGTAAAAGTACTAAGTTCAAACGGGCATTAAATATATTGAAAGCAATAATCAGATGGTAAATTGTGTGTAAGTATGTTTAAGTAAAAGGAGACGGCTATGTATGATATATTACCTGAAACAAACTGGTGCGCTGGATAACACTGAAAATGTTAGCTTACACCACATTATGAGTTTGGTTTTCGTAGTTCATACTCAGGGGAGTTATTTTCAATGAGCACACATACCCCTGCAGGTGATGTTTTTCACCCCTTCCAAAAAAATACATGTAAAGAAATAAAATCAGGGTAAATGAAAGGAACACATGAATCTAATCGTCGCTGTCAATTGCACCTTGTAGGTAATTTGCTATTTGCTTATCTAAGTTGGCTCATAGCTGTATAGAAGGATAAAAATCCTTGAAAGACTTTATTAGTGTGCTGCTGATCTAATCTTGAGCAGGATGCATACACAGACAAATTGGTAGCGATGTACAGAAGTGATGTACAGGGGAGGAACGTAATGTACATGGGAGTGAAAATAATGAAAACCCCACCCACCTATAAATCAACGAACTCAATACCAAATCAATCTTGAAATATATCGAATTGAAAGAACGCACCTAGCATGCACCTTGTCCAAGCCACCATGTGGTCAAAAGCCTAACCCCAGAAGAGGAAGGCAAAGAATCTGGTAAAAGCAAAACAACAACTAAATAACAAATAAATTTCGAATCGAGGAGGCTGCCGATTAAGGCACCGTCGAGGAGACGATCAGGAGAGGTGTAGCAGCAGCGCCAGCAATGGGAAGGGGTGACGCTAGAGAGGGCGGAGGGAAGGGGAGGCGCTAGAGAGGGCAGAGAGCCAACGCTGGCCCTGGAAGTTCAATGACATAGCTCAACAAAATACAGATAGACAGTTAAGTAAGTTTCAAAACAACCACACCTTGTCATCAAGGCCCTTTCTATGAAATACCTCACAAAAGTGTTCAGCAGGATCAGGTAAGCCAACATCTGCAGAACATGTGCATTAGCAACAATTTAGTCAACCTTGATAGGTCCCTCTCATAAGGCACATTGGAAGCATTGAATTGAACAAAACAATAATGAGACATTGATATGGAATGAAGAACCCATTGGGAACACTGACCAGGAAGTCTCCCCTCAGGTGGACACTGCTCGGGTACTATGACATCGACCCGTCCATATTTCATTTGTGATTGATAAAACATATGACTACATAGACTTGACCCATCAAATGACCAAGTCAGATACTTAAGCAGAGAAAGGACAATGATCTCAATCGCTGTAGCATTTGCTAACTGGAACAAATCTGCATAAGTGATACATAGGTATTTGTCCCTAATAGGTTGGATAAGCTTCAATGCATTTATCAGACCTGTGAAAATCAAGTCAAAATCTGCAAGTTACTGGTGACCTAGAAAGCATAAGAAATCTAGACTGTAAAGAGATTAGAAAATACCAGCATTGGTTCCATGGTTCAACTGATCAGCATCGAATTATAAGCCTCCATCAGCTCACCTGGCTGTGGTTGTTCCCCAATATTCATATTCCTGGGCATAACCCGGTGCCGGGGTTGCTGCTGCCGAGAGCCGCCGCGGCTCGATCAGCCACCGCCGGGAAGGCAGCGCAGGCTGTAGGGTGGAGGATCACCTGTGCAAAGGGGAAGGTGGAGGGAGAGAGGATCTGGGAGAGGAGCATGAGATGGAGCAGGAGGAGGAGAGCGTAAGTTACCAGCAGATCTGGCCACCGAGCTGTGCCGCTGCCGCCGCCGGCAAGGTAGGGGCGAAACCCTAGGTCGGCATCGCCGCGACGGCAGGGGTGGCCGGCCACGCTGATGTGCCGGCCTAAGGGGCGGAGAGATGGACGCGGCGCTCGGCGCGACTGCCGGGGGGAGGGGTCTGTGCAGCGCTATGCACTCATGGGGGCTGCAGCGGCGGAGCGGAAGCGCAGCGTGGCGCCGTGGGTCGCATACGCCAGGAGCAGCTTTTTTCCCTTCCTTCAGTAGCGCCGTGGAATTTTTTTTTTATTTTTAGTCCAAATTTGAAACAAATTTTAAATTTAACCCGGGTTTAAATTTTTTTTAAATCTAACCCATTTGGCCCCGCCACCATACATGGCGGGGCAAATGCACTGAACCCCGCCATACATGGTGGCGAGGTACAGTTCCCACGTGGCACGCTGACGTGGCAGCCACCCGGACGTACCCCGCCATGATGGGTGGCGGGGTAGGCCAAACCCGCCACCCATCATGGCGGGTTGCACCCCGGACGCCACTAATTAGAGCGCTGGCCGGTTGATGCTGCTGCGCGCCTGTGACCATGCAGCTTTGCTGCAACTTTGCTGACGCACGATGGGAGTGCATCCTGCAGGTGTAGCGGCTAGTGCATGCGCCAGGCTGTTCAGTCAAGTCAGGTCACCTCGGTTCTTGCATGCACCCATATATTTATATTTATTCATTTAATTAGAGTCTATTATGTCTCACTATATCATATTTTACTATTATGGCATTTTTTGTACTATTAATCATTTTTTGTATTTTTTATTATTTGTATGTTTTATTTGGTTCCCTTTTGAAATTTTTTAATTCGGCTTTCATAGAAATAATCTGGCTAATTTTTTGATTTGTTTGGTACTCCCATGGCTGCCTGGCTACCTGAGATAACTAATGGCAAATGTGTCAATCTATTTTGCATACTTGCACACATGGGCAAAATTGCAAACATTAACAACTGAATCTTGAGGTCATCATCTGCTAAACCAGGTGGCAAAGAGCGGCATATCAAGCAGCGTGCTACCGGTGATATCTGATTACTGTACTACCCAGTGGTTAAATTTCTGGTTACTGTCAAAAGTGAAAAAGGCTATGGATCTGTTCGGCTGGAATCATTCACCTTGTGAACAAATAATTCATATAACAGTACAATGTGTGAATAACGGTGCTTACTATAGTATTTAGATATCCATAGATATGGATACACAGTAAAAGTTGCAGTTCTAGAGACTTAAGATAATTTTAGAAACTGATTCTTTTAGGGACAGATGGAGTAACTCTTTATTACTGCTAGACTAATAGTACTATAAAAAATATTGTATAGACACACATCAAGGTTCTCAGGAAGTTTTCTTAAATTTGTCTACAATTATCAAAAAATAGTACCTACATTTTTATATATAGATACGTTTATTATTCAAGTTTGCTTATTTTGATGACAATTATCATAGATCATTAATATTAGTACATTTTGTACTTAATATATTAGTACATTTTGGACATAGGTAGGCAAGTTTATACACTTTCCACATAAGCTGTACAAAAAAGAAGTGGTAATGAAAAAAAGATCTGATTTAACTTTTGCTTTTTAGTACAAATGAGAGTGGTGTCAACGTTATATATATAAATATTTGTCAAAAATTAAATTTTTTTTACTCCTCATAAACGAGATTTGTATTATTTTTGGGACATCTATTGCTTTACAGTACTCCTAAACAGAGGGAGTACAATGAGCTCATGGATGGTACTGGTGTGATGTTCTTAAATACTCCATCTGTCCCAAAATAAGTGTCACTATAGCTTTTGTGCTGACCAAACTTTTTTAAGTTCGACTAGATTAACATTTGCATATCTGATTAAGTTTATTATGAAAATAGATTCAATGATCTATATAATGATACTAATTATGAACTACAATTATTAATATTTTCTTATATATTTGGTTAAAGTAAAAAAACGTGTGACTCCTCGGGAAGAATGACACTTATTTAAAAATACTAATATTTATCATACTAAATAGATATAATTAGATTTGTCATTAGAGTACCTATATAAAGGCACTTTCCCTTATGGTATTAATAAATACTCTAAGCCTTATTATTCCTCAATGAAGGATAGCGTACAAGTACCATGACAGAAAGTACCTATATATTTGATCAAATTTTAGACACTTTAACTAAAAATGCACCTCGAATTCTATTTCTTTTAGACAGAGTTAGTACAAAGACAATTATCGCTACAATTTTTATTACTAATAGTATCAATTGGGTAAATAAAAATTATCTTTGTATCATAGCCAACTTTATTACGCACGCCTTAATTTGATTGCTCACGGGTTACGATGGAATTATTATAGACCAAAATGAAACCCTTAGTCACTTTTACTATGCATGGGTTCGGACAGAATTATTTATAGACCAAAATAGTACTATTAGTAATAAAAATTATCGTGCACGGAAACCAGACGCCTGGGTGACTATCACAATCAAATTTACTGTGCACCAATTTTACTGTGCACGGAAACCAGAATTATTTATAGACAATCACTTTTTTTAATTACTGATAGTATCATTGTGTTAACTAAATAATTACATCTTGATCTATGATCGGTAAAATTCACAGCATATTTTTTTGGTCATCTTCTTGCACCAATTTTTTTTGTTATGTAAATAATTCACGCCAGGGATAAAAGCTTTTCGAATTGAGACGCATGTATCCACATTTATTTCGCATGGGCCTATCCAAAATTATTTAGGGAAGAAGATGATAATTATAGTAATAAAAAATGTGTATGGATATTAGACATGCACCTGGGAAATTGGAAATTGCATCCGTTGATTATAATAATAAAATATAATGACGCTGTCCTTTGGCCACGGTCTTGCATGCAAGACGCAATATTTATTCCAGATGATTGCCACCGGCAACAGGTCAATTCCATCTGCGCTCACTGTGCATTCAATGCTCCAGCGACAAAATTGATGCTGCATGCTGCGGTCCCGCGCTGGAGTGTCTGATTGGAATATTAAATTCTGCTGCCTTTCGTTACTGCGCTTTGCTGTCTGCTGTCTCCGGCCACCGGCGCGCTAAATACTATTCACCGGCCAGCGCTCTAATTAGTGGCGTCCCGGTGGCGGGGTGCAACCCGCCATGATGGGTGGCCAGGCAGCCATGGGAGTACCAAACAAATCAAAAAATTAGCCAGATTATTTCTATGAAAGTCGAATTAAAAAATTTCAAAAGGGAACCAAATAAAACATACAAATAATAAAAAATACAAAAAATGATTAGATAATTGTTCAAATAATTCGGACTATCCCTTACAAATAATTAATTTACCTAATTAAACATAAATCTCACATCTAAATAGAAATAGTAAAATATGATATAGTGAGACATAATAGACTCTAATTAAATGAATAAATATAAATATATGGGTGCATGCAAGAACCGAGGTGACCTGACTTGACTGAACAGCCTGGCGCATGCACTAGCCGCTACACCTGCAGGATGCACTCCCATCGTGCGTCAGCAAAGTTGCAGCAAAGCTGCATGGTCACAGGCGCGCAGCAGCATCAACCGACCAGCTCTCTAATTAGTGGCGTCCGGGGTGCAACCCGCCATGATGGGTGGCGGGTTTGGCCTACCCCGCCACCCATCATGGCGGGGTACGTCCGGGTGGCTGCCATGTCAGCGTGCCACGTGGGAACTGCACCTCGCCACCATGCATGGCGGGGTTCAGTGTATTTGCCCCGCCATGCATGGTGGCGGGGCCAAACGGGTTAGATTTTAAAAAAATTTTAAACCCGGATTAAATTTAAAATTTGTTTCAAATTTGGACTAAAAATAAAAAAAAATTCGCGCCGTGGGGGCTGGATGGGCCAGGAGGGCATCCTGGAAGATTCAGGAGCTGGTGTTCTGCTGGGACCTGGGGCCGTACAGGAGGGGAATTCCAGGTCGAGGCTGAGGCGAGGGTACGGTGTCCCTCGATGGGTAATCCAATGGGCAAGGAGAATAGGCAACGTTGGCTGCTGTGCGTCGAGTTAAGGTAGTATAGGATTAGGGGTAATAGTAGATTTTACAGATTTATCGGTAATTGGATTAAAGATGAAGAGGACTAGGACTTTAGTATCATGTAGCTGTTGAGGACGAGAAATAGCTATTTTTTCTATGACACACACATATATATATATATAGTCATATAGACTATGATATAGCTATCGGCATTTCACTTCTGAAATTTGGCCCTAGTCTTTATTGAATCCTGGGTCAGCCACTGCATTCCGCTAGGATCATCGGGCACCTCCATCAGACCTTCATACTGAGGGATCCAGGACAAATTCACTCCTGAAAATCGAGATCACCGAGAAATCAGCTTCATTTAATCAACCGAACATCCCCTTCATTTGGTCATAAGTGATGTCTTCCCGAGGAATCTCCGCAGGTGCAATAGCCACGCTGCTGACTTTCAAAATATTTTTTATGTAAGTAAATATTAATCTGTCCTCACCTGAAGCAACTTCCTGAAGCTCATCTGCCCAGCTATTTTAATTTGCAGTGTGAACATGTGGCATTATATGCTAGCTGGAGCACCATCATTCCGATGTGTGACTGTGTCCGAGCCGAGCAGTTCTGTCTGGTTGAAGCGACTCACGATGCCAAGACGCACATCCTGCATGCCGGAATCAGCATTCACCAGCCAGGTGATACGCACGTGATACGCAGCCAAGTAATCATTCATCAAGCTTGTTGGCTCTGCTCTACTTGTCCGTAGGACAAGCCACAGTAGCTGTATCCACTTCCCTTTGGCCTCCCATTCCTAACACGTCATGCACGCGCACCTTTCTTTCCAACTCTACTATTCATCCATCTATCCTCTTTCTTCTGGTCAGTACTATGCTTTGGGATGTTCGCACGCTTTTGTTGAGCTAGAGGTGGAAAAGGAGACCATGTCCTACCAAATATATACTCCCTCCATATCCTAATTAGAAGTCGTTTAGGACATGAGTTCGGTTACCAAGGGGTGATTAATTAGGGGTAATTTTCCTGTCTTGCCCTTATTAAATAGAGCTGCGGGTGCTACTCGTATATAAATCTACTGTAGCTCGGTTGGCAAGGCTGTGCGGCGTTAGGCAGGAGCTCCACCGTTCGAGTGCTGGCAGCCACGGTATTTTTTTTTGTATTTGCATGGAAAAGTGCTTGTTTGCATGGATTTGCATGTTAGCTTGCTTGCGCGCGCGTTTTGGCCCTACGCGTTGCCCTGTGATCTGCTCGCGCGCGCGTGTTTTGATCGTCCGCGGGATTTCGCCGCGCGCGGTTTTTTTCGCACAGTGCACACTCGGGATTTTTCGATTTTTATTTTATTTTTTTCGACGGAGTCCGCAACCATCTCGACGGAGTCCGGCACCACCAGCAGCGCCTCGATGGAGTCTTGTGCGATCACGGAGTCCTGCACAACGATGGACTCCAGTCCTTCGCCGGACTGCAGCAGGTCTACGGAGTCCAGTGCCTCGACGACGTCCTCGGCGGTGACCTCCTTCAAGTCCAGCCCGACGTCCACCGTGGCAACCTCCTGCGACTCCGGCCAGACGTCGTCCGCGGCAAGCAGCACCCGCGCGCCGCCGGGCTCCATGGCGAGCGTGCTGTGGGCAGCGGGGTCAAAGAAGACAGGTCGCGCAGGCGAGGCGCCCCACGACGCCGCGACCGGGTGTGGTAGGCGTAGACGAGGTGGATTCGTGTGGTATCTGCAAACCGAATGCTTGTTAGCTTTTGTGTAGTAGAAACATCCAGTCGTCTGGAATCGCTTGGACTCGTCCATGCGGCCGGCGCGAGTTCGTGTTAATTAATGCAGGCCAGTCCAGGAGTCCCGAGGGGGCGTGCATGCGGACCGGCAGCGCGCGTGGGAGGCCAGTCGAGGAGACGCGAGGGAGGCGCATGCGGACGTGCGGCCGGGCAGCGCCGCGTGGCCCCAAGGGCAATCGCGTCCAAAACAGGTTTCGCGTACGCGGACGACTTCTTTTGCCGCGTACGTGCTCGGCTCCAGAACGACTGCTAATTAGGATACGGAGGGAGTATTGAGCTGGAGGTGATTACTTACTTTTTCTTCTCACTACTATAGTATATTGGCAATTGCAGGTAGCTGCTTTACATTGCTATGAATTTACTCGTCTAAATAAATACCTATATCCTGCAATGAAGGTTGCTCAACATCACGGTGAACATATCTGCAACAAAATAGTTGAGTTCATATTGGACTAGCTAGCACATGTCTGCCAGGGATATGAGTATCATAGATAGATGAATCATTGTTAGACATCCCAACTCATCAATACTGGCAGGGACCATCTGTATTGACACCAAGGGGCGAATCAACAAGCCCTAGTTGTAAGTGACAAGTTAATTACTGTTGAATACCCTTCACCGAGCATGTACTAGGATAGTGTTTGGTTCGTGATTTTTCTAACATAAACAGATTACACAGGGCAAGCAATTACGTTACATGTGTTTGGTTCAGCACGGTCAGTATTGAGTTGCCCTGTAATCAGATACTAGCCCATTAAAAATTGATATGCTGCTTCTTTGCTATAATCCCTTCCTTTGGATATGGCCAAATAATGTTAGAATTGGGTTTTGAATTGAACGTGCTTTATGACACTTTAATATTCTGTAATAAGTGGTCTGATTCCCTTAGTGCTGAGGGATGAAGACGGATTCAATTCTTTATCTAAAAAAGGAGTGTCGCCTTTTGGGCTGTGTGCCTGTTCATGGGCTAAAACAGTCCAAATAGAACAGGCTCAAAGCGTAAAACAGTGTTTGTCCTAATAATAGCTTGCAAGTGTTAGCTTAATATACAGAATTAATATTATATTATTATGGGAGAGACAATAGCCCCATTGCTGACATTCAAATTATTTTTTATGAAAATACTAAAATGTCCTCTCATGGAGCAACTCCCCCATGCTCATCTGCACAGCTATTTTTATTCCGCATCGTGGACTTGTGGCACCATACTGTAAAAGAGTGAACATGTTAGCAGCATGAATCCACTGTGTCTAGGTCAGCACTTCTCTCTCTCTACTACAAGAGTGCACTTCAGTTCGCCCTCGGACAAGGTATGTATCTAGTGTTCACATTCCTTTGGCCTCCCTTTCCCAACAAATCATTCACGTTTGTGTTGTTTGGACACTTTGTTGAGCTAGAGGTGGAACAGGAGACCCCATCCTAGCACGTATATATTTAGCTGGAGGTGATTACTTACTTTTTCTTATCAGTACTATAGCATATCCGCAATTACTAGAAGGTGCTTTTACATTGCTATGCATTTACTCGTCTAAATAAATACGCATATTTTACAATGAAGGTTTGCTCATCAGTACTGTGAATATATCTACAAGAAGTTAATCCCATTTTCGAATAGCATGTGTCTGCCAGGGAACCGAGTGTCACAGATAATATGAAGCATCGTTAGCCATCCCAACTCATCAATATGGGCAGGGACCATCTGTATCGACACCAAGGGGTGAATCAACAAGCCCTAGTTGTAGAATCGACAAGTTAATTACTGTTGAACAACCTTCACCGAGCACGTAGTAGTATAGTGTTTGGTTCGTGATTTTTGTAACATATATAAACAAATTACAGAAGGATTACATTACATGTGTTTGGTTCAGCACGGCCAGAGATCAGTTGCCCTGTAAGTGGATATTAGCCCATAAAAAATTGATATGCTGCTCTTCTGTGGTAATTGCTTCACGAACAGCTCCTTGACTAGACAACTCGTCTTCCCCGACAGACATCATTGAATTCGAAGAGTCAAACAGAGTCGCCTCATGTTCCATGCGGCTGCATCCTCATTTGCGCGAGCAGATCTGCAGTCGAGGGATACCCCAAGCTGCCTTTTCCCTCACCTATCTCTCCCTCATACACACACACACACAAGCCCTTTCCAATCCTTACCAAGATCTATTATTCTTCAGCAACCTATAGCGGGTCGTTGGAATGATTTGAACAAGAGCGGAGGAGAGATGAAGAGGAAGGAATATGACAAGCCCATCTGAATTTCTTGATTGGAGCACGTCACAGAGAGGGAGCTCAGCTGCAGCAGTGCAGCGGCCAGTACATGATGATTAGTGGCTTTCACCACCGTTTCTTGTTGGTAGAGATCAGTTGAACTACTTAGGAGGCAAGGATTCATCATCGATGGCCACAGCGGCACACAACATAGGATTGATTGATAGAACCTAGTTCCATACAAGGAAAAAAATATGGGCCGATAGAATCCGAAATTTCCAAGATATCCCGTTTACTAGCTCGGTCCGAAATTTTTCCTCTATCGTCCGAAATTTTCATATTTTTAAAATTTTATCATCCAAATAGATGCCAAAGCCCACCTAATACTGTAACCTTAATCCATGTTTCATTTTCTCTCCCCTTCTCTTCTAAGTTCAAGTTGCCACCACCGCAACACACTCAGCACACTACAACCATATCACTGCCCTCCTCATTAAATAAGCAATTGATAATATATTTTATTTAGTTTTTTATGTTAGATTTTTTAGTAATGATCTATGTCCTTTCCCGAACAAAATGAGCCATTTTTTGTCTAAATTTTTTCTGAAATTTTATTTCTATGACCGATAAATTTTTGATATATTCGTTATTCCTATTTATCAGTGATCACTGAGATTTTTAAAATACCAGTAGAGAAAACCTTGGTTCCATATCACCTCCTTAATATACGTCACTTCAAGTGGCAGAGCTAGGATTTGAATATATGGCATTCTGTTTGGGGATGCCGGTCCCTCAGTGCCTCCTCCCTCCACCACGGGTAACGTCAGTGACATTCAATTTCCCTTTACCTCCTATTCTTAACCCAGAATGGCAGGATCCTAACTCTTGTGCACCTCTCTTCTCCCTCTACTCTGCATTCTTGTGGTGCTAGCATTTGTTACACGTTTTTCGAGCTACGAGGCCAAGACATTATATATGTGGTCAAATTACTTGCACCAGTGCTACTTTTTCTTATGTTATGATTGGTGTTCTCAATAGAAATTGCTAACAGGTGTTTTATTTCTCTGTACCAATATGTCAATTTACTCACCAAATATATACATATGTTGCACGAAATGTTCATTGGCACTACTGTGAAATGTGAATATACCTCATAGGTGGTAGTTGGCTTGTTTGAGCGAGTAGTGCTCTTTGGGTTGTTAGTTTCGCTAGTTCAACTTCCAGACCTTCTTTCGGTGAAATGGAGCACAGTCCTAGTTATTATATATGTGGCTACCATACTAATTTCCACAAAACCTACGATCAATCACTTATCTTTATTTTTTTCTCATAATTAAACTAGCATTACTGCTTTTGATGCTGGTTTTTGGGTGGAAAAATAAGTACCACATGTGTAGTTGTGTAACATTTGTGTGGTCAGGATGCTGGACATATGTAGCTACTGAAGCGTCGTGATAAAAAAATGAATCAGGCCACTGAGACATCAGCTTGAACCATTTGGGTGAATAACAGATTCCAACTTCCAAGTTAAAACCTATGTATATTTTGTATTCTTTAAGTGTGCTAATTCACGTGCACATATCTGTTTCGAGACCATGGTGATTTTGATCGTCTTGCTTTCTTTGTCTCTGCTCATCCACATCGGTACCACCTCACCAGACCATAGTGTGTCACCATCTGACTGTATATTCAACATGAACGCTGAAGTTTGGCAGCACGGAGCAAGATAAAAAGCCTCTGCATCATATCCATAGGATGGCTATGCATTCAGTCCACAAATTAAAGTGCACACCACTGTGTTTTCAGTGATGGCGAGCCCCTTTAATGATGACCGATGCTGAAACACCAGTATGCTAGCAAGCTTTGCCCAAAAACTTTTGGTAGGGATTGCATTGAAGAGCCACAATGCTACACCCCTTGTCATCGAGGACAAACTCGGACCATAGCCAAGAGGTGCACTTCACTTGGCCCTCAGACTAGGTAGTGTCAACTTTCCCTTGGCATCTCATTCTCAACACATCATGCTTGAGCCTTTATTTCTACTTCGACTTTTCATCCATCTATCCTCTTTCTTTTGGCCGCCAATGTTATGCTCGTGTTATTTTGGGCACATTTTGTTGAGCTAGAGGTGGAACTGGAGACCACTGCTATATTTATATTAAGCTGGAGGTGATTATTTGCTTTTTCTTATCAGTGCTATATACATTGCCAATTGCTGGTAGGTGCTATTATGTTGCTATGCATTTATATTCATCTAAATTCCCATATATTTTGCAATGAAGGATTGGTCATCAACACCATGAATATCCTTATCTCGTATTGGACTATCATGTGTCTGCCAGCAGCAATGATTTGAGACTGTCACAATTAAGATCAAGCATTGCTAGCCATCCCAACTCATCAATGTGAGCGACCATCTGTGTCGATAACAATGGGTGAACCAACAAGTGCTAGTCATTAAGTGGCAAGTTAATTACTGTTGTATAATACCCTTCAGTGAGCAATTTTGAGTGCCGTGAAGCACTGGTCCATGACGGTATCACGGGCGACGCGGGCGACGCGAGTGAAGTTCAAGTTGGCGAAGTGACGCTCCCACTTGGCTTCGTGGTTGTCGAACTGGTGGCCAAATTCATTCAAATTCAGGTCCATGGTGCCGTAGGAAGCCTGGGACTGCGTGAAGTGGTGGTGGGAGGTATCGGAATCTGTGTGGACGAGAAATCTGATACCATCGTATAAATTGTGAGGATAACGTGGAGATGAGGAATGAGCAGACCAAGGCAAGAAGAATGGGGACCAGACTCTGAATGATTAGCAGAAGAATTCGGTTATAGTGTTTTCATGTCTCCCCTCTTTCTCTTGCGTTACAACCAGATATATGTGAAATGATCGACTAGACCAAGCTGGGCTGGCAAGGCGTGAGTTGGGCTGGTGGTTCCTCCTGTTCCTGGGTGCGGACGATGCTATCAGACGCGCCAGATGACGAAGCTAGCAGATGCAGCTGATGGACTTCAGAGGCGTGTCACTAACACGAGACTAGATCGAGCAGCATCAATCTGCTGTGTTGAGGTCGACCAGTTCTGTCTGGTTGATGCCACTCACGGCGCCAAGACTGAGATCCTTCATACTTCTTATTTCTTACTAATTTTATTGCAGCAAGCCTGCAGTCACACCATTCACCAATCTGGTACTACACAGCCTGGTAATCATTCCCACATTCCCACATCAAAGAAAACAGGGATTAAACTGAAATGCCACATTCTCACATCCATTCAGCATGTGGACAAAACTCAGACCTTAGCCAGGATGTGCGCTTCTGTTGGCCCTCAGATTAGGTATATATCTAGTGTTCATTTTCCTTTGGCCTCCCATTCCTAACAAATCATGCATGCGCCTTTGTTTCCAGCTCTACTATTTATCCATCTATCTTCTTTCTTTTGGCCAATACTATGCCTGTTTTGTTGGACACTTCGTTGAGCTAGAGGTGGAAGAGGAGACCAGGTCCTAACATATATATATTGAGCAGGAGGTGGTTGCATACTTTTTCTTATCACTACTATAGTATACTGACAATTGCTGGTAGGTGCTTTTACATTGCTATGAATTTACTTGTCTAAATAAACACCCATGTCTTGCAATGAAGGTTTCCGCATCAGCACCGTGAATATTTCTGCAACAAAGTAGTTGATCCCATATTGGAATCACATGTGTCTGCCACGGATCTGAGAGTGTCACAGATAAGATGAAGCATTGCTAGTCATCCTAACTCATCAATACGGGCGAGGATCATCTGTCATTGGAGTGACAAGTTAGTTACGGGTAAATACCCTTCACCGAGCACGTACTAGCTAGGATAGTGTCGGTTCTTGACTTTTGTAGCATAAACAGATTACAGACAGGGCCATGCCGGCAAATGTTAAGGTCCTGTTCTAAACTAAAAGATAGGCCCTGGCATTCTAGAAAAATAGAATGGTAATTGTTGTTGACACAGAAATTTGGTCCGAGACAAGGAGTCCCTGAAGAAAAGAAATTATCAAGAAAAGCCGAGTTCTCCAATCAAATCGGCTAAACAGATTGCCAAGCCAGCTAGCGAGAAGGCGACTTCAGGGGAACGAGCCCTATCAGCAGATCAGCAAGACACGGAGCAATGAGACGCGTCGGGCTCTATAGAAAGGAAAGATTGGAGTCCAAGTTATCTTAAATTAGGAAGTTTTGTTTTCTTTACCAAGTTTGTAACCGGTCTTGTTCAACCAGGACTCGTAGTCAAGCCTCGGGTATAAATATTAAACACTGGCCGTTGTAATGGACATCTCACATCGATCAAACAAATCAAGTACATTTACCATTCGGCTCTAGCCACCGCTTAGGAGTAGGAGTAGAGTAGATTTCGGTGAGTTCTTCAGGCAAGCCGGGCTGCATCGGGCGACCTGACCTCCGGCTTGTTTGCGAGTATCCGTCACGACCTATATTGTTACTTGGAAGGCTGCAACAGACGACTGACCTCTTGTGAGTTGTGGTATAAGTTAGTTATCGATCCTATATTGTTGTTTGTAAGGCTGCAACAGACAACTGATCTCTTACAAATCACAGTATAGATTAGTTATCAATTCATATCAACTTTTAGAAGGCTGCAATAGACGACTGATCTCTTGTAAACGTTAGTATTAATCAAAATTGTTGATATTGTATTAAGTAGTTTACTATTTAACATAATATCACCAACTGCACGATCTAGATTGAGATTCGTTGGTCCTATCTACTTCGATCTATCGTCTGGTGATTAATATCACGATTGAATTTAATTCTTGACGTTAGATCCTGTTTCAATGACCAATCTATCTCGATCATGATTGTACATGGCGGGTGCTTGAAGTCATGTTCCATTAGCGGATAGACCCGTTGATTGCTAGTATCCGGTATGATCCCGCTATTAACGCTGCATCAAACGACTCGACCTATTGATAGCATGTTAGATTGGACATTGGTGGTTAATAGATCTATCTGTTAAGAAGAGCATGACGTTAGTCACCCGCTAAGTCTCCATTGGCTATTTAGTCGATGGCTTGAGCTTTAATGCGTATGACATGCTTTCATGATTTCTTTGTGAAACAAGTAGATCTGTCAATTGCTAGTCTTTGGTCTAGGGTCCTACCGTCAATGTTGCATCAGACGACTCAACCAGTTGGCGGTACAATAGATTGAGTCTGGCAAATGGTAGATTTATTTGTGTCCAACGGATGAGTGATCGTATGTTGTACGACATGATCGCTGGAATCGGCTGTTTTAGCCGATAGCCCACTTTGTTGATGATGTATTGGCTATTTATATGTTTTTACTTGTTCTTGTCCTAGTTAAAAGCTAGTATGTCTCGCACATGTATGCTTACACGTCTACCCTTACATATTTCGCATGTTTTCATGATCATCGGCCAAACTAGATCCATGCAACTGAATAAAAGATAATTGTCGATATGCTCTTTTTCTTACATTACATCATGAATATGCTGAATATCGACTCTCTAGTTGATAGCCTTATCTTGCTAGCCACTTGGCCATATATTCGGAACTATCTGGACAAACACCGGCATGTTCCACCTTAAATTATTGATCAGCTTTCTCTCCTTGTCAATTGCAGGGTCAATTTGACTGGCATGCCCTCGGTCATGACCATCTGGTCCGGTGCTCACCCCTTAACCCCAGAGAAAGCTCGGGATCTGCTCTACGTGGTTTCTCTCAATGTGCTTCGTGTGACGGCAGAGAACGACCCCGGTCACTTTTTACCGTCCACACGATCTTGGCACGCTCAGTGGGACCACAATCATTTGATCAGAAGTCAACCACAATTGTCAACATGGATAATCAAACAATCCTCAAGGTCAACCTTGAAGACTTGCCTGACGACCAGAAGGCACTCATTAAGCAAGCAACAGAGGAATTTAGAGAAAAGTGCCTGCTATCTTACAGTAGGACGTGTGATTCAGTTCTCCAGAAGGCTCCCCTACCAAGCATTCTCCTGCATGGTCAAAGTGAAGATGTTGAAGTGAGGACCACTACTCATTTTGTCCACAAGACTATTCATGAAGCCTTCACAAACCACAACAAGGTGTTGGCTAACATGACTGGCAACATTATGAAAGAGGTTTTCTTTGGAGCGCCAGTTGATCAAGTTGGGATGGCATACTCCAATGGCTTGAATCCTTTGGTTGTGGGAAGCAACATATCTAGTACTAGTCAGTAGCCAAATGGTAGGTAGTTCCAGCAGCCACTGGTACAGCAGCTTCCAGGAGGATAGGCTCAAGATCAGACCCTGCAAATAGTAGGGGGGCAAGGTCAAACTCTACCGACCATAGGGGGCAAGCTCAGATGACAGGGACAGCCACCAGCACAACAATCCCCAAGCGCCCCTGTCACGCAGATAGTCCAGTAGCCAACCTCCCCAGCTATTCAGCAGGTTGTGCAATGGCCGGCTCAAGGAAGATTCAGTACTTCCTATCAAAGCCCCAATCGGCCCAAAGAATTGCTCCATTAGTGCAGAGGATCATCAAAAATATTGATCCTAACTACTTCAATAGTCGATTGTAGGGATATGCGACTCACAATGCTCAAGTTGACTATCTAGAGGAATACCACTTGGTTTCTGATGCCAGTACATATGAGCTTATGCCACATCCAAGGTATGAGAACCCTTACAATTATAATGCACAGCAAATCTAGCAGTCTCCGGCTCAGAATCAATAAGTTCAAGTACAAGGATCTCAGGCTCAGGCTCAAGGGTGGCCGAGACAAGAAGTTGCCAGCATGGATGCTGAAGAGTTTGTCAACCGGATAACTGCTATGATGCAAAGCTAGTTTGGTCTGAAGCCTTAAGGACAAGTTGGCTCTTACTAGCGTCCATACCCTGCCTTGTATGACCTTGTGCAACTCTCACCATTCTACAGAGTCCCAGATTTCTCCAAATTCACCGGGGTAGATGAGATGACAACCCTAGAGCATATCAGCCGCTATCTCATTCAGCATGGAGAAGCATCTTTTGAGGACGTACACAAAGTTAGATTCTTCCCCTTTGTCCATGTCTAGATCGTCCTTTAGTTGGTTTTCATCACTTAAACCAAACTCAATCACTAGGTGGGCCAATCTGGAGAACAAGTTCCATGCATATTTCTACAGTGGAACAAGTGAGAAGAAGATTACAGACTTAACAAGCAAGAGGTAGAAGAACAATGCATCAGACTCTGAGTTCATCCAAAGATTCAAAGAAATGAGGAGCCGTTGTTATTCATTGAATCTATCTGATGGCCAATTGGCTAAATTGACCCTTCAAGGGATGTCTCCATTGATCAGAGAGAAATTTGATGGCCAGGAGTTTGAAAGCTTGGCCCATTTAGTTCAGAGAGTGTCTACCATCGAGAGTCAGCATCGGACCCTACGCAAAGAGAAGTATTTAAAGGGTACTACTGCTATAACTGATCTCTATGATGCAGACACCAATGGGGATGATCCAGAAGTCACAATCGCTGAATGGACATGGGGCAAGGCTCCTGTATCTTGTCCATGGGTGAAGGAGTCAGAGAACACCTATGACTTTGATGTTAAGAAAGTCGACAAGATCTTCGACTTACTACTAGAGAAGAAGCAGTTGAGATTACTTGCAAACCATGTGATCCCTTTGGCTGAAGAACTTAAAGGGAAGAAATACTGCAAGTTCCACAATGTTACCAACCATAGTACCAATGAGTGCAGAATCTTTCGCTTCCACATTTAGAAGGCTATCGAGTAACGGAGGATCAAGTTTGAACCAGCTAAGAAACCGACGATGGACATAGATAAGCATCCTTTCCTAGGGGTGCACATGGTGTTCTAGTTGGCCAAAGGAAAGATGAAGGTCTTGCCATCGGTGTTGGTATTTTATAACACACACAGAAAATTTTGCAAGCGCACGGATACCATTATAGCTTTTACCCAGGAATATTCCAGAGTATCATATTTATCCATAGGGAAACAATGGTTAAAGAAACTGATAATTCACCATCATGCATCTACTAACTTAATATATCACTAGACTAAAGTTGAGGTAAGTGATAAATGAGAGGAGTTATGAATAATGATACACACATAGGAGAATTCCATGATAAATGAGTAGCATTGCTAGATTGAGAGGACAACGGGTGAGTTCAAGGTTCCTGGATACTTCTCTATTACTCTGGTTCTGTTCTAGTCTAGGCTAGATGGTAACTAAAGCATGGGTAGATAAAGTGATCATACACAATAACACTTTGGGACATCAGAACACTAGCTACATAAAGGGATGAGAAAGGGATTGACTAGGAAGCTCTGACTATAGTCCTACAAACACCAACCTAAATGTGGTGGACTACGTCACCCGTCAAGGTTGTCACCACTTGGGGCTACCACAACTATCCATGAGGTTGGTGCAATCTTAGGTAACCTATAGTCTAGACACCATGTCTATACTACGGATTACTACTCTAGTCACATATGATAACTAAAGCATTCGATGCGAGTGGAGATCCCATGCAAAGATATGATAACTATATTAACCATACACATGAAAGGCATAAAAATAAATAGAGAAGGTAAATATATTAAAGCATAAGTCTTTCAAAGGTAAGATACAAAGATATACCAAATCTCTGAAGAATTCTCCAAAACCTGAGTGTAGCTCGACTCTCCATAACTCTCAACTAGAATTAACCTACTACATTGGAGAGTCTAGCCCTAATTCTCCTGGTGTTGTGACTTGATCTGAATGAGAGATGGCATCCTAGAGGGGTCTGGGAGTCCTTATATAGGGGAGAGATGGAGTAGTGACCAAGGAAGTGCCACGTCATCAATCTGTGTCACCTCCCTCAATCATTGTTGGATAAACCGACCTAAAACCGCCTTAAAATCAATGAAGTAGATCATAGGAAGGAGTACAAGGTGGCGAAGGGTGAGTGAGCTCCAGGCTAGGCCAGGCAGCCTCCCCCATGGGCCGGTCAGCCCACTATGGTGGAGTCTTGACCCACGCTTCATCGTGGTGTCTTCTGGAACCTTCTGGAGTCGTGGTCCTAGGGCTGTTTTATAGATAAATCCTCCTGCATACAAATATTCACTAAAGCTCATGGAATTTATTAGTTTAAACCCATATTCCTATGTTTGGTGATGGAATTAAGTATATATGTAGGTTATGTTGATGGTTTATAATTGGTGTTAGTGACCGTTAACAGTCGGCTAAGGCCAAAGAAGATGAGTCAGTAGACCCCAAGGTGCAAATATCGGCTAATGAGTATGAAGAAGCTAAGGAGCAACGCGATCAGCAAAAGAGTTGATATGAGCAAGGTGAAACATCTAGAGCTGGTGCTTTACGTCCTCGAGTCACTTCGTGGATCTTGTTGAACAAGTGGCAATGCCAAAAGGAAGACTATCAGCGCTGGCTTGAAGAAGAAGAGTATGAGTGTCGGTGCGAAGAAGAAAGGTACGAAAGAGAGCAAGCCGAATTACATTGGAATTGTCCTTACTTTAGGCACTGTTGGAATGAAGGATTAAAATTGCCTACAAGACGTAACTGCCCACAGTGCAGCAATCAATATGCAGAATTCAGGCATTCTTAGTCCAACCACCAGTCCATCCAAGAGTGTTTGGATTATCTACCTAACAGCATAGATTGGCGCATAAAAAATAAAGGAGTTTATGATTGGTTAGGCAAGCATGCCCATGATCAAAATTGGGCCAATCATAATGAAGAAAAGGAGTATGTTTGACAAGGGGGCTAATGGTGTCCAAGAGGTTTGACAAGGAGCTAGAAAAGAAGAGTTTAGTGTCTGAGGAATAGAAAATTAGAAGCTCAGAAGTATAGTAGACCTCGGACATGGCATGTCAAGCATGCGGCCGATAAGGGCATACCATTGGCTAATATTAACCTGGCATTCGCTTGACCTATGGAACATGAAACATCTTCAGGATGTGAACAAGGGAAAATGAAAGTGCCTCCATAGCGAGGTAGTAAAGGAAGATGTCACTAGAGTCAGCAATGAACGCCAACAACCAATCCAAGTAGTCAGCTTTAAAAATGTGTCTTAATAGATTCCCCAATTGACGATACTGAAGGGAAGTTAGGACAGGGGTTTACGTCTACCGATTTACTAGAAGAAGTTGATATTGGACCTAGTGATAGAGGCCGACGTATGTAAGTGCTAAATTAGATCCAAAATATAAACAAGAATTAATAAATCTTTTGAAAGAGTATCGAGATTATTTTGCTTGAGAGTATTACGAGATGCCTGGTCGTAGCCAACCAATCATAGAACATCAGCTACCCATCAAAGATGGGTACAACTTTTTAAATAGGCCCCAAGAAGATTTAAACCCGAGTTGGTTGAAGATATTAAAAAGAATTCACAAGGCTATACGAAGCCAATTTCATTCGGCAATGTTGGTATGCCGAGTGGATTTCAAATATAGTCCCCATGCTCAAGAAGAATGGCAAATTGAGGGTTTGCATTGATTTTGGAGACCTAAACAAAGCCACACCTATGGATGGTTATTCAATGCCGATAGCTGATCTATTAGTGGATGCAACATCAAGGCACAAAGTTATTAGCTTCATGGACGGCAATGCAGGCTATAATAAGATTTTTATGGCCGAAGATGATATTCCCAAAACTGCTTTTAGGTGTCCTGGAGCTATTGGATTATATGAGTGGGTAGTCATGACTTTCGGTTTGAAAAATGCCGGTGCAACTTATCAACGAGCTATGAATTATATTTTCCATAAGTTGATCGGCAGAATAGTTGAGATATACATCGACGATGTGGTTGTGAAATCCAAAAGTTGTAGAGAGCACCTAGCTGATCTACGGGAAACTCTAGAGTGCACGAGGAAACATGGCTTGAAGATGAACCCAAAGAAATGTGCTTTTGTAGTATCAGCCAGTGAATTCTTGGGTTTCCTAGTACATGAAAGGGGGATTGAAGTTGGGCAGAAAAGTATGAAGGCTATCGATGAAGCAGTTCCACCAACAAATAAAACCCAGCTACAATCTTTGATCAGCAAAATTAATTTCATCATAAGATTCATCTCAAATCTATTATAGGAAAGATGTTGCCGTCCTCTCCCTTGTTGAAGCTAGAAGCTGAACAAGAATTTAAATGGGGCGACATACAATAGAAAGCATTTGATGAGATTAAGGAATACATGAAGGCTCCACTGGTGCTGATTCCCCCACAGCTTGGCAAGCCCTTTAAATTGTACGTGACGGCTGATAACCATACAATTGGGTCAGCCTGATGCAAGAGTTTGAAGGAAAGGAACGGGTCATTTTCTATCTAAGTAGAAAGCTTTTGGACCTAGACGAGGTACTCTCCCGTGGAAATGTTGTGCTTGTGCCTATATTTATCATGCACCAAATTACGACATTATTTGTGTACTATGGTATCTAAGGCCGACGTAATCAAGCATATGTTGTCTATGCCAATTCTAAACAAGAGAGTAGGAAAATGGATTCTAGCATTGTCTGAATTTGACCTGAGATATGAATTAGCTAGAGCAATCAAGGGACAGATAATGGCTAACTTCATGACCCATCATCATGGGCCTAGTATCGGTTATGTAGAGTTGATGCCTTGGACCTTGTTCTTTGATGGCTCATTGTGCAAGCAGGGTGGTGGTATTGGCGTTGTTATCATTTCGCCCTAAGGGTCAAGTTTCGAGTTCACATATACTATCAAGCCAATGACCACCAATAATCAAGTTGAATATGAGGCTATCCTTAAGGGGCTTTAACTTCTTCAAGAAGTGAAGGCCGATGCAATTGAAATCTTTGGAGATTCTTAGTTGGTGATTAATCAGTTGATCGGCCTGTATGAGTGTAAAGATGATGTCTTGAGAGGTTACTATGTGAAATGTCAGAGTTTGATCAACGAATTCCACATGGTCACCATCAGGCATGTCCCAAGAGCTCAGAATCAAGTGGCTAACCAGCTAGCTCAAAGTGCTTCTAGATATTGACAAATTCAAGAGATTCTCAACAACGAAGTCGTTGCCGATGATTGGAGAGAAGAAATAATGAACTATCTTAGGAATCAAAGAAGGTATCTAGGAAACTCAGATATAAATCGATCAAATATGTACTACTAGATGAGCAGCTATACTATAAAATGATCGATGGAGTGTTACTCAGATGCCTGAATCGAGAGGATGCTAAGGTACTCATGGGTGAGGTTCATAAAGGAGTTTGCAAAGCTCATCAGTCGGCTTATAAAATGAAATGGATTATCCAAAGTTTAGGGTATTTCTAGCCGACGATGCTGAAAGATTGTTTTGAGTATTATAAAGGATGTTAGGACTACCAAAGATTTGGTAACTTTCAAAGATCACCAACATCAATCATGAATTCTATAATCAAGCCATGGCCATTTAGAGGTTGGGGAATTGACTTAATCGACCAAATTTATCTACCATCCAGCAAAGGCCATAAGTTCATAGTGGTGGCAATGGATTATTTCACCAAGTGGGTTGAAGCAATCAAACTAAAGATGGTGACGTCCCAAAACATGATTGACTTTGTCTTGGAGCATGTCATCTATCGGTTCAGGATCCCTCAGATTATCACTACCGATCAAGGGGCGATGTTCGTTAAAGAGTTTGAGAGTTTTGCTGCTGGAACAAGATTCAAGTTGTTGAAATCCTCTCCCTACTATGCTCAGGCCAACGGACAAGCAGAGGCATCCAATTAGACATTGATTAAGTTAATCAAGAAGAAGACAATCGATCGGCTGAGGAAGTGGCACCTAACATTGAATGAATTATTATGGGCTTATCGGATGGCATGCCACGGATCGACTAAGTGCTCTCCTTATGAATTAGTTCATGGACATGCAATTGTTCTTTCTTGGGAGATCAGGACTGGATCTTGACGTATTGAGTCTCAAGAAAATCTAAAAGCTGATGATTACAAAGTTCTAATGATGGATGATCGGGAAGATTTAAATTGTCATCGGCTTCGTGCTTCGGAAAACATTGAAGCTAACAAACTAAGGATCACCAAGTATTATGATAAGAAAGTGAAAGCCAAGAAATTCCATGAATGAGAATTAGTTTGGAAGCTGATCTTGCCAATTGGGACAAAAGATAGCGTTTATGGCAAATGGTCACCTAACTAGGAAGGGCCTTATCGAATTACTTGATACGTACTTGTCAATGCTTACTTTTCTGAAACGCTAGATTGAGAAGAGTTCAACAGAGCACTCAATGGAAAGCATTTCAAGAAGTATTATCCCAGTATTTAGGTCGATGCTTGAATTAGCTGATTGAATTTTCAATCGAGCCTTTACAGCCGGTACTAGCAAAGTATCGCCTTTAGAACAAAAATAAGGAATCATGAACTCAGCCCAGGAAGCAAAAGCCAATGCGGTATGCATTGCCTATAGTGCAAAATAAAATTAGAAAAAAGAAGAGAAGAAAAGGGGGGACATTCACCTTGTGTAGGAAAAGTCACTTCGAAACAAAAGAGATTTATTCACCAGTCTCTTGTTACAATCTAAGGGCCTAGAAACACTTTATTCACAATGTATCTGGCCAGAGAACATAAAGCTATGGTGTCGACGGTGCTGGAGAAATCCTCGATTAGGCTCTCATGATCTTCAGGATGGTTAGTCACTGGAAAACCATGGGGAAGAAGTCAAAGCTCGCATCCAAAGCGAACTTGCGCCACGGCGAGGGCAACAATAGCACCATGACGAACCCCATGAAGAGCAACCTCACTAATGCGATTCGGGACGTCGTGTAAATGGACTACCGGTACAGCACCCCTAGCATTGACAAATCCTATCACATAATCCGCAGCTAGTTGGAGACTTTCAAGCTACACTGACAGGGTTGATGAATTCGAAGAAGAAAACAAGTCAGAGTTCTACAAGATCAGGGTTGTGAAAATACAAGTTGTCGAAGGAAATCTCACTAGTGATTCTAGCCTCAGCTTTGGCCAGCCTCACTTGAGCAGAATTGGCCCTATTCTTTGGAATGGTGAGCGCATCATGCAGAGCATTCAGATGGAAGTCCATGTGCCCAAGATCGCGAGCCGCATTGGAATACCACACCCGGGCCTCATTTCTCTCCTAAAGAAGCCGACAGACGTCGTCCCCATGGGAATCAGAGGACCCATGGGGAAGTTTGGAGCCACCGCCTGCACGCCGCTGGGACCGACGATCGTGTGGGGGAGGAGGCCACCACTCGAGTTAGCCCTGCAGAAGGGAAAGGTTAGACTAATCCGCTTAGGGATCTCAAAACCATATTCATCCTTACTCTTGGAGGCGAGAACACTGATGCGGTGGCACGAACTCATCGGGGATCTCATCAGCAGGTCGCTTGCCGTTCTCCATCTCTACGACGAAGATGACAATTTTGGATCTAAAGACGAGAGGAGCAGTTCACACTCGTGACACAAGAAAATCGAGATGTGGCAGATTGGTTTCTCATCCATTGCCACGGCCCATATTTATAGCCCGGAAGGCACGACAGTAGATCTCCTCAGGGGTGAGCAATCGGAATCGGTTATGGAAAGGAATCGTCACTCTGGAGATCGAGGGGATAGTTTGCGGACGACGATTACAAGATGCAATAGATTTGAAATTTATCACTTTCTATAATTATGTTGCCCCGAATCCTGGAGAATATTTACAAAAGGATTACACCTGGAGCTGACTAGCTAGCCCAATAAGACTTCATTGGATTGAAGGGAGTATGAACCTCATGAAGCCAAAAATGCAGGCTGCGTTGGCTAAAAGATGGAAGTAGCATCAGGGACAGAAGGAAGTAGACCTATTCATCAAGAACGCACTGGTCAACCTTGTAGGCTTCTTGACATAGGCAAAGTAAATAAGGGGAAGGTGTCCACACATTCGATCCCTTACAAGCACTAAAACAGCCTCATACCGATGGTGAGAAGACTCAGGTGATATCACAAGAGTTCTTCTAACCACGACGATTGATTCCCTTGCTTGACAAGGCACTGAAATGGGCGACACAATCACCCTAAGCACAAGAGTTCTTCTAGCCACCAGGGGTTTTCATGGTGGAGCATTGGTCCAAGGGGGATCTAACAAAGCCGAGAGCACTCAAAGGAGCAAAAGCAAGAGGAGCATCGTTGGATTGTTGAGTTGTTCTCATCAAGGTTAGATGAATATTTATAGTTGACCAGAGAAGCTGAATCCAAATGCCCGTGAAGCAATAGTGCACCTGTGGAACTTTGGAACGTAGGATGCCAACAAAGAAGTGGCATGCCCGTGAAGCATGCAAATGACCAAGAGCATAAAGAGCAGCAGAGCCAGTGAGCCCCAGGGTAAAGTTTTCGGTCCCTATTGAAGACACATCAATGGCCTCGAGATAGCGTAGAAGGTAATTTTGGAATAAAAATCACTTTTATCCTAAAATTGGGGGCATGTGTTGACACAAAAATTTGATCCGAGACAAGGAGTCCCTAAAGACAAGAAATTATCAAGAAAAGCCGAGTTCTCCACTCAAATCAGCTAAACAGATTGCCAGGCCAGTGTCACACCCGGTTTTCTAAAGAATAAAACGAGGCTAATCATATGTGTGCCCAGGAAGTCCACACATATGCCAGAATGAAAAAGTATCAGAAACAATGTTATTATATAACGTATACATAGCTATATTAACACTTACATCAGAGTATCGCGGAACGGTGACTAAACTTCAGGCTCCATTCTTCTCAGGGATGGCTGACTGGGGGCTCCGTATGCCAAACACTTCTGAAAGACTTCTGGAAACTCCACTACCCTTTTATCCTTCTTCTGAGCAGCACCTTACTACATACTGGAGTGTGGTGGAAATAGCAAGAGTGAGTCTATGTCGAACTCAACAAGTATAACACAGGGTTCATGAGGCACAAAAGGCTAGACACTGTTTGACTGCGTTTAGCTTTTAATCATCATATAATTAGCAATTGAGTAGCATCAAGGTATTCCAATTCCCATTAATGAACCAATGATCAATTGTAATAAGGATAATGAATAGCATTAACATGAGCATAATAATAATCAACAGTAATTAAGCATGATATAACAATGGTGATCATCTATCTGTAAATGTTTCAAGGCCGCTCGTATCCGTGAGCACGGCTAGTATACCAGTTTTTAACTCTACGCAGAGGTGTACACTTTCACTGTGAGTCATAACTTTCAAATGCATGGGTTCGCGACTCCCCAAAACACCAGAAATTATATAAAGCCACTTAAAGGTTTGTTTAACAAGTTAGGGCCATTAGATTCACTAGGCAGGCATATGTAGGAACCCCTTTTCAAATGGCACACTTCCTTCTTGGCTATTCTCATTAACTAGAGGTTGTTCTACACCTAACGTGGCAAGCCGTTCATACGCCATTTAAGGTAACCACTAACAAGCTAGAAAAGGTCCTTTAAGCAACTAAAGCCAGAGCCATATAGCCCTCATAGCTGTACTGTATGTCCCGGATGATCACGTACAGATAAGTCCTTATGGAGAGAAACCAAAGCATCAAAATAACCCACATGCTCTAGCCCCCTTTTCAACAGCAAATAAAATCATCATTAAAGGTTGATTGCTTAATCCATTAATCAAAATTACAAGATCATTGTTCATGATTAAGCACTAGCAATAGCTACCCAAATGCATCCCCAAGGTTGACAAGGAATCAAGATAACAATCACTAAGTTATAATCTCTAGATAGTCAAGGTAAACACATGCATATGATATTGATTATTGTGAATAGGTAACAAGGATAGTCCCATGTTATACTTGCCTTGATCAAAGCTTTCTGGATGATACTGCTGGTCTGGCTCAAAATAATACTTCTGATCGTCAAGAAACTGCTCACCGTCTATACTCGATCATTAAGCATCAACACATAATCATCCGAACAATCATACACGAAGCAAACAAAGAGACATAATTAAAACAGTACACCAACAGTAGCAAAATAGTATAAAAAGTTTGTAAAACTCTTCTACACGTTACTACGATCACAAAGACATAAAGATCACGAAATTCGGATTTAAAACATAAAAGTTATGAATTTTCTAAGATTTCATATAGATAAATAATTACTTTAATATAAACTCGAAAATTAAATTTCCCAAACCTACTGTACAGCTATACTAACATGTAGAGCTCGCAAATACAAACCTAACGCAACTTGAACGGATCAAATCGGAGTTAAAACGGAGATTTTATGATCAAAACAATATTAGTGGCAAAACTGTAAATAGTATCATCTTCTACCTTAGACTTGGAGGAGCTCCGGTCAGCCATGGTGGAACCTCACCGGAGAGAAGCAAGATGAGATAGGAACTCGATGAAACGGTGATAGATTCGCGCAAACGGATATACCACGGTATAGAGAACGACGAGGGTTGTCTCTTGGTGGTGGTGGCTGGCGTCGGCACGCGACAGTTTGGCAGGAAAAGCTCGTCGGAGAGTTCGCCAGAATGCAAGCCGTAGATGAAGAACTTCGGTGAGGGGTGGAGGGAGCTACGAGCGGCGGCTCGCGATAAGGGTTGTACTTCTGAAACCAGGACGTCGAGAGCTACGCCGGCATATATATAGTCGTAAGGTTTGGAAACTTTTCAGAATTTCTTAATTTTGGGATTATTTTAATTCTGCGAATAAAAATAATTCCAGAAAATCTAGAATTACCTTTTAAGCCGCAAAAAATAGCCAGGAGCTCAGAAAAATTACGGGAAAAATCCTGGAGACTCTTGGAGAGGTAAGGAACTCAACCAAATGAGTTTGGACTCATGAAAAGATTGATGAAGAGATCAAGGAAAAAGATTAAGCTCACGAAAATTGAAAATTTAAATCCAGAAAATACCAAAAAAATTTTCGATAAGAAGTAAACGTCATCCTATGGTATTTTGAGAATAATAGCACTCACCAACACCAAAGACAAGCATCACACAAACACCACATTATCAAATTAATATGAAAAAGTTTAAAACCATAATTTTCTATATTTTAAATTAGCAGCAACTTAACTTATCTAATAAATTTATTCAAATATTGAAATCATTTATTTTATTTAGTGTTTTTCATGCACAACCCAAAATAGGAAATTTTGGGTGTGACAGCCAGCTAGCGAAGAGGTGACTTCAGGGGAATGAGTCCTATCGGCAGATCATCAAGGCAGGGAGCAAGGAGACGCGTCGTGCTCCATAGAAAGGAGAGAATGGGGTCCAAGTTATCTTAAATTAGGAAGTTTTGTTTTCTTTTCTTTTCCAAGTTTGTAACCGGTCTTGTTCAACCAGGACTCATAGTCAAGCATTGGATATAAATATTGAACCCCGGCTATTGTAATGAATATCTCACATCGGTCAGACAAATCAAGTACCTTTACCTTTTGGCTCCGGCCACCCCTTAGGAGTAGGAGTATAGTACATTTCGGTGAGTCTTCGGTCAAGTAGGGCTGCATTAGACGACCTAACCTTCGGCTTATTTGTGTGTATCCGTCATGATTTATATTGTTACTTGCAAGGCTGCAACAAACGACTGATCTCTTGCGAGTTGCGGTATAAGTTAGTTATCGATCTATATTGTTGTTTGTAAGGCTGCAACAGACGACTGATCTCTTACAAATCATAGCATAGAATAGTTATCAATTTGTATCAACTTTTACAAGGCTGCAACAGACGACTGATCTCTGGTAAATATTGGTATTAATCAAAGTTGTCGATATTGTGTTAAGTAGTTCACTGTTTAACATAATATCACCAACTGCACGATCTAGATAGTGATTTATTGATCTAATCTACTTCGATCTATCGTCTGCTGATTACTATCATGGTTGAACTCAATTCTTGACGTTAGATCATGTTTTAATGACCAATCTATCTCGATCCTGATCATACATGGCGGGTGCTTGAAGTCATGTTCCATTAGGGGATAGATCCGTTGGTCGCTAGTATCCAGTATGATTCCGCTATCAATGTTGTGTCAGACGACTCAACCTGGTGTTAGCGTGTCAGATTGGACATTGGTGGTTAATAGATCTATCTGTTAAGAAGAGCATGGTGTTAGTCGCCCGCTATGTCTCCATCGGATATTTGGCCGGTGGCTTGAGCTTTAACACGTATGACATGTTTTTCATGATTTCTTTGTGATACAAGTAGATCTGACAATTGCTAGTCTCTGGTGTAGGGTCCTACCGTCAGTGCTGCATCAAACGACTCGACCTGTTGGTGGTACAATAGATTGAGTCTAGCGGTTGGTAGATTTATTTGAGTCCAATGGATGAGTGATCGTATGTCATATGACATAATCATAGGAAACGGTTGTTTTAGCTGATAGGCCGCTTTATTGAGGATGTATTGGCTATTTATATATTTTTACTTGTTCTTGTCCTAGTTAAAAGCTAGTATGTCTCACACGTATGCTTACAAGTCTACCCTTACATCTTTCGCATGTTTTCATGATCATCAGCAAAGCTAGATTTATGCAACTGAATAAATAATAATTGTTAATATGCTCATTTTGCTTACATTACATCGTGAACATGTTGAATATCGACTCTCTTGTCGATAGCTTTATCTTGCTGGCCACTTGGCCATATATTTGGAACTGTGTGGACAAACACTGGCATGTTCCACCTTAAATTACTAATCAGCTTTCTCTCTTTGTAAATTGCAGGGTCAAATTGACTAGCACGCCCTCGGTCACGACCATCCGGTCCGGTGCTCACCCGATAAGCCCAGAGAGAGCTCGGGATCTGCTCTGCGTAGTTTCTCTCAGCTTGCTTTGTGTGATGGCAGAGAACGACCACCCCAGCCACTTTTCACCATCCACAATTGTATTGAATATTCTATAGCACCACCCTATAGCATTGACCAATTAACAAACTATAATGATATAGCCTGAGCGTCTAGACGGACGGACGTCGCTTCCCACCGAATCTTTCAGATCCATTCGTTCTGAGCTTGGCCTCCGCGGCCATGGCGCGACGCCATGTCCGCGCTGCCGCTTCGCTGCCTGGTCCATCATGGACCGGTGGACTTAGTCCACGGCTGGCTCACCATGTCGGCCAGTCCCGCGCCGCAGCGTGGCCCATCAGGCCGGCCACCGCCAGTCAGGCCTGGCGGTTTTGCAAAAAGGCCCCCGCCTTTTCTAGAAATTAATCCGTAGTCCTACCTAGTTTAAAAGTAATTAGATTTAAGCCCTAGTTTTAGCAGTTAGGCCCCTGTAGCCGTCGGTATTAGCAAACCAAGTCCAAAACCCATTTAATTTTCTGTTTTAATTGTTTTCAATGTGAAAATAGTTTGGTTGAATTACAGAAATGCCATTGGTTTAGGCCATAACTTTCACGTTTTGACTCCAATTTAGGTGGTTCTTATTCCTACGGGTTCGTCTCGACGCGTAGTTTAATTCTGTAAGCTTGTTTGTCTCTGTTAATTGTGTTGACGTACTATTTCTAATTAAGTGCTTGTTTGCTTGCATGTATTACTCTCGTGTGTGATGATTGTTGCATTTAGAGAATGATCTGTCCGTAGATGAAGAGTGGTTCATTAGCGCTAAAGATTAGGTGTTGAGGACCGACAAGTGCAGCAGAAGCCAGAGACCAAAAGATAGAAGCCAAATACTTGTGAGCAGCTAAACTTTGGGAAAAAGGCAAGTGTAGGCACCATTTGATCATTTTGCTCTTATACATTTATAATTCATCGACTTTCATTGCATGTGTCCAATATTACAAACCCTAAGGACATGACTAGTCCTATGATTACCTTCCTTGTATTACCTGGGGTTTCTATAATTGGGTAGTGTAGTTATGCTTAGCTCCACCCACCACTTCTACATGTTAATGAAAGTAATAATGACTAATGATTACTTTAATGATGATCAATGGATACTATAATGATGGAGAAGTAAGGATGCTTATAGCATCGTGATTAAGGCGATGAAAGGGGAAACAGGTACCGGAGCTTGGGTCGGTTTCCGGGGGTACCCGTGTCCGCCCTCCCTAAGGACCGGTTCATGGAGCGACCACCTGGGACATGCAGTGCAGCTTCAAGCCATATGGCTCTAGCTTGACCAATTAGCAGGACCTCTAACTGTTGGTAGTCAACTTACTGGGTAGGCGCTTATAGGGGATTTAGGTTTTGAAGTATGGTAATTTGGGACTCATTGTTACGGGGTGTTTACCATGTGCCTATGTCGCATCCTAGCAGGTTGTCTTCTACTTTTGGAACCTGTGAATAGTCTCGTAGTTAAACCCTGCCTGCTCACCTCGGTAGTGTTTTGGGGAGTCATGACTGCGGGCAAATGGAAATCACGACTTGAAGTGAAAGTGCACACCTCTGCAGAGTTAAAACTGGTATATCAGCCGTGCTCATGGACACGAGCGGCCCAAACTCTCATATAATAAATTGATAGAGCATGATTTTAGAAATTTTTAGGAAAAAGAATCATCACATTTGAAGTTAGTACGAGAGAGAAAAACTAGTTACAAGTTTTAGGCAGAGATTAAAAAGAGAAATCAAAGTTCTTCAATAATTTAAAATTGAATTTTAAATAGCATTTTGAAACAAGAAATGAATTCCAATGGAAAAGTTGTAAACAACAAAGTTCTATAACTTTTCGAGATCTACAACTTTTATTGTGGTCATTTCTCCATCCGAGGTCGTTTGAAAAATTCGAATTTTAATACTTTATTTTTAATATTCGGCGTCTATTTATAGGGGCAAGTGCTAGTTTTGGGATACTACATGATTTCAAATTAAAAAGTTGTCAACAGAAAAGTTGTTGAACTCATCGAGATCTATGAATTTTGTTTTGATCATTTCTCCATCCGACTTTGTTTGACCAATTCGAAATTTAAATTTCAAAATTTGAGAACTTTGAATATCATTTTGGGATAGTAAATGTTTTCAAATAAAAAAGTTGTCAACAACAAAGTAGTAGAACTCATCTTGTTATACAACATTTGTTTTGGTCATTTTACCATCCGATTTTATTTTAACAATTCAAAATTTAAATTTTCAAAATATGAGAGATCCGAACAGATTTTTGGGATAGTAATTGATTTCAAATGAAAAAGTCGACAACTACAAATTTGTAGAACTCATCGTGGCATACAACTTTGGTTTTGGTCATGTTTTCCTTAGACATAACTTTAGGACCATAAATAAATTTAAAAGGAAAGAATTATACAATTTCATCCACTTATATATAAAATAATTTGCTGAAAGCATCGGAACCATGTTGGTGGCGTAGTGGTAGAGTCCAAAGCAATGTCTATGCGAGGGCCCAGTTGGTGGCGTAGTGGTGCCTCAGTTCCAGTTTTTAATTTTTTTTTTCTGTTTTTTGTTTGCCTTGATTGAGCAGGTCTGCAGGTGGGCCCGCTCGTCAGCGAGGGAAAAGGAGAGGGAGGCACGAGTCCGGTTTTTCCACTTCGCCTGAGAAAAAATAATCTTTCAAGTACAAACCACAAATGGAAAATTGAATTCCACTCTTTGACTTCTTACCATTTTTTTGAGCAACACAAATACTTGGCCAACTCGAGCGCTGGGCCACGCCGTGGGCAGGATGCTGAGCCAACTCAAGTGAATGGGCCACGCCGACTGGGATGCTGGACCACGCCGTGGGCAGCAACAAACAAACAAAAATACTTAAGTGCACATTTAGACAAATAAGAACAAGTAGCTGAAAATGGTAAGACATGTTCTAGTTTCTTGCAAGTGTTGGCATCGAATCCCACATGTTGTAGATTTTTTTCCCATCCGCACCATATATATGGAATATTTTTAGTTTTTCCATATGCATCATGTACAAGTAACAAAGTAACAAAATTATTTTGTTCAAATAATTTAACAAATCGTCTTTTGGGTTTGATTCTTTTTGCAATCACATTTTTTATTTTTCTTTGCACTAAATATAAATAGTGGGCCTATTGTTTTGGGCTAACTAGAGTATGACGAATTTAAAATCATACACTGTGACAATCTGGATAAAACCGTCACGACTTAGCGGGCCTGGAATATCCATTGGTGCACAACAATGATGAAAAAAATTTATCGTCACAGATTGCATCTGTCAGTGACGATTTGTAAATCTGTCACCGAGAAACCGTCACGGATTAACAAGTTTCTTGTAGTGTTAGAACTTGATTCACTTGGACTTTGGAGGCAGTTTTATGGATTGAGGTGGCTACCTCGTGTTTTGGCGGAATGACTATCCCGTGTTCTTATTGGAGTTGCTACCCCGGGTTACTATTTGAGATTGCTACCTCGACAACGATAATGATTAGTAATAATATTGTTAATATTATTCCATTAATTAAGGGTTGGGATGAATTACTCATATTAGTAACATGTTGTTCTAATAAAATCTTACCAACTAAAATGCTAATCTACAATCAAACCATGTCAGCCTTCCTTTTGTATAAGCCTTACATGTCATTACTTTCCTCCTGTACTTGTTGAGTTCAACATGGACTCACCCTTGCTATTCTCCCCACACCCCTAGTGTTTAGTAAAGTGCTACTCAGAAGAAGGACAAAGATGCAGAGGAGTTTTCCAAGGTCTGCTAGAAGTGCTAGCATACGGAGCCCCCAGTCAGCCATCCCTAAGAAGAATGGAGCTCGAGAAGAAGCTTAGCAACCGTTCCGTGATACTCTGATAGATGTAAGTGTTAATCTAAGTATGTTTTCTACTATATATAACATTGTTTCTGATATTTGCGTTCTGTGTTGTATGTGTGGACTTCTTAGGCACACATATGATGAGTGCTTAGTCTTCTTTTGAAAACCGGGCGTGATCACATGGCTCGGCCAGAAGCATGTCATTCAACCTCCAGGGCCAAGTCATCCAGGAACATGTTGTCCTGGAACAGGACCTTGAAGGCCTCATGTTTTTGACTCATGTGTGACAAACGGCCAATACAAAACCATGATCGGAAAATATGAGACAAGAACCTTGTATCAAAAGTCGTCTTTGATAATTTTTTTTGTGTGGTAGCAACACCATTAATAATAAGGTAGTTAAAATGTTTGACAACTGCCAACCTATTTACACAAGAACTAAAATAATTGATAGCTGTAAAAATTCTCCTTTGTCTGAAATCAACCTTCACAAACTAGTATTTGTGAGATCTTGCGACAGCTTTTGCATCTATCATATTGTTTGTGGTGCTTATATATGTGTTATGCCATTAGTCATGGTAAGGTTTTTTTTAAAACACGGGGGAGTCTCCCGGATACTCGTAAGAAAGAAGGTGGGTGCCGGGTTGGAGCCCAGGTGGTGTCGCTCTCACCTTGGACGCTTGACCAAATGAGCTAGTGCTCGTTCCCGCGGTAAAGGGTTTTAGCGGTGATGTATAACAATTTCTGATAGGCCATCTACGTAACCCAAATCACTATCTAAAAAAAATCTGCATACCCCAAATGTACATGATTCATATGGCTTACATCATCAATACCTAATATTAAAGAGGCAAAATTTCTCTCCACTCATTTTCATTCCGGCCTCCCCTAATTAACTCCATAAATGTGAAGATTGTCTCTCTTCATGTCTGTCTATAGCTTTCTTATGTATGCCTTAGGAATCCTAATCCTAATCAAATAGACCTCTCTAATCCTTTTTCATATAATGAAACATATGCAAGATTTTTAACCTGAGTGGGAATCTAATCCAAATAGTTTTACTTTTTCCGTGTTCGTTTCAATTTTCGTTTTCCATTTATTGATTTTTCTTATGGGCCGGCTGTTCCTATTTTCTTTCTATGTTTACATTTCTTCCGAGCCGAATGTTCCAAATTTATTTTGTTTTTACTTTTTCCTGAATCCATCAACCATTTCTTTTTTCCTCCGGTCCGCGATTCCATCCAGTTTTTGGTGCTGTTTTTTTTTTTTTGCTGAACCAGACACTAACAATTTTTTTTGCCTGTTTTTTGTGTGTTGCCTCCAAGATCATGGGCTTTGAACAATTAGTTCTTTCATAAAAAACAAAGATTTCTACTACTAATTTATTGATGCATTTCTGATTTGCATATTAGAACTTGGTTCAGCCAATGATATAACTCATCAAACAATGAACTAAGATCTTAAGGTTCTAAATAAATTTGTCTCGGCACTATACTTATGCACCAGTACAATCTTTATCATGTGGAAAATCAAGACAGCTCTCCTATTATAATCATCAACAACAAAAAAACAATTCCTTGACACATACATAACATCTTGCTGACTTGATGAGGGATTAGATTTACAATGTTTTATAAATTTTTAAAGGAAGTCATAGAGCTTGATATTTAAGTACCAACGCATAGATGACATGAATATTAATGTTACAAATTAATAGGTCAGCATGCATTGCAATGCGAGAAAAAATCTCTTAAGGTTATTTTAATTTGATACAAAATTTATTGGTTACCAACATTAACTTGGATTATGAATGCCATGATCACCATAAAATAACAACAATAGAGCATTAATTAATAGATCTCCCATTGCAACGTAGGGTGACAGACTTTAGCCGGTGTCAACGAAGAGGCTAAACAATCTATGTCCATAGGTAGTCAAGCATGCTAAGAATGACAGAGGTCGGGGGTGAGAAAACTATGAGCGAGCAGGCACTGACTTTGAAGGCAAAAGTGGGTAACCATCAGTTTTAGCCGGTGTCAACGAAGAGGCTAAACAATCTATGTTCATAGGTAGTCAAGCACACTAAGAATGGTAGAGGTCGGGGGTGGGCAAACCATGAACGAGCGGGCGTTGACTTGGAAGACGAAAGTGGGTAACCAACCGTTGCAACGCACGGACATGTTTACTAGTCGGATCTCAAGTCTGAAGTCCCAATACAGATCGTCGATACAGTATGTATGCCGATCAGATCAGAGCCAATAACATGTCAAAGTCAGACTAGCTCTTGAGCTGACCAGATGTGGCGAAACAGCTCGATGCCAGTATTAGCAGAAGCAAAGTCTTCAGTTTGCATATTTCACTTATGATTCAGGGGAATCAGACAATGACGAACTTCTTCGGTTTGCACTGTCAAACTAGACAATTCAAATAATCTGGTCTCACTATCCTTTTGGCATCGCGACCGTCTCCATCGGCTTATCAGTTTTCAGAGAGCATGCTCTGCACTCTGCAGTTTCGCTAATGGTGACTAATAGGGACCTCTTTTGACTTGCCTCTTTTGACTTGTCTCCTATCCAAATAGTGTATCTACTCCTACGTTACAGTAGCATCGATAGATACTAGGAAGACTTGATTCGCAGTCGCATGCAGCTCTCATGCATGATCACTTTGTCTCGCAAGTCTCGACTAGTCTCCAGACAGCTAGCTAGCTATCACTGTCAGCGGGCACAAGTGCCAATCAAATCTGCTGTCATGGGCATGGCAACGTTAGTTTGACCAGAGCCCGCGCGGTGGTGCAGCCAAAACGCTTGCTCTTGCATGTTTTCAGGGACTCGTCTACCTAGCTCCGAAGTCAACGTTGAAACCGTGTCTGCCATAATCTTGATCTCGATGGTTATCACAAGCGATGCAAACTCAACCTTGGCATCATGAAAAATTGATGTTATGTATTGATGTCATGTATTGTGGAATCATAAATGCATGTGCATATAGACTTTCATACACATACACGTATTGGCTTACGTGTACATATAGCGACTAGCTGACTTGCGAGAGGAAGTTAACAAAAGAATCACCATCCCGTAATTAATACCGAACCGTACACCTTATTTCAGTATTATTCGTGCTTCGTTGACGAAATAAACTGGACATGTGCTCAGTATTCTCTGTGACACGTGCTCAGTATTATTATGAGAGGAAAAGATGAAGCCGTCTAGTTTCTCTTCTGACAATGGACGGCCGGCCGGACGGTCACGAATTGGACAAAAGCGCGTGACATGTATGGGTAATCTAGAAGGCTGACGCAATGTGTGCTGACGATGCTATATATAATAACGGCACCCCGATGTGCCGTCAAAGGGCGCTTTCATCTGCGTCAGCATTGCCTCCTCTTCACCACAATTCTGATTTCTAAGTCCAATGTGTGTTCTGCATGTCATCTCATCACATCATCGTTGTCTTGTAATTTTAAATATATGCTAGTCCATCCACATATGTCTTGCATGCAATATTTTTATTTTTATTTTCATCCAAAAAACAGATGCAAAGATTTTGTAACATGGTATATGTGCGTGTGTAATCTACCGCTCGCAACACTAATAGCATACATGACGATAAGCAAACTGATCATAACAAATATCTTACTAAGCATAACAAAAACAGTAAGACCAAAAATATAGGCCCTGTTCATTCGGCTTATAATCCGTCTTTTTCAGCTTGTTTTTTCAGTTAGAATAATATTTTTCTCTCATAACAAATCAGTCAACAGTGTTTTTCAGTCGGCTTTTCAGCACAGCCGAACGGCTTCATACCCTGAGGAGGGACTAGTGTCTGAGGCACCGGTGGCTCCATTATTAGCACTATTTAACATAGTGTGTTACTTAAAGTAGCGGACCACAGGTGATGTTGGTAGAAGCTGGCAGTGCTAGTCTCACGAATAGCCACCAGAAACAAGTTGTACGCTGCTACTAGTCACCAGGAAGAAGACATCACAGTAGTACTGATCGCTGGGAACAGTTGGCCATGGGGAAGTAGTCGATTGTAGCGAGTAGTCACATATAGATGCTCCCAAAAACCAGACCACCTGCACACACACCCGAGCACGTGTCACTAGACATGCAAACGGCACGGGCCACGCCGTCAGCCCGCTGGGCAAGCCCGCACCGCCAGCCCGCACTAGCCCGCCTGACATGCCGCACTCCCGCAACGGGTTCACGCGGCTAACCCGCGTAAGCCGGCGGCGCCGCTCGAACCCGCTTCAATGCTTCATCGCGATGCAGCCAAAGTTATCGAGACCTGCACCTATTCGTAGAAGGACCGCGAGTCCGCGACCGCGGAGTGCTGGGGTCGGCAGGGAGGCGGCGGATGGCTATGGACGCGGCGACGGCGAGGAGGAAGACTTCCCAAGAGCGTGCAGCGTGACTTTAGCCCTTGTGCTTCTCTGCCATGGATGAGGCGGAGGCTGAGCTCGGCGGCCGCGGCGGTGTCCGCGGCGCGGTCCACCGAGCCGAGGCAGAGCAGCAGCAACCATGGCCGGAGCCTGCGCTGCGCGGCGCGCGGTTGGAAGGCGAGCGAGGGGAATAGCACGGCGGCGGCGGCGGTCTCTACGCGGCCTGCGGATACGGCCGCGGCGCCGGACAGGGCGTCCTGCTCCAGCGACGGGTCCTCAAGCCAGTTGAGTGCGACCACCAGGCATCAGAGGGAGTACCGCCAGCGTGCCCGCCGTCATGACTCCGCCGCTGTCGCCGCCCCTTTCGCATACCAGCTGAGCACGCCGCCGCGAATCACGGACGCTGGCCCTGGATACTCGCCGCCATGGCCATGATTTTGATCGCCTTGCTTGCCTTGCACCTACCCTGTCGTGCTGTGTAAACGATCTTGCTGCTTCTTAGACCATAGTCTTGATGGATTGTTTTGTTGGATACAATCGGGATGAAATTTGGATTTACGCTGCCGCGGTGACGACAAGGAGTGGTTGACGCATACTCGCACAACCAAGGAAGGCAGGCGCACAGGCGGCGGAGCTCGTCATGCGCATGCGCCTACGACGCAAACCAGCAGCTCTCTGCCATCGGTGCTCGCTCGCTTTCCTGAAAGCCGATACGCGGGACTGCGGGCCGCCGCGGAAGCCGCAAAAACAACACGGCAGAAAACGGGCCGCCACCCGTGCCCGCATAGTAGAAGCGGCGCGCGCGGACGCGGGACGGGCTGCCCGCTGCCGCGCCGTTTGCAACCGTACGTGTCACAGAGACGGACGTGGTTTGAGGCCTCCTCTTCCAACCTACTGTGTGCACAGGAGACTAGAACGAAGAGAACTCGAAGGGTCAACAAGGAAGAAGAGAGGGTGCAGTGTGTCCCATACGTTTGAGGTTACTGACGGCACTCCATAAAACACTTGCAACATACGTGTATGAAACACCCGAAACACTTGACACATATATACGCTTGCAACATGCATGTATACAACATTGAGATCTAGTTTTGCAACGTTCAGATGAACACTTGAAATATATGTCTAAAACACCTGAAACACTTGAAACATACACTTGCAACATGAAACATACAGTTGCAACATGCGTATATAACCATGCAACATATGCAACATCTAGATGAAATACTTGAAATATACGTCTGAAACACTTGAAACGCGGCATCGCCGGCGGCCGCGGCCTACCTAGTGGGGAATTGTGGTAGCCAGCATGCAGCACTCTGGTGCAGTGGAGAGGGAGGATGGTGGTAACCACCTTGTAGGAACGAGTTTTTCACCTATAAAGGAGCCCCAACTACCATGGAGGAATCTCCAGCAGCAAGCCCTCCTCCCTACCTCCTCTGTGGAAGCACCCCATCATGGAGGAATCCCCATGCCAAGGAGTCCTTGTCCACTTTAGATATGGGTGTGCTCTAGCACCTCCTTATGCCGCCGCCGCCGATGAACTTGCTTGGAGGAGAGATCTCTAGGTGAAAGGGAAATGCCCCGCTCTAGCAAGGCGATGTGAGATGGATGAGTGCTACGAAGAGAGACAAAGACAGAGTCATGGAGATGGATGAGGAGTACATGCTGATTTTTTTAGAAGGCCACAATCATATGAGGGCAGAAGAGAGATACGTATAGGATGAGTGGTGTGGAGGTAGAGAGAGGATAACAAGGTCTGTCGGTGGGTGTGTACTAAATGGATGAGTGGATGAGAAGAGTTAGAAGAGGATGGACCTTGGGTGAAGATTCCGACGGAATTGATATCTCCAAATGTCTAACTGCAAGCTATACCGCTTTGGAAAACAAGCCACCATGGAAGATGGGAACAACGCGTGAAACCTCTTTCCAAAAATTTCCTGGTACAAGATCACAAGAATGAGGGTTCTGAAGACCTGCTGTCTCGATCATCGGTGCATGCATGTGCTCTGGATGGAGAGATACGATAGTGGAGCAACATCGAAAAAGTAGCAAAACACTAACTCAAATGGTTGTGTTCTAGCGTTGGCCAATTTGTTGCTTATCTAGGGCAGGTCCGCACGATCTTGTATCGCAATCAAGATCTAAAGGGCTTAGAATTCATATTTGCAAACATAGAGGCTAATCTAGATCTACTTTTGCAACATCTAGATGAATCACTTGCAACATACGTATGAAACACCTGAAATACTTTACACATATGCTTGTAACATGCATGTATATACAACATCCAGATCTACTTTTGCAATATCCAAATGAAACACTTGAAATATATGTCTGAAACTCTTGAAACAATTGAAACATACGCTTGCAAAACATGAAACATACACTTGTAACATTCATTTATAGCCATGCAACATCAATAGGAAACACTTAATACATACGTTTGGAACACCTGAAATACTTGAAATGTGGCATCGCCGGTGGCCATGGCCTACCTAGTGGGGGAACTGTGGTAGCCAGCAAGTGGCACTCAGGTGTAGTGTGGAGAGGGAGGATGGTGGTAACCACCATGGAGGAACGAGTTGTTCACATATGAAGGAGCCCCAACCACCATGGTGGAATCGCCAGCAGCGAGCCCTCCTCCCCACCCCCTCTGTAGAAGCACCACATCATGGAGGAGCCCCCATGCCCCAAGGAGTCCTCGTCCACTTTTATCTAGGTGTGCTCTAACACCTCCTTATGCCGCCACCGATGACCTTGCTTGGAGGAGAGATCCAGGTGAAAGGGAAATGCCCCGCTCAGGTGCAGCATGTGAGGTGATGTGAGATGGATGAGTGCTGCAAAGAGAGACAAAGACAGAGTCACGGAGATGGATGAGGAGTGCATGCTAATTTTTTAGAAGGCCATCATCATCAGAGGGCAGAAGAGAAAGGTATGTATAGGATGAGTGGTGTAGAGGCAGAGAGAGGATAAGAATGTGTGTCGGTGGGTGTGTACTAAATGGATGAGTGGATAAGAAGAGTTAGATGCAGATGGACCTAGGGTGAACTGTCTGACGGAATCGATGCCTCTAGACGTCCAACTGCAAGCAATACGCTTTGGAAAATGAGCCATCATGGAAGTTGGGAGCAGCGCGTGAAACCTCTTTCCAAAAATCTCCTGGTATATGATCACGAGAACAAGGGTTCCAAAGACCTACTCTCTCGATCATCGGTGCATGCAGGTGCTTAGGATGGAGAGATATGATAGTGGAGCAACATCGAAAAAGAGGCAAAACACTAAATCAAATGGTTGTATTCTAGCGTTGGCCAATTTGTTGTTTATCTAGGGCAGTTCGGCACGATTCTCGTATCACAATCAAGATTTAAAGGGCTTGGAATTCCTATTTGCAAACATAGAGGCCAAGCAACAAAAACTAAAACTGCAATCACGATCAGAAGGGTTTAGAATTCCTATTTGCAAACTTAGAGGCCAAGCAACAAAAACTAAAACTGCAGAAAAGAGGCCACACTCCCACAGACCGTTCATGCAAGTGAACTGCACTCATGCTTTGTGAGGCAAGCAAGTGCGCGCATCTGGATTTCCTTTCTTTTCCCCAAATTTAACCTAAATGAAATAGAGAGGGCTTTCTTATTTAACTATCGCAACCTCTCCTTTAACTAGCATGGTGAGACTAAAGTTATCCACATCCCTATTTACACACATGAAGAAGCTTTGGAGATTTATTGGGAATTATTATAATTTTTTATTGGGCCAAGCCCATATATATTCCAAAGGGTTTCCACCAGCGATAAACAAGGAGACTCAATAGTGACGTCTTTCTTTCCAATTACAAATGGGCCTTGCTAGCGCCCGGACGACCGGCGCGAGGAGCGCGTCCGGACGCCGAGCCGCGAGCGTCAGTTCCCACACCTGCCCACTACGGAGAAAAGAAAAAAAGAAAAGCAAAGCCCACCCGCCCGCCCACGACCCCCGCCCCGCCCTACCCGCCCCGCACGGAGGAGGAAGAAGAGCAGCCCTTCGTCCGCTCCCAGCGCAAGGAGCCTGTCCCCACCCCCACGAGCACGGGGTCCTCCCTGCCCCCCCCCCCCCCCGCCTCCCGGGCTCCAGCACATCCGACCGCCACCCAGCACGACCCCCAGCCCCCACACGTTGGCCGCTGCAACACAAATGCTCATGATAGTGCAACAACACCGAACATGCTACTACAACGATAGGGTCAAAAAGCTGAAACACCATGACCATAGTATTACAACAAACACCGAATAGATGCTGCAACAACAAGAAATCACTACTACAACATGCAGATTGAAGCATTGGTTGCAGCTGCTAAAACACAATGAACATAGTATTACAACAAACAACGAACAGCTGCTGCAACTGCATGCAACAACTATTACAACATGCAGATTGAAGCAATTGGATGGAGCAGTTGAAACACCATGGACATAGTATTACAACAACACCCGAATAGTTGCTGCAACAACATGCATCAATCTACTGCAACATGCAGATTGAAGAACTAAAACAATATCTTAAAAACAGTACTGCAACAACGACTGAAACATGTTGTAACATCTAGAGAGAACCATTGCAACAACCGGAGAACACCATTGCAACACGCACGAGAGCTGAAAACCAGAGAGCTTGCCGGAACACTAGCCCCCCACCATATCCCTTAGATCTAGAGGGGGAGGAGGATGAGGATGAGGAGGAGGAGGAGGGCTCAGATCCAGATCCAGAGAGGAGGGAGGGGAGGAGGCCTCAGATCCAGTTTCCTTCGCCGTCGTCCTCTTCTCTGCTGAGGGGAGCAAGAGCCGGGTCGCTATGGGACGCAGGGAAACAATGGAGGTCGCGGAGGGAGAGGAGAGGGACAGAGGGAGGGAGGGCCAGCAGGCGGCGCGCGGTGGCGAGTGGCGCATGGCGCACGGCATGCGTCCCCGGAGAAGCGGCATGGGCGGCGCACCGCATGCGTCCCCGGAGAAGCGGCACAGGCAGAGTGGAGAGGGGCGAGCGAGCCAGCGGAGAGAAGCGAGCGGGCGAGCTAGCGGAGAGAAGCGAGCGGGCGAGCGGATAAGTACACGGGTGCGGACGAGTGGACGAGGCGCGCTAAATGAGGCGTCCGGAAGGATCGGACGCTCGTCATGTATCATTACCGATTACAAATTTACAATCGACACGCTTCCCCACCTCTGTACCATGCATGTCCATTTAGACTAGAACTTTTTAACTTTGGCGTCCACCGGTCACTGTCCGTCTCATCACTTAGAGTGACTCGGTGTTTATAGAGAAGTTGATGAGGGGTTGATAGTAAATTTTATAGTTTTCCTCTACTGCACACAATATTTCAGAAATATTATTTGGATTTATTACATAAATTTTCTCAGCCGATGAGCACTTTAGTCTTGCACCGTTCTCAGCCCACTGAGACCCCTTAGTGCATTGTTCGAGTGATCAGTGTGACTACATGCCAGGCTTCATCGCACCATACCAGATATTGTGCTCCTGAACGATTATTTTTGGGCGTCAGTTTGGGTGCAGTTCCTTCAGTCCCAGTTTAGGTTTCCCATCACCCATTGTCTATGAAGACACTCTAAGCTCATCCCACGGCCACGATCCTTTTATGGATGGTTGACCTTGGCACCCAAATTCTCAAGGAGTTTTGGTCTTCTCTCTCCTTCACCACATGCTTCTAGAGTGCTCTATGGGGTTGTTTAGTTGGTGAAAAAGTTTGGGTTCGACTACTGTAGCACTTTTCGTTTTTATTTGGCAATTTGTGTCCAATCATGGACTAATTAGGCTCAAAAGATTTGTCTCGTGATTTACAACTAAACTGTGTAATTAGTTTTTTCTTTCGTCTACATTTAGTACTCCATACATGTGCCGCAAGATTTGATGTGACAGGTACTGTAGCACTTTTTGAGTTCACTTTTTGGATTGGGAACCCAACTAAACAGGCTCTATACATGTCATGTGTCAGTCAAATCCTAAGAGGAGTGGCGTGTCCCTGAAGGCAACCCTGAATAGAAACATAAAATCAATAGAAAAATAAACACCAATGTAAGTGGCACCACTATAGAAGCACATAACTGTCAGTTCGTGGCTACAACTAGCACTGATCGTTATAGTTTTACTGCTAGCTATTGCCATATTGCTACCATGAAATTGGCAGTGAAAACCTATCGGCTCGCACGAAAAAATCATATATAAATTTTTCATATAAAATCACATGAAGATATACCTTATAGGAAAATTTTAAAGTTCAATCAGATCCAAACCATTTTAGTTGATAGGTTTTCATTTGAGATGGTTTAATATACAATTTTCCAATATAAGTTCTAATTTCAAGTACACAATCCCAAATGGAGACAAAATCAATATCAAAGTTGTAGTACTCGATTTGATCTACAACTTTGTAATTGAAATTTTTGTCACTGGAAATCGTTTGTAGTATCGTATATCCAATACAAGGTTCTTAAATGTGACATTAAAATAGGAACAGTAATATATTTACATGTAGTTGTGTAGCTGAGATGGTAATCTGGCTATGAATGAGATTTGAGGTTATTCGTTTGAATGGCTTAAAAACTAGTAGTGATGGCCAGTTTAGAATACTAGTAGAGATAAGGTTGTCCGCTGCTTGTTCGCAGTAATCTTTGTGCTATATAAATTAAACTATGTTTGCTTCTCCAAGTGCTGCCTAAATTGCCTCCAAACGTGCCCAAGTGCCCCCAAGTCCCAGCACCCTCAACCGGTGAAGCCTTGCCTAATTGCCTCCACACGCAGTCCTGCCATCGCCAAGGATGCCAGGAACCAGAGACAAACCTACACTAAGGCACCATGGATGTTCACGGAGGCGCCACGGATGGTTGCAATAGACTGCGAGACCAAGCGCGAGGGTTGCTGGTGCGAATGCTATGAAGAGTTGGAGATTCATGCCATGAGGACTGCAATACCAGCTGGCCTGTTGTGCCCCACTCGGCCCACGCCATTGACCATCATGAGTGGTCTCATAAGAGCTGCAAGCTGCCTACACGTTTCGCCTCGCCTACAGCCAAGGAATGAGCCAAAAGGGCCATGGATGCCTATGGAACGAAGCCGGCAAGACTGACCCACAAAGTACGGAACGCAAGAATTCCCTTTGGGAATCCACCAAGGAGCCAGCCAGGCTGTGACCATGTCCAGAATCTTGTTCCTGTCCCTCTGTTACAAACCCACTAGGACGTTCCTATCCCAACCATATGGTCCCGACCTATTGCGACAGGTAGCCCAGTTCTTGATCATTTTGGCACAATGAAGACACAGTCAACATTGATCATTGACCAATAAAAACTGACAATAGACCTAGCCTGGCCTGCTAGTCCCAGTTAGCTCTAGGACACGTGGCATGCCCGTGCCTTGCCACATGTTGCTTCCTGGTAAAATCTGTAAATATCATTTAATCCTTAAAATTTTATAACTAATTCGTAGCCTCTCTGGAAAATATGTTTATTATACCAACATGTTCACAAAAATAAGATCTAAGTTTTGGAACTATGTTTCAGTTTTTATGGATATTCTATTTTCATTGCCATCTGTTTTTAGGGATGGAGTGGGTTGATGACTAGCTCAGGGGAAGCCCTATTGTCAGATGCTAGCGTCACCAACATTTGCCAAAGGACCCAGCCACCAATATACCAACAAGCCAGCAATTGATGACCATCTCAGATCTTGATTGTGGTGCACGACCTAGATGTCGGGGATGTGATGAAATATAGGAAAAGGAGGAGGGCTGCAATGCCTTGTTGTTGGTTTTTGTGTGTGGGACAATCATTTATTTTTGGTGACCCATCCTGCTTCAAACTAATTAACTTCCCCCAATATATGTACTATATAAATGTAGTGGTCTCAGGTTCCACCTCTACCTCAGCAAAGTCTCCAAGCGACACTAGCATAGTATACACTAAAGAAAGAGTAACATGGATGAACAATAGAGCTTGAAAAAAGGTGGCTTCCGTGGGAATGGGAGGCCAGGGAAATTTCTACACTAAATACCTAGTGTGAGGGCCAACAGAAATCCACACGGATGCAGCCTCAACTTGTCCACCGAAACCAATATGGCGATGTGGGTCCTCAGCTCAATCTGGCGATGTGCCCTGGGAATGCGATGCAGCCTCCACCGTGTGATGTCATACGAGCTTCTAGATTTGCATCAGTCAGAACAGCATAGGTCTGGAAGCAGGGGACCGTGAGGAGTTGGTCAGTTGGAGAGTGGTGTCCTCTGTCTTGGACTGCAGAGCATTTTTGCACCCTATGGATATATCGCTATTCCTGGATACAAGGCAATTAACTGTAAATTTGTTCTGAATCCTCCTGGTCTTTGGGAACAATTTTAGCTAACCCAATTGCTGATCGATGAAACATGTAGCCAAAACAAACACAAAAGCCATAACTATTTTCCATCATATATATGGGTGTCAACTATAGCACTATGATGACCCAAGGCAACACTTGGTGGCTCGCATTGCAGCCTAGTCTAGTGAAATGATTTCATTGCTTCGTTGGGAGGGATGGAAATTAAAATGGAAAAAACATAGAATAGTTTTTCTAATGGATCAATTTGTCCATGCTCACTTTTCACATTGATGCACTGTAGCTAGGTACCACCACATGCCTGCTACAGTTCTTTTAGGGTAAATAAAGCAGAAAAGATATACGACATGCGTATTTCGTTGTGGCAGTACTGAACACGAACTAAGTTGTGAAATGCTTGTCACCCAAATCACGCATCTGCTAAGCTAGTATACATGAGCCTCTCGAACATGCACTACCATAATCCCGATTGCCTTGAGTGCCAAAAACTGCCAAGGAAATGGGTAAAACCGCCAAGGAAATGATCCTTGGCCACAAACCGTCAAGCAAACACACTTAAGAATAGAAGCTAAGGAAAATTAGTTTCCTTGGCGGTTTTGGCACTCAAGGATGATTTTCTTGGAGGCTAGTCGCCAAGGAAACTATGACCAGACTTAATTTGCTAAAGGGCCAAGGAAATATTGCAACCGCCTAGGAAAGAAGTTTTCTTGAGGGCTAACGACCACCAAGGAAAGTAGTTTTCTTGACTGCCAGCAACCTCCAAGGAAATTATCTAGACCGTCAAGGTATAGTTGTTTCCTTGGCTGCCCTTGACCTCCAAGGAAACTATAATTTTCCTTGGTTTCTATTGACCACCAAGGTAATTTTGATTTCCTTGAGAGCCAGCCCCCAAGGAAATCTATATTGGCAATAAAAAAATAATTGCAGTAATCGATATATTCTAAGATTCCCGTCACTATACTTAATTGACACATGATCACATCCATATAGACATTTTGTTATGGAACCCAACCATTATAGTGACATTAACATATCAATTATAAGTGCATTTATCATTTGGCCTTACATGAAGTTCATACATCAAACACACAAGTCACTAATAGTTTCCAATGGTAGGGGTGTTACTAAATCCTGTGTCAAGCCTTCCCGCCACACTATCTTTTGGCCTAAGTCATACATTTGCTAGTTGCATACCTACATGAGAAAATAGAACAAAGAATAGATTACTAAGATCTATGGATCTTGAATGAGAAAACATTCAGTGGGTTTGTAATCACTGCTTCCAGTTTTTTGCTGGTTGCATTTATTTTGTTGATGCAGAGAAATTGCATTAAAATGGCATACTAGCAAAGTAATGTCATCTCTGCTTTACTCAACATGTCATGATTAATTAGTACTACAAGAATTCTATAAATAATAACAATAGGCAAGAACAGTCATTTAACATGACAAGAAACAAGCTAGTGGTGTGTAGAGAAAGCTGCATCTCTGGACACAACTGAGTGTTAGGATTATTCCATTATAACATAATTCTTGCAATCACTTGCACTTAAAATTCTAGGATATTGATCTAAGAAAAGAAATAGAAAAATAAGAGTTTAGTTTAAGAAATGCCTTTTATGTACTCTTTACGAAGAAGATTTTAGTTTTTTAGTTTTTATCATCATGATAAGAGATGTAATAAGTAATAATTTTTTAATTCTTAATCATCATGATATGAAATGTAATAAGTGACATGCATATTTAATTTGACCAACGTCAGATTAAGTATGTGTGTTAAAGAGTATTTGGATTTATTCTTAAATTTGATGATTGAATATGAGCCAATCTCGGCATTTATGTCCATTCAAGAGAATTATCTCGCATGGTGGAAAAAAAGTTTGTGATAGTACCCGCATGGCGGGAAAAGTTTGAGAAAATACCCGCATGGCGGGGTAAAATTGGCATAGTACTTATGTTAATCAATCCTGCATGGCGGGAGAAGTTTGGCATAGTACTTATCCTGCATGGCGGGAGAAAGTTGTGATGACTCATGTGCTTTGAGTGTATCCCGCACAGGGAGAAAAGTTTAGGGTAGCTCTCATGCTAACCTAGTTTGAGTTTATGGAGAACAGAAAGTTACAGACGAACCTCAAGATAAGAATGACATGCAAGCGTGATTTGCGAAAGTATTAATGATAAAAGACTCTATTGAGTTCTTGAAGTGAAATGAGAAAAAGTACTCCCATACGAATTAAGAAATCATTTCATTTGCATGATGTAATCATGTGGATGAAGTAAGTAATCAAAGTTTCCTCATTCACAAGAGTTCTGAATAGTTTTCAAAATTGTGGTAAAAAAGTTCATACCACATTTCGAGGGGGAGAAATGTGAGATGAATTAAGAAAGACAATTAAGAAAGATACTTCCCCATACTTCAGGTAATGTGATGCATACTATGCATTGAAGGCAAGAGTGATCTATAAAAGATGAATGTGATCGTCCGGGGAGTAAGACCGTCATAATAACAATACCCCTAAAGTAAAGAAATAGTTAAATTCATAAAGTAAAGAAATAGCTAAATTCATAGACCTTTTACAGTTCCAATAGAAATATAGCATAGTTGGGCAGTATTCATACTGGACGCGTTCAGAGTTATTAAGTCGGTGCTAAACGCACCATGTAAGTTTTAGCAGATTAAACCCAAAATAAGAAAGTTTGAAGATGGGATCTGGGGGAGCATGGTATAAAGAGATCTAACTCCGCAAGGAGGATGAATAATGTAAACAAGGATCTTATTATACAGGACCTTGTAGAATCAATTGTCTTTTGGCAATAAAGGTCAAGAAATGCTAGTAGCTGAGGCCCAAGAAAGTCTCAAAGAATAAGAAAATCTGATATTTTTGATGATTATAAAGTCTATATTAGTGAAATTCAAATGGAGGGTAATCCCACCTAATTTGAAGAAGTCATGAGAGGCGTTCACTCGTCCAAGTGGCAAGATGCAAAGGAAAATGAAATAAAATCGATAATACCAATAATATTTTGGGGATCTAGAATAAATTCCTAATGAGCCAAAATAGTAGGCTGTGATGGGTCTATAAGACAAAATATCAAAGGGAATATGTAAAGATGTAGAGTGCGACTTGAATCAAAAGATTTTGCATGAAGCGAATGAATAGATTACAATGAGTGCTAGTGGCACATCATGATCTGAGTTACATCAGATGAAAGTAAAGACGGTATTTTCCAATGGGTTTGTATGAAAATGATTACATGGCACAACCCAAATATTTTGTCATGGAAAGAAAAGAATGTAAGAGATGTCACCTGTAGAAATCTCTTATGGACTAGATCAAATCTCTAGAAAGTGGTATTTAAAGTTGAAGAGTCAATTAGAAATTTTAGGTTAAAGAGAATGAGAGGACAATTGCCTTTGTACAAAGTTATAGAATGGGAAATTTATTTTCTAATCCTATATATGTGGATGACATCTTACTTATTAGTAGTGATGTCAATCTACTGCAGGAGAAGAAGAAGCTATTGTCCTCAAGGTTCAATAAGAAAGATCTCAGTGAAATATCTCTCGTTATAAGAATTGAAATTTACCGAGATAGAAGAAAAAGGGGTATTAAGACTATCGCATAGGCATGCTAAGAAAAGTTTCTAAAGAAATAAAGTACCTATGCGTGTAAACCTACGCCTGTTCCCATGGTCAAGGGTAATAGTTTTGGGAACTTTAGTGTTCCAAGAAGCAATGTGAGATTGTTATAGATGGACGTCCTATATGCTTCAGTTGTTAGAAGCTTAATGAGTATACAGATAAGACTTTACCCTAACATAGTTCACGTATCCGGGTCGTTTTGGTAAAAGTTCAGTCCAGATATAGATCACTGGAATGGAGTTAAGAATGTCGACCTCATGCTAAGTAGGAAAGAACAAGTACTCTCAAGTAGTTGTGAGTACAATGTTAAATTTTGGCGAGACGTTTAGTAAAACCCACATAGTCGCTAACACTCGCAGTTGGAGTTTTATTATGGAAAAGCTCCAAAAAAATAGTTTTAGTATCATCAGTGATGCAAAGTTATAGTATAGCATGATATGAGGCTGCGGGACAGGCAAATTGGTTAAGGAACTTGTACCCGGAATTGATAATGGTTGTTAGCAGCAATAACCATTTAAGTAGTTTTGCTTCTAAGACAACGGATCAAGTGTGCTGCCAAACACATTGACATTAAAGTTATACGTTGTAAAGGAGAAAGTCCGAAATCATACTAAAAGGATATTGAACATATAAGTAATAAGAAAGTGCTTGCGGATTCGCTTACCAAAGGCTTACCACCTAGTGTGTTCAGAGAACACACAGTCGACATGGGTTTATGGAAAAACCTATGATTTCCGGACAATAAAAGGGCCTAAAGTTAAATGATCTGTTTCAGAACAGAGACGTGTATTGCAGTTGTTAAATCTATCGATGATTGACCATGACGATGAAATATGCTCTATGGACTAATCTGTGATAGAATAGTAAAAGAAATAAGTATAAATTTTAAGTCTAAAGTTTAAGTAATAAGTTGAGATCAAGGGAGAGAATGTTAAAATGGATCTCAACCGAATTGGCCCAACGGCCAACTCGGACCCCTTGACCACGCCCTGATCAGGGGTGCTCAGCCACACACGGCTGGTGGGCCCCCGTCGCGCAGGCTACATATAGGAGGTGGGGGGCCAGGGCTCACTTCATGAGGTTCACTGTCACAGTTTCACCCCACCTCTATCCCAAGTCCGATCGAGAGGGACGCCTGTAGGCGACGGGAAGTTCCATTAGTGTTGTCACTGCTTCGCCACTGCTGCGCCTCTACACCGTCAGGTGCAGCCCTCTCATCTTCACCAGCTCGGCATCCTCGCTGGTGACTGCTACTCTGTCACGAGGAGGTTTTGGACAGGATCTGTTCAAGGTAACAATTGAGATGTTTCCTGTCCTTTGAGTTAACTGCCCACTAGATCCATCACCTAGTTGATCCTTAAGATCTATCAAGTAGTTCGGTCGAGATCGAGTTGACCAGACGGCAGACGATTGACTGACGACTTAGAAAGCAATGTCGCCGTTGAGCTGCTGCAACTTGCAGTGGTGTCGACTGTACAGTGGCTACGACTAGTACTATTACTGAATCTCCATCACTGCAGAAACGGACTTGAGTGCACGCTTTTAACTACTCCTAGCTAGTAGTACCCCGAACTCATCTGCTAGTGTATTGTTGTGTACTATATACTAGTAGTATAGATCATGCATTATATTACTTGTCATATCTGAATTTGGAGTAGTCAAACACATGGAGACACATTGCAATAATGCTTCAGTTGAGCCATCAAGCTCCATTGACTCTCAGGTCACGGTTTGAAAAGTTGAAAAAAATTTGAAAACTTAGCAAACAAAAATCACGTGCAAATCGACACGCATGCATACTCTCTAGAGCCTACATGTGAGTAGAGCAGAGTATACGTCATTGTGGTGTCGTAAGAAGAGCAAATTTATTGATTTGCTGTAATCATATATCATGAAAAAGCTCTAGGAGACTTGGCCATGTTAGATTTGTCCACATATGTCGGTCTGGTGTGACTAACGGTTTGGGGATACATGAAAACTAACATGGTCTATTAATTGCACAAGGTGCACATACATCTGTTGACTATCATGAGGCACACTGGATAGGTGAGCTTCCTGTAGGCAAGCTACAGAGAAGAAGAGAGCTCAAGGAATGGCGCAGGAGCTTCACCATGCCGCAATGATTGACTTGAATCGGTTTCCGGCTCAGGGATGCCCCGGGCCCCCTCGCAGCAAATCATATGGATGCCTCAGAAATTGGGAAATCGTCAGCTTGCATGGTAAACATGGAATGCGCCAACCTGCCATCTGCCGAGCACTGAGATCTAGCAAGAAGAATTCATAATTTCATATGTGCAAGCATCAGAAACTGAAGGAACTACGGATTAGGGATTTGGTTCATGTTCAGAGTGTGCTGCAGTATTTAGGAGTATGGGTGTACAATGTTTAGTTTACTGATAGAAACTGGTTCGGCATCAGCACTCGCTCTGGTTTGCTGCATCTGAGAAGCCGAGGAGCACTACCAAATGGTGATGTCTATATCGTCTCCTCAGTGGAAAAGCTCTATCCACTCACATTTTACACTATTATCAGTCAGGAGCAGAAAAAACCTAATGTCCACGACTCGCTCCCTGTCCGTCATGTTTGATGTCGCGCCTTGTCTGCCAGACCGCCACCTCCATCGTGCTCCCCAGCCTGGCGAGCTTGGTTCATGGGAGGAAATCCATGATTTCAGGGTGTCCGAGCTATCTTGATTCGAAGGAGGACAAGCCTGATTTGGGGCAGTGGATCTACTCATCCACCACTCACTCCCCAGCCGCCGACTCCAACCAAGTCACGCTATGAGCACTGCCATCACATGGAACTGGAGCCACAAGAAGGGCTACCAAACACTTCATTCAAGGAGCTAAAGTGGTCAGAAGTGACAGCAGCTCAGAGTTGGAGCAATAGCGGTTTGGAGCGCTACAGTTCTTTTCTTCTCTGTTGTGTAATTTCCCTTTACCTCTAATATTCTTAACGTAAAATGGCAGTTTCTTCCAAACACTTGTACAGCTCAAGTGGGGCTGGCACTTGTGATGAGATGTTCAAGCAAAGGAAGACACAATATATATGTGGTCATACTTTACCAGCACCGGTGCTACTTTTTCTTATTTTTTTCTTGGTATTCCCACTGAAAATTTCTGGCCCTTGTTTCATTTCTTTGTACCTATCTATTTACTCATGAATTTGAATATACGTGGTACGAAGTAGTTGGTATAACATTTGTGGGCTCGTACATAAATATGTAATAGACTTCATTTCGCCTGCTTGATGTACTTGTAGAATGAGCGGAGACTATCATGATGTATATGTCAATTCATAGTTTTGCATGTCTCTACCACCAACATCCAAGAAACATGACAGTTCTACTTTTGTTAAAAAAAAAAACTCGTCCTGCAAGGGGTACAACAGCCCCCGGGCATTGCATTAAGAAGAAGACATTCTCACACAGATCGAGAAAACTCCCGAACCCCTGTAGCGCTGCCCCACCCATGCACGGCGGCACCATAGCCCATATGAGAACAACCACAGTTTGGCCTTAGACATGTGCTTTGGCATGGAATAGACGAGGGAAGATTTGCTCCCACGGGGAGTCGAACTCAGGACCTGACGGGTCCTATACTCAGACCTCTAACCAACTCAGCTAGAGGCCCTTTTGCTTTTCTACTTTTGTTAGAAGTCCAACTATCTTATGTTTGGCCATTTTTATAAGAGAATTGACAACATTTGTAAATAGCAAGCATGATAAATGTTATGTTAGCTATTTGGTATGATAAATATTGTCAGTTTTACACAAACATGGTCAAACATAGGATGGTCATTTTTCTCAAAACAAAAGCTAGAATTATTGCATCATTTCTAAAAAAGATGTAGTCTGAAGAACTGAAACGGTCGTACATCACAGACACTGGGAAACTAGAAAAATGAACAGAAACATTCAGTTGAAGGCATATTAACTGCGCATCCAACTTTCTCCTTATCAACAACCCAATGGTGCAGTGTTCAGTTGGACGATGAAAGTGCAGTAACATTGACAAGTTGGCATACTCCTGTCTTCCCACCAGAGCCCAGGGTCTAGCATATATGCCTAGCAGGTTTGGTGTTAGAGAGCCTAGGATATGTGACAAGCTTAGTAATAATGGACAATCCTTCAAGTTCTTAGTTGGACACTGATGGAATCCAGAGTAAGATATTGTAAAAGTTAGTAGGTTTGGTTGTGCCATACTGCCAAGCGATTTGTAACGTTTGAGCAGTAATTTGGGTGGTTGCATTGACAATGTTGGATCAACATTGCTTGGCTGAGCTACAGGTGCCACTGGGTAGTCAGTTTTTGTCTGTTGTACTACCGAAATTTGTTTTGGGTCAAGTCCAGCACATGTGTCTTATTTATGTGGTTTCCATGACTAATTTTCATTGAAAAATCGATCCATCAATTATTTTTAATTTTCGTCTCCTATTTAATAAACTAGCGTTAATGCTTTTGAAGCTACTCTTTTTGGGGGGGACACGCATAGACAGCATAGCCGTGCCACAATTATTGTGGTCATGAAACTGGACGTGTAGCTACTAGAGCATCGATTTTAAAAAATCGAATCAGATTATTATTATTACTGAGACGTCAACTAGAACAACAACAGTCAAAAACAGATTGCACGTTAAACACTGTGTATATTTTCTATTCTTTTAACAAGGTCACATGCTCATATCTGTTTTGAGACTATGGCAATTTTGATCTTCTTACATTGTTTTCTGTCTCTGTTCATCCACATGAGGACCACCACTGGTTGACAGATTTCTCGTGACCATGCATGCCACCGGCATGAAGTAGACACCAAGTCTAGCCCTCTTAAATGCAGCCGAAATGTTATGTCTATTTGTAGTCCAATAGATACAGCCCAATTAGGCCTATCAGTACCTGCTGGCGGCTGCCAAAAAATGCTGCATAGGACTCTTGGTCTTTGGCTGATCGGTGGTGGATCACTTCAGCTTCAGGATTAAAGCGACTCTCACGATACAGCTTCAGCTTCAGCTTTCATGGATATGCTGCGTTGAGATACAGCGGCCCATGTCCGATTAAAGAGACTCTCCCAAGGCCAAGCATGCGAGAAGGATGAGATGGTGACGCCAAGATATAGATCGTGTCATCTTATTTCCTTCTGCAGACTATGTTAGAATTGGTATATTTTTGAGCCTGGCAGTGTTATAGCTGTAGGTAATAATCATTACATGACTTATTGAAAGGAAGCTGGTGCTCGCAGAGACACAGTGCCACCTTCCCACATTGTTCTTATTAATTTTACTGCATCAAGCCCATACTCACTAATCAAGCAACAGGCAACCAGGGAATCAGTCAATCAGTTTGGTTCAGCTCTTCCAGTTGTTCAAATTGCACCAAGATGTCGAAATCCTTGCTCCACCCCTTAGGGCAATCCTCCAGAGTCACATAGGGGAGGGGGACACACACAGGGTTAAGCTCAACAGCCACTTCACTGCATTCTTTGCGCACAAGATGGTCTCAGGGGACAAGGCATGGAGTGCACTCCAGTTGGCCCTCACAATAGTTATCTAGTGTCCACTTTCCTTTGGCCTCCCATTCCCATTCCCATCACACCATGCATGCACTTTTCTTCCCAACTATCCATATATCCTCTTTCTTTTCACCAATACTACTATGCTAGTGTTCTCTGGGAACTTTGTTGAGCTAGAGGTGGAACTACAGACTACTACCATATGCTAGTGCCAATCACCGTTTTTTCTAGATTCGCCACTGGCCCCGGGATCTGTGGCTTGGCTGGTTTGCTCATTCGCGAGTGAGCATAAATCTGCGGGAATCAGCGGGAGATGTTTGCTATGTTCCTTTTTGGTAATTATTGGTATGTTCTTTTCTATTGCTGTGCATTTACTTGTCCGGATATCCATGTCTTGCAATGTAATGAAGGTTTGCTCATCGGCACGAGATTGGACTAGCTTGTGTCAGCCAGCATCAAGGATGATTTGAGTGTCATAGTTAAGATCAAGAAATGCTAGTCATCCCATATCATCATTACGGGGCCCATCCATATTGTGCCGATACCAAGGGACAAATGAAAAAGCGCTAGTCATACCATCGTAGACGTGGCATGTTAATTACTGTTCAATGCCCTTCATGGCAGTGAGCACTTGCTTGAATCAATTGAGATGATCTCTCCATCTTTTTTTTTACTTTAAGCATGGGAGGAGGATAACATGTTTTGTGCAGATTTGCTATCATGTATACCTAGCACCGAACATGCATTATTTTTTTCATTATTTTCATATAATAGCTTAATGGCAAATATGGACATACATAGCATATTTTGTGTAGACATACATGCATAGCATCCACGTCTTGATGAACAAATTAATAAACTAGCTAGGACCCAGCCAAACAAACCCTTGGCCCCATTGTGTTGCATTCCGAGGTGATCCTAGTTAGGCAAAATTGGTGTTGCAATGCCGAGTGATGTAATTTTAATGATCTGGCCATAAATTCATTTAAATATAACCTTTATTGGCAATGTTAGTCATTTAATCTGGTTTGTTTCTAAACAATTACAATCTTATACTTTTATGGAAAAATGCCTAAAGTAACCCATAGTATATATATATATATATATATATATATATATATATATATATATATATATATATATATATATATATATATATATATATATATATATGTGTGTGTGTGTGTGTGTGTGTGTGTGTTTCAATTACCAATTACATAAAATAAACAACGTTGATATGTAAATACTCTATCTATTAGGGACTAGAATGTAAAATATAGTAGAGATAAAATAGGAAGGACAGAGAAGGATCTAGAGCCGAGTAGAAAACTTTTTCCATTATGCCTTCTTTGCCTCTAGATCTAGACCACGAAAGCCTAGAAATATCTATAGTTTAAACTACAATATAGTATCAGATCATGCTAATCTTGTTGATTCAAACCCATTTTGACAGGTTTATTTCATTTTTGCATCACAAGGACCCATTCGGTGGCTCAGTGTGGAGAGGTGGATCTACAGTAAAGTGTCACCGACCCGATGACTTTCCTATAGCCTGTGATAACCCATGTATTCTCACCATGATGGACCCCAGTAAAATTAATTGTTGACCCCAGCAACTGCACAGCCCAGTCAAGGAAATACGCATCCATAAAGAGCAAAGGGCAGCAAGCCGCAAAGCCCACTTAATGGATGCATCGTGGATGAAGCAGCAACTACCGTACACAAGCTAGAGCAACTCCAACAGATGGCGTATATTTGTCTTGCAGTCTAAAGTTAGATTCTTTTAGGAAAAACAGGACTCCAACAGGTATTGTATCCCATAATCCAAAATAAGAAGCCATGTATCCTGCACTTCTCGCTATCTAGAAATAGCATGCCATGGCCGCTCGCTATTCCTCTTCCCTGCGTCAATTTCTGTCCGGCGCTCCCCTTTCTGCTTGAATTTCCGTTCTCGCTATCCACAAATAGCATGTTTTCAAATATACAAGAGGTAAAATAGCTAGGTTGTTGTAGAGTCCTTTGTTTTCAAGACTTTTCTATTTTACACAATGGCTAAAACAAGGAATTTCGCGATTCAACTCTTCAGCATCTTCCTTTGCGGTTTGCGCTCCCCCGCAGCCCCTCCCCCCTCTCACAACGGCGCTGCAGTCTGCAAGCATCACCGCATCTTGCTGTTGCTGCCTTCCCTGTGACTGGGCGCCAGCATCACGTACTGATGTTCAAACCTCGTACCTCTAATCCTCTTGGCTGATTGGACTATTGGAGCAATACCATCAAGTCCGGTGAGGAAATTATTTATTTAATCATATACGCACGGTTACTTAATGTTATTCAATATCTACTTTAGTGTTTAATTTTGTTCACTAATTTGATAGGCAATCAAAGGAACATTGGAACGATTCCTAAAAAGAAAAATCCCCCCTAGTGAGTCGTTTGGGGATGGATGATTTATGGATGACTGTGTCGTTTACTTCGCGGAATAAGAATTTCTTGATGCAATCCCAAACGACGATGTCATAGTTCATTTCCATAATATGGATGATCGTACATTTGGAGTGAAATTATAAGAGATAACCAATATTGCTAATTTCAATCCTCTATATGAATCCTTGATTTTTGAAGTATGTCATCATTATAAATAATTGTGCCTATGTTTTGTATGTACCATAGTGTTAGATTACTATAAATTTCTATCATGAGTCTGTGCCAACCCCGATCACCGTTTTTTCTAGATTCACCACTGGCCCCGGGATCTGTGGCTTGGCTGGTTTGCTCATTCGCGAGTGAACATAAATCTGCGGGAATCAGCGGGAGATGTTTGCTCTGTTCCTTTTTGGCTACAGCAGTAGCTCGCTATTTGCTAAGTGGCAAGCTGTGGTAGGCATGATCAAGCCTGGAATCCATCTTGGGTTTTTTTTTGTTTCTACTCAGTTAATCACCTTGAACTTGAACGTGAGCCATCTATGGACTACTATTTCCAGCACTGTTCAACACAATGTCTGACCACAGTGCAGAAAAGAAATGTAGTAGCCTTGACAAGTTGTGTGAGATTTTTAGCAAGATAATAGAGCAACCCAGTGTGACTGCTTGAATTTTCAATTATCCTGTACAACCTAATCCAGTGAAATCTTCAGGACCAGAAAATTATGTGAGTTGGGCCCATCGAGCTAAATCAATTTTTTGGTTCACATGGGTATGAAAATTTACTTCTTGCTATTGATAGAGAAAAAAGAAAAAGGTAGTGGCACAGACAACAAACGGTGTAATGATAGAGTGCTTGTGCCCTAGCGACCATTTGTGTTGCCGCCAGCAGAGAACCTTAAGCCAACAACAACACACAAAAGCCGACAACAACACACGAAGCTATCCAATCTAGATACGTTGACAACACACACGCAGTGCTATGTGGTTATGGTGCCTACTATCTGCTTTACCTGATCTTGGTGTCAGCTATGACAGATGGGTCTGGATTGGTGGTTATCGTGCTGGCCTGTGGCAATTCGACCACAAGAATAGGTTCGACTCACTTATATTCGTTGGTATGGTACTGGATGGCTATGCAGCTACTTCTAGCAATGGTGTCTTCATCTCTGCTCACGGGTTTCCATACTGAATTGGAGGCTGGAGTTGATTACTTTGGTACTAACCCATGGAATCGCTTGCTCGGGCTAAAATATTATGACAATAATAGAAACCTTTTAATTGGGCCTAATATTATAACTCATATATCTTAAGATTTTAGTCCAATAACAACACATGATTATCAATTAGTGCGTATTGATTCTCAACTGGATCGAAGATGACACCCAGAATAGAGATTGGAGGCCCATACTGTCCTACAGTTATTTCTAGGCGTACATAACTATGGCAAGGAATTTCAAACATCAGCAGAAAGCATTCACGGACTTGGCTATAGCTGCCACATCTAGCAACGGATTCTGCTACTGTAATGTTTTGTTCCTTCAGATAAAGAATATTGAATTGGGACTTCCTTTTTGCCTTCCTATTCCATAGTGGGCAGTCCATAAAGCCTCGTTTCGATCTCATCATTCCATAGTGTCCTGGTTCCTCTAGTCTACTCACTGCTGGTGAGCTGGCATTTTTCCTTTTTGTTGAATTCCTTGTGACACCAAGAACACTATATATATTGGCGGCCATATTATGCCGGCAATATTACTGGACGAATTCATTTTCATTTGTATAAGTTTTCAGTTGCTACCAGTGTTGCATTAAATGTTTGATGTAATTTGTGACAATAACAACTACAACAACAGAGCATTTTAGTCTCAAGCAAATTGGGATAGGCTAAAGTTGAAACCCAACATGAGTCCCTAATCATGGTTTAGACACGTCAATAGCTGTTTTCCAAGCACTTCTATCCGAACAAAAATCTCTAGGTATATTCCAACCCTTCAAATCTCTTTTTATTGCCTCCTCCTATATCAACAGGCGGCCACGAAGTGCGTCTTCCGCCGCCTGAAGATCGGCAGAGCGTGGGACGACAACAAACTCCGTGCGTCGAGGGCGCAGTGGACGTTCCCGCAACTGGAACACCGGTGCAGTTGCAGCCACCGAGGTAGCTGCCGCAAGAAGGATGTCGTGTGGGGCAGCCTCTCCCTCCAGAGGGGGCACTTGCCGGCCATCAGCCTCCATGGAGTCCGGCGGGGGAGGAGGAGGCGGTGTAGGGGGCGCACAACAACGAGGGACGGAAGCCAAGCGGCCCATCGAGATCGATGTAGCGGAGACCGTGTCCGCCGCGTCGTCATCGCGCCGATGTCTGCCAGTTCCCAGTTCCCAGTTCCCCGCTGACTCGGCGTCTCGCCAGCGGACGGAAGTGTGCACGCCGCCGTTTCCCTACCAGCTGCGGGGGCAGTGGGCAGTCAGCCGAGCGGTGGCCTTCACACAGGCAGCTGAAGCCGCGCGCCGGGAAAACACAGTCCGCCTTGACATGGGTGCTGCATAAGCAGTTGAAGCACAACCCCACTAGAGCCGGTGGCACAGGGCACGATTGCTTTGGCTTCGGAGGGGAGCGACGGCGCCAACGACGCCGACTGCGAACCTGGTAGAAGCCGTCGTCGTCAGGTCCATCCAGCGCACGGGCGGCGTGGGACGCGGTAGGGCTGGACCGTCGCGGCGGAGGCAAGGCCGGAGCGGGGTGGGCGTTCCTGGCCGCCGCCATGAAGCCAACGTGGTGGCGGCGGCGACGGCGGCGGCGACGACGACGGGCAGCCGCAGGGGCTACGTCCTTACTCTGCCCCTCCGGCGTCGGCAAGGGGGGCTCGGAATCCAAGTAATCCTCGGAGTCGCTGATGGAGACCTTGCCACCGAGGCCAGAGCTATCCCCGAAGAAAGGGAGTCCGGGGGAGCTGGCACCGAGGGAACACGGGGAGGGGAGCTCTTCCTCGGCCTCATCTGCCCACGAGCGGCGGCGCGAGGGGGACCCCATTTCCATGAGAGGGATCCGGGGGCGGCGTAGAGCTGACGGTGGCCGGCGGCGGCCGGAATGGCCGCTGGAGCTACGCATTGCAGTACATGCTCTCATCCCACTGTGCCGTATGGGCATCTCCGCCTCAAGCAATGGAGGGCCAAGGGGGAGCTTGGCAGCTAGCGCCCGAGCCCCACATTAGCTTATCATAGTGCTTCATTCAGTCTCAATTGGAGCCTACTATTCATGTGCGAGTCTGTTTCAGGGAACAAATTGTCAAATCCAATACCCTTTGGCCCTACTATTTTGAGCCTACTATTATATTATTCTTCAATAATATAATCCCAGTAGGCAATTGCATACAAGTAACAAGTTCGTCAGAGGTTCTTCTACTCGATCTGCCATTGTATATTTTGAGCTGAGGCGATGTCTCATGTAACCTATAGATAGGGTGTATCCACAGTACCATGCTACACAGGCATAATTCTAAAGTCGTGAAGGTAGTATTGTAAAAGATGTTCGTGAAATTGAAGTTTTTCCTATAGTGAAGAGAAGAAGCCAGTTAATTCATTTGTGAACAACAATTTTATGTGATTGTATAATACTAGTCCATTAGAAGGTAGTGACTGACACCTATAACTAACAGAAATTACTTTTATCTCTGTGCTCTATTAATTTTTTAACACAGTATGCATATAGATAGTATGCAACTAATCTATATATTATTTCAACAAAGTCCATAGTCTTTTCTGAGTCAGCAAGGTACCTCCATGGTATCCTCATGTTATTTTGGGCACACTTTGTTGAGCTAGAGATGGAACTGGAGACCAGGCCACTACTATATTTATATTGAGCTGGAGGTGATTATTTGCTTTTTCTTATCAGTGCTATGTACATTGCCAATTACTGGTAGGTGTTATTATGTTGCTATGCATTTATATTCATCTAAATGCCCATATCTCTTGCAATGAAGGACTTCTCATCTGCACCATGAATACCCTTATCTCATATTGGACTGTCACGTGTCTGCCAGCAGCAATGATTTGAGACTGTCACAGTTCATATCAAGCATTGCTAGTCATGCCAACTCATCAATGTGAGGGACCATCTGTGTCGATAACAAAGGGTGAACCAACCAGCGCTAGTCATTAAGTGGCAAGTTAATTACTGTTGTATAATACCCTTTCAAGTGCTGTCAAGCACTGGTCCACGACGGTGTCGTGGGCGACATGAGTGAAGTTCAAGTTGGCGATGCGGTGCTCTCCACTTGGCGTCGTGGTTGTCGAACTGGCAGCCGAATTCATCGAGAACCGGCTTCAAATTCAGGTCCATGCCGCTGTGGGAAGCCTGGAACCGCATGAAGTTGTGGTGGGAGGGATTGGAATCAGGGTGGACGAGGAATCTGATACCATCGTACAAATTGTGAGGATAACGTGGAGATGAGGAAAGAACAGACCAAGGCAAGAAGAATTCTCCACTTGGCGTTGTGGCCTTCACACCACCGTTTCTTGTTTGCAGAGATCAGTTGAACTACATAGGAGGCAAGGATTCATTATCGACGGTGGCAGCGAATACAACATTGGATTGATTGATAGAAGTTAGGTCAGTATCATATACCTCTAATATCGGTCAGGCGCAGCAAGGATTTGTATGTCTGGCAGACTGTTGCCCCCTCCCTCCACCACTATTTGCCACAGTGATGTGCAATTTCCCTGTACCTCCTATTCTTAACCCAGAATGGTAGTTTCTAAATCTTGTAAACCTCTCTTCTCCATCTACTCTACATTCTTGTGGTGCTGGCATTTTTGTTAGGCGTTCAACCTAGGAGGCCAACACATTATATAAGTGGCAATATTACTAGCACTGGTGCTACTTTTTCTTGTGTTATAATTGGTGTTCCCAATGGAAATTGCTGATAGGTGTTTTATTTCTTTGTACACATATGTCCATTTACTAACCAAATATATTCATATCTTGCACCAAAAGCTCATTGGCGCTGTGAAATGTGAATATACCTCAAAGGTGGTAGTTGGCTTATTTGAGCAAGTAGTTCTCTTTGGGTAGTTAGTTTTGCTACTTCTATTACCAGAACTGCTTTGGGTGAAATGGAGCACGTGTGTCCACAAAAACAACGATCCATCAGTTATCTTTATTTTTCTATTCTCTTAATTGAACTGGCATTAACTAGTCAATCAACCCGTACACTTGCACGGGCTAACGACATCTTATTTGATTTAGGAAAACATTTTAAACTAAGCACCATGCTTAATTTAACAGGTGTACGAAGATACTCCAAACCTATGCATACTATGTAGACAAAGGTGGCATGAAAGTATTACAAAGATTTACTCAAATAGAGATGAAAGAGCATGATCATGGTGAGGAATATATATTTTCTTTTTTTTTAGATAAAGATGCGAGCTACATGGATACATGCAAGGAACTAAACATGCTATAGATTTGACATGAGAAAACTCAAACTAAACGGAAGTGAATGCATGAATTAGTCAAAGTAAACGTGCAGTGGAATGCAAAAATTAAAAGACAATTGCTCATCAAGTTTAAAGTCTATGAGCAAGACTATCTCACCTTTCTCGATCAAACTCACCATGACTCATAATTTGAGATGAAATTTGTGAGTAGTGCAACGTCTATGTTCATCATATGGGATGAGATTTGAATTCTTGTGACGACGGCCTTTTCTCCAATCTACACATGGTTAGAACTGGAGTGCTCACAAACTATGTGCTTAGGTTTATAATATCTTTTGAATAATGAAAATGTATCATAATAATAAGAAAAACATGCAAATTATTAGCATTATATTCTACAATACAAATCCAGACATATATAGATCTAAATGGAAAGCTAAAAATATTGACTCACATTTCGATGAGTTTGCTAAGTATGACCGTCCAATAGCAGTACAGACATATTTAACCGCACTGGAGTTGACCAGCAGTTTTTTTGTTGTAGTAGCAGAAGCACGCTCACACTTTACAGATATAAAATACCCAAGCAAGTAAGAAACCAAAGTTTTGTATCTTGGCTACAGTATAATACCAAATGTTTGAATTGGTCATATGCCAACGGTGATCTTGCAACATATTGTTACTCTTTTTTAAAAAAAATTATTAGTGGCCGATGTCATAACATGTCCCGTCATAATCTCTTAGACATAATAACACAATAGTAACCATATCTTTTGTGGAATTTCATAAAGTCATTTAATTAATTTATGTTGTTGTAATTTGAAGACACTAATAAAATAGGATGATTATATTTCCTTACATCCAAGAATCGTACTAAATTTAATCCCCCATATCCTCATATAAGGTAAATAACACAAGAACGACCATATGTTTTGTGGAATTTCATAAAGTGGTTTAATTAATTCATGTTGTTCTAATTGAAGCCATAAAAAATAGGATGATTAGATCTCCTCGCATCGAAGTGGCCATCTAAACTTAACCCCCAAATAACACATGTTGTTCTAATTTGAAGCCACAAATAAAATAGGATCATAGATCTCCTAGAGCCCTTCTAACCTTAACCCCTTAGATCTGCCCATATGGTGCATCCTAATAAAAATTCTCCTGAATCTTTTTTGTTCTCCAACGTTCCCCCTATCTCAAATAACATATAGGGTGGATAATATTTCATGGTCACCACAAATTGAAGGGACATAATGGAAGATTTAGGATATATATCTCTAAAGTATGTTGGATAGAGAAACTATTGGAGGGTGATTTTTACTGTATAGACGTTAAGGTTTTAAGAGGATGGATAAGTGTCGGGTACCAATAAAATGGGGTACCCCATCTTCACCGCAAAGCCATCAACCAAGGCAAATATTATGGTCCATGACCCATTACGACCGGCCTAGGCCTTGCTCTGCTCGAAACTAAAGCCAAAGGACAAGCGCCTGAGCCCTTAGCGCTCCTCCGCTTCATCCGACCTCCTTCCGTTTAATCCGACCCCCGTGACGTCATCCAAGCGCCCGAGCCCTGTGACGTCATCCAGACACTCGACCCCTTTGCACAGCAACTGCTTCGCTCGACCCTCCACTGTAACACACTGCCGTGGGTACACACAGGCCCCTATCTTTTCCTATCGAGGAACAGGAGCTCGCCACGTCGTGCAAAATCACCTAGGAACTTGTAACACCTGATTCTTGATCCGATCGAGGCTTCCATGGATCTTTCTCGCTCCCCACGGCAGTAACAGGGAGCAGCTACGCTGCGCCGCACCCCACCATGTCCGCCTCAACGGGACGAAGAGCAACGGCTGATCAGGCCCACCACCTCTTCGTCGGGGCAGCTTCAGGGCCACGAAACCTTCTTCATCATGACACCGTGTCAGGGTATGGCTTCACCACGTCATCTACAGCCACAGCAGGCCACTCCCACGATGATTCGACTGTGCGAAAGCACGAACTAAGAGGAAAGCTAGTAATAGGGAGCACCTTAGGGCCTTTCCTTTCTATTTTCGTACATCCGAATACTGTAACCCAACCCCTCCCTTTGCATACTATAAAAGGGGAGGGAGGGACCCACGACAAGGCACGTTAGAAAAGATGGAATCAGTTAGACAACGCCCAGCAATGGCAACATACTAGACACACACTCAAACACACGAACGCACCCACTCACAGAGACCTGGGAACCATCCCTCTCTCGACCAAGCTTGTAACCCCCTACTACAAGCACCCCGGCGCGGGTCAATATGAGTAGCAGCGAGCACTAGACATAGGGATGTTCAGCCCGAACCAGTATACATCTTGTGTCCGCCCCGCGCGGCCATCGGAGGCTCCCAACGTGCGGCATCGTTCACTTGTCACCGTTCTTGGCACCCCTCGGTTCTAGAACACCGGCAGTTGGCGCTGCGCATCACGTTCTACTCCACCAAGTCTCTGATGGCCAGAAACGACATCGACTTTGCTCCAGGATCCCACATCTGGTTTGGGAACCTTGAGTTCATCGTCGTCGGGAAGGGCTATGACCTCGACCTCCTTCCACCGACCGATGATCCCGCCAGCTTCTCCGAGCTGGCAACCAACCTATGACTTCGCTCTGACAAGTTGAAGGGCACATGGCCCAACAAGTTCAGCTACCCAAGCATACCACGAGTTGGTCAGCCCTACCACGACAAAAAGGTTCATAAATCGTCAACAAACATCTATTATCTCAATTTAGAGGCAGGAGAGGTACCGAAGCATCTACCCCAATAGCTCATGCGCTCCATCGCCGACGTCCTAGCGTTGGCCGAGACAAGCTCCAACTCCAACTTCCTCGACTCCGACAACGACAACAACGACGACGACAAAGGCGGCACCAGCTTCACCAGGCTTTGAGAGATGAAACGCTTTTTGCACATCAGCAACTACCTCCTCGACAATGAGCCATGCAACAATGACTTCGTCGATCGCTTCGACGGCTACGAGCTCTCATGGCCATAAAGGGAACAACTAGGTCCCTAGATAAAAGTTTGTAAAACAATCGCCGAGCCCATCTCCCGTTGTTTTCATTATTAATACTGCTATTAAGCTATTCTTAAGAATCTTCCTTTAAGTTGCTCTTCATATCCTTTGCAATGTTGTGTATATAAGTCATCATATGCATCATGATCATGCACGCATCATACTGCATCATTTGCACATGGTCCAAAACCAGCTCTGGAGTTCGCAGGCTAGCCCTCCGAAGGGGTTTCGACAGTCGCTCCAAGCCAACAGAGTGAGAGATGGAATAAGGAGTGACACACTAGCGCCCAGTACCCGGTTGCACCAAGCACCATATGGGACTCTTCAATCCATATTCGAGTCTTGATGAACACTGGTCCAGGGTATTTTATCAGAAAAAGGCAACGAGCCACAGGGGACGGTAGAACGGCCCCGGTTACACTGCTGAACCAGTCGTCGAGAGCCAGGGGTCGGTCACTAGCTACCTCCGTCGGATCCCTAACGAATGGGAACTAGGGCCCCGCTTGAACTAAGAAACCCGTTAGCAACTCAAACGGGCACCACGTTTCGACCCTAGGCAAGAGGGATGACGTGCCGCTGTCCAACCCCTCCTTTGCGAAAAAGAAGCGCGAGGGGAATGCATTGGACCTCCTGACCGGATCGACGCACGGGTGAAGATTTTTGGAGGCCCAGATTCATACGCATAACTACTTTCTTATTTTAAAGGCCCATCGAGGCCCATGTGCAAGTACGACGTCAACCCGGGCCATCGCCCAGAGTCAGGAAGCGCCCGAGGGCAAAAAAGTCCAGCCGACGGCTATCCCTTCAATGCGTCAGCATTAAGGGACACCGACCCCGCCTCGGGATGCTGTAGTGGCAGTAGTCATGTCGATCCTAACATGCTACGCGCACCCATGAGTGGTTCCTTTCTCGCGAAGGACCCCGCCAAGCTCGTCATCGGCGATGCTCCGACAACATTTTATACTAACTACATACTAACCCAAAAATATAAACAAATATATAAAACCAAACACCGATTACTTCATCCAAACAGGTCCGATACAAAAGGCATCGATGCGCCACAGGCAAAGCAAAACATCAAAAGAAAAAACCCTAATGAGGGGGAGCCTCGCCAGCACCTCCGTGGTAGGAACATGAGTGGCCACCGCCTCCCTCGCCGGGCCATAGCGCTCGACGAGGTCCTCATGGTGGCGCAGCTCCTCCCCCGCAAGGAAGCTGTCGACTCTGGTGAGGTCCGCCTCCACCGTCACCTCCGCCATGGCCAGGGCAACCCCAGCGCTACGACGGACGCTGTTCTCGATGGCGTCGAGGACATGGCGGCGCACGTACGCCTGGCGCTCCTCCCGGACACCTGGCGCAACCCCCATGAAGTCGAGGAAGGCGTCCACCACCGCGCGGAGACACTCTAGCTCTGTCGTCGCCTCTGAGGAAAAAAACCTCATTCCTATCAGACAAAGGCACAAAAGAAAACTAAAAACAAGAGGAAGAATACATACGAACACCATGGCGATAGGCGTCCTCGAGCTGCTTGACGAGGGCGTTCGCCCTCCCCTCAACGTCTGTGGCCATGGCATCCGCCAGCGCCCGCTCCTCCGCCTCCTTCACGATTGGCTCTGACAGGCTAGCCCGAGCCGCGACGGCGATACGAAAGAGGCCGCCGGTAGAAAGGCCGCCGGTGTTCAGCACATGGCCGGACCCGGTGAAGGCCCGGTCCTCAACGCGACGGCGCTGCGCTACCGGAGGGTCGTCCACCTCCTCGGACGCCCGAGACCCCCTCGACGAGTCACCACGCTCTATCAAGGCTAACTAAGTGGGAAAGGAAAGAGGAAAGGGAAGGCAAGGATAGTGAAAGGGTCGGGCTCCGAGCTAGGTATAAATAGACCCAAAGCGATCGTTCGGTTCCACAGCCTCCTAGGGCGATCAATGTGGTCTCGATTCATGAACCACCGCCCTCTCCTCTCACCAAAACCACGTTCCAAATCACGAACCGTCACCCACTTTTTCCACCAACCGAGCCACGCCATCCCACTGCTCCCATCAACCGCACTCAATTACCTCTGACAAAAACCACCATTGCACCCTTTCACCTTCCTTTCCACACAACTGATCACCAGCGCGTCTGTGGGCCGACCATGTGCTGTGACACCCTTCACCAAGACTCACCCAGAAAGGCCTTCCTTCGGCCCAATAGAACACACAAAAACTATACTAAGAGCTAGCGGACGGTGATTGAGATGACCCACATACTTCATGCCAAGTTTTAGAGGCCCGTGGAGGAAATCAAAAGGCTTGGCGTGAAGAACCAATGCGAAGAAAAGGGGCTTGGGGACGGAACACACCACGACCAGCCAATGGCTAGTCAAGGACGCCCATTTCTCTCAAGCGTTCCAACTTTAGTAAAGGCTCGGGGGTTGACCCCACCTTGTTAGCCTACCGAACGGCCAAAGTTGCCCACACTACCCCTCCAAGACCTCGGGGGCTATACCCGGCGGGTGCGCTCACGCGCACCCACCGGAAAAATCCTTGAGAACACAATACAAGTCGCTCATCTCTGAGCCTCTGGAGGAACTTATTCCTCCAAAGGCTCAGGGGCTACTGTCAGGTACCAATAAAATGGGGTACCCCATCTTCACCACAAAACCATCCACCAAGGCAAATATTACGGCCCACGGCCCATTATGACTGGCCCAGGCCTTGCTCTGCTCGAAACTAAAGCCAAAGGATTAATGCCCAAGTGAAAGTCCTATGTTTGGTGTTGGTAATTAGTGACAATGCCTAAGTACTAATCCTATGCCTAAGTTGTATGTAGCATATGAGGATTAGTACATTCCAAGGTTGGTGGCAAGATGGACATGGTGATCATGATGGCCACACTTGGATTCGGACGCAACCCTATGTGATCAAGGCAAAGGTATATGCTTAAGGGTTGTGTTTTAGTAACTAAGACACCTAGTGGGTGTGGTTACATTATAGGATAGATAGCCATACTATAAAGAGGGGAATGACGCGACTATTGAACTCCTAAGTGCCTCTAGGTGTGCATTTTATAATCATATGCATTTGGATAGAACTAATAACGCCTCGAAAAATGATTGTGAAAATGCTAACACACTCGCATATGACGTGATCACTTGGTGGTGTTAGCACATTTGCGAAGGCGGTGGAGTTTGAGCGGTAGAGAGGGTTTGGGGTCCTCTCTCCCTCTACGCCGGAATTGAAACGTCTATTTTTGAGGAATTCAAACGCCTATTTTCCACTACGCCGGAAGTCAGAAATCAAACGAAGGCAAACGGAGGTCACAGAGGTGACCGGACGCTGGACTGGACGCTGTCTCTGTTTGACCGGACGCGTCCGGTCAGTGTTCAGCATCTGCGCATGTTTCAGCCTTTTGATCGGACGCACAGCGCGTCCGGTCACTGTCGACCAGACGCGTTCGGTTCGTCTAGGAGCTTACTGGACTCCAACCGGACGCTGGCACTGTGGCGTCCGGTCAGTTCTGCAGCGCGTCTGGTCAGTTATGGGACCAGCGCGTCCGGTCGGAGCGACCAGTGCGTCCGGTCAGCGCGACTTCAGCTGAATCTCGTGTCTAACGGCTATATTCGAAGGGGTACATCTATAAATACTCGTTGGCCGGCTCAAAGCTCCATCTCTTGGACATTTGACATACTTGTGAGCACTTTGAGCTAAGCAACTCCCACTCATCTCTCTTGCTTCTTTGCATATTCGAAGTGAGATTGAGTGATCCAAGTGCATTTGCATTGTGAGATTGCATCTAGTTGGCACTTGGTGGTTGATTTGCTGTGGGATTCTTGTTTCTCTTGGTGGTTGCCGCCACCTAGATGGCTTGGAGCAGCTTGGAGGTGTTGGCAAGAGTTGGTGATTGTTCTTGGCCACCTCCGGTGATTGTGAGGGGTTTGTGCCTACCTCGGCGAAACGCTAAAGGCAACATTAGTGGATTGCTCGTGTCATTTGCAACCTTTTGCCATTTGGTAGGTTCTTGTGGCGCCTTTTGAGAGGCTTGGTGTGAGACCGATTAGCCACCGAACCATGTGGTGAAGAGGGACACAACGAGGACTAGCGTGCCGGCAAGCACGTGAACCTCGAGATAAATTTTGTGCCATCACTTTCATATTGTGATTGATTGATCCCGGTGTTCGGTTGTCTTGGTATTCATTGTTGATCATATTGGTTGGCTCAATACTTCGCCCCTCGGTGAAATTCTCCTAACTCAACTCCGCATTACCTTCTTAGTTACCTTTGCTAGCTAGTTAGCTTTGCTAGAGTAGCTCTTTTGTGTAGCTTGCTAGTTGTTGTAGTAGTTTCCTTCTCAGTTTGACTTGTGCGGTTGAGTGCAAATACATTAGAATTGTGAATTGGATAGGTGGCTTGCAAACACCTCGTAGGCTAAGCAAAACTCGCATCTCGCTATTTGTTATATTGATAAACTTGTTTAGCGTGTCTTTGTAGAAAGTTTTAACAGGCTATTCACCCCCGCCTTAGCCATCAAGACCTTTCACCAAGCCCCTGAGCGCTCCTCCGCTTTGTCCGACCTCCCTCTGTCTTGTCCGACCCCCGTGACGTCATCCAGGTACCCGAGCCCTGTGATGTCATCGAGGCGCTCGACCCCTTTGCACAGCAACTGCTTCGCTCGACCCCCACTGTAACATACTGCCGCGGGTACGCACGGGCCCCTATCTTTTCATGTCGAGGAACAGGAGCTCGCCACGTCGTGTAGGATCACCTGGGAACTTGTAACACCTGATTCTTGATCCGGTCAAGACTGCCATGGATCTTTTTCGCTCCCAACTGCAGTAACAGGGAGAAGCTACGCTACACCACACCCTACCATTTCCGCCTCAATGGGACGGAGAGCAACGACTGACCAGGCCCTCCACCTCTTTGTCAGCGCAACTTCAGGGCCACGAAACCTTCTTCATCATGACACTGTGTCAGGGTATGGCTTCACCGCATCATCTACAGCCACGGTAGGCCACTCCCACGATGACTGTGCGAAAGCACGAACTAAGAGGAAAGCTAGTAATAGGGAGCACCTTAGAGCCTTTCCTTTCTATTTTCGTACATCCGAATACTGTAATCCGACCCCTCCCTTTGCATACTATAAAAGGGAGGGAGGGACCCTTGACAAGGCACGTTAGAAATGATGGAATCAGTTAGACAACGCCCAGGAATGGCACCATACTAGACACACATTCAAACACACGAACGCACCCACTAACAGAGACCTGGGAGTGATCCCTCTCTCGACCAAGCTTGTAACCCCCTACTACAAGCACCCCAGCGCGGGGCAATATGAGCAGCAGCGAGCACTGGATGTAGGGACGTTCGGCCCAAACCAGTATGCATATTGTGTCCACCCCGCGCGGCCATCGGAGGCTCCCGACGCGCAGCATCGTTCACTTGTCACCGTTCTAGGCACCCCCGGTTCTAGAATGCCGACAATAAGGTAACTATCATTGGAGATTTTCTATTTGCACTCGTTCTAGAACTGATTGGGCCATCTGTTAGGCGGCGGATCCATAAAGCAATTTCGTCCTAGGTTGTTTAACATATAAGTGAGTGTGATTATATTTACTTACGAATAACTCATAGGTATGGCGTTTTTCTTTTCCCCAAAAAGTAGGTTATTCAATACTAAAGTTACATTGTTTACATAGAGATACATGGATGCATTACCTTGGTAACTGGGACCTCATACACTCATTGCAAATCAAGCATTGTACATTCGATCTAGCCCAAGCTCTAGTCTTCCTACTTACATCAGGTTAGCAGTGAATATTGCCTGGAAAAGAAAAAATAAGCATAAGATAGTATGCATGTTATTCATAAAACCAAAAATTTACAGATAGAGGAAGGGCACCAGAAAAAATTGCCATGGTCTAGATGGGTGTTCTGAGTAGAACCAAGCTCGCAATTTGCGCATTGCCCATTGGTGCATCTTGCCCTTCTTGGAGGTCGACGTCAGGTTGATGCATAGTGATGCAGCCTTCAGATCAAACATCTGAATTTCCGTAGTAGAAAGCAATGACTTTGACGAAGAAATAATGGAAGCTGCCTTGGATGAAGATTGAAGATAATCAACTACGAGAGGCAACTCATGGAAATTGATTCCTCCAGGCCTCTCGGGGTGCCACCATGCATACCAAATCGCCTTCTTGTCTCACATGAGACGCACATGAGGTTAGTGCTTGGTGCCCCTGAGCCCCTCCGATCCTGCTTTGTCTCTCCACTGTTAATGTTTTGGGACCTTCTAGGTGTAGATCAGTGGGGTTGGTTTTGGGTTTCTCATAGAAATCGTGTGTATGGAGAGAAACAGAAGGGAAGAGGGAGAGATAGAGTTAGGCACGTACCATCGGTAGGCGTTGATCACAGGTTCGCCGGTGAAGGTCTGTGCTAGGGCAGCGACGGGTGGTGAAGAGGTGGAGCAGTGGCGACGTCGGTGAAGGACGAGCAGTGGCAGTGAGCTTCCCGTCGCTTACAGGCGTCCCCCTTGATCGGACTAGGGAGGTAGGTGGGGTGTGGCGGCTGTGAACCTCGTGTCGTGTGCCCCTAACCCCACCTCCTCTTTATAGGGCTGCGCGACAGGGGTCCACCAACTAGGAGTCGGTTAAGCGTCCCCGATCAGGACGCGGTCAAAGGGTCCGACTTGATGGTTGGATCAAGTCGGGTGAGATCAATCCTAACATTCTCCCCTTTGATCTCATCTTATACTTTAACTTTAAACTTTGACTTTAATTACTTTCACTTTTATTTCTTTCATCACAAATTAGTGTATAGAGCATGCCTCATTGTCACGGTCAGTCGCCGATAGATTTAACAGCTACAATACACACATCTGATCTGAAACAGATTCTTTAACTTTGGGCCCTTTATTGTCCGGAAATCATAGGCTATACCATAAACCCATGTCGACTGTGTGTTCTCTGAACACACTGGGTGGTAAGCCTTTGGTAAGCGGATCCGCAAGCACTTTCTTGTTACTTATATGCTCAATACCTTTTAGTATGATTCCAGACTTTCTCCTTTACAACATATAACTTTAATGTCAGCGTGTTTGGCAGTACACATGAACTGTTGTCTTAGGAGCAAACTATTTAAATGGTCATTGCTGTTGACAACCATTATCAATTCCGGGTACAAGTTTCTTAACCATTTTGTCTGTCCCTCAGCCTTATATCATGCTATACTGTAACTTTGCATCACTGATGATACTAAAACTGTTTCTTTTGAGCTTTTCCACAATAAAACTCCAACTACGAGTGTTAGCTACAATGTGGGTTTCACTAAACATCTCGCCAAAATTCAACATTGTACCCACAACTACTTGAGAGTACTTGTTCTTTCTTTCTTAGCATGAGGCCGACATTCTTAACTTCATTCCAGTGATCTATATCTAGACTGGACTTTTGCCAAAACAACCCGAATACGTGAACTGTGTCAGGGTAAGGTCTTATCTTTGTACTCATTAAGCTTCCAACAGCTGAAGCATATAGGACGTCCATCTATAACAATCTCACATTGCTTTTTGGAACACTAAAGTTCTCAAACTTATTACCCTTGACCATGGGAACAGGCATAGATTTATCCACATAGGTACATTATTTCTTTAGAAACTTTTCTTAGCATGCCTATGCGATAGTCCTAATACCCCTTTTCTTCTATCTCGGTGAATTTCAATTCTTATAACAAGAGATATTTCACCGAGAACTTTCTTATTGAACCTTGAGGACAAGAGCTTCTTCCCGTGCAGTGGATTGACATCACTCCTAACAAGTAAGATGTCATCCACATATACAGGATTAGAAAATAAATTTCTCATTCTATAACTTTGTACAAACGCAATTGTCCTCTCATTTTCTTTAACCCAAAATTTCTTAATTGACTCTTCAACTTTAAATGCCACTGTCTAGAGATTTGCTCTAGTTCATAAGAGATTTCTACAGGTGGCATCCCTTCTTTCCTTTTCATGACAAAACCTTTGGGTTGTGCCATGTAACCATTTTCATACAAATCTCATTGGGAAATACCGTCTTTACTTTCATCTGATGTAACTCAGATCATAATGTGCCACTAGCACTCATTGTAATCTATTCATTCGCTTCTCACAAAATCTTTTGATTCAAGTCACGCTCTACCTCTTTACATATTCCCTTTGGAGTCACATTTTGTCTTGTACACCCATCACAGCCTACTATTTTGGCTCCTTAGGAATTTATTCTAGATCCCAAAATGTTATTGGTATTATCGATTTCATTTCATCTTCCTTTGCTTTTTTCCACTTGGACGAGTGAACGCCTCTCATGGCTTCTTCAAATTAGGTGGGATTACCCTCCATTTGAATTTCACTAACATAGACTTTATAGTCATCAGAAATATCTGATTTTCTTATTCTTTGAGACTTTCTAGGGCCTCAGCTATTTGCATTTCTTGACCTTTATTGCCAAAAGACAATTGATTCTTCAAGGTCCTGTGTAACAAGATCCTTATTTACATTATTCATCCTCCTTACGGAGTTAGGTCTTTTTGTACCATGCTCCCCCAGATTGTCCCATCTTTAACTTTCTTATTTTGGGTTTAATCTGCTAAAACTCATATGGTGCATTTAGCACCGCCTAAAACTCTGAACTCATCCAGTATGAATACTGACCGACTATGCTATCTTCGTATCGGAACTGTAAAAAAGGTCTAGAAATTTAGCTATTTCTTTACTTTAGGGGTATCATTATTATGACCGTCTTACTCCCCCGACGATCACATTCATCTTTTATCATGGTTTTAAATAGCTCGCTATTTTTGCTGCTATAGCCCGAAATAGCTTGAAAAAAAATTGTCCCGCTATTTGCGTTCATGCACAATTTTATCGCTATTTTGCCGCTAAAGTCCGCTAATTACGGTTTATAAAACGCTAAACACTTTAGCCTTAGCTCGCTATTTAAAACCATGTCTTTTATAGATCACTCTTATCTTCAATGCATAGTATGCATCGCATTATCTGAAGTATGGGGAAATATCTTTCTTAATTGTCTTTCTTAATTAATCTCACATTTCTCCCCTTTGAAATATGGTATGAACTTTTCTACCATAATTTCGAAAACTATTCAGAACTCTTGTGAATGAGGAAAACTTTGATTACTTACTTCATTCACATGATTACATCATGCAAATGAAATTATTTCTTAATTCGTATGGGAGTACTTTTTCCTCATTTCACTTCAATAACTCAACAGAGTCTTTTATCATTAATACTTCCACAAGTCACGCTTGCATGTCATTCTTATCTTGAGGTTCGTATGTAGCTTTCTGTTCTCAAACTCATACTAGGATAGCATAAGAGCTACCCTAAACTTTTCTCCCTATGCTGGATACACTAAAAAAACACATGAGTCATCACAACTTTCTCTTGCCATGCAAGATAAGTATTATGCCAAACTTCTCCCGCCATGCAGGATTGATTAACATAAATACTATGCCAACTTTACCCCACCATGCAGGTATTTCCTCAGACTTTTCCCGCCATGCGGGTACTATCATAAACTTTTTCCCACCATGCGAGATAATTCCCTTGAAGGGACATAAATGCCAGGATTGGCTCATATTCAATCATCAAATTTAGGAATAAATCCGAATACTCTTTAACACACGTGCTTAATCCGACGTTGGTCAAATTAAACATACATGTCACTTATTATATTTTATATCATGATGATTAAGTCTAAAAATTATATTACTTATTACAACTCTTATCATGATGATAAAAACTAAAACCAAATTTTTCTTCATAAAGAGTACATAAAAGGCATCTCTTAAACTAAACTCTTATAGTTCTATTTCTTTTCTTATATCAATATCCTAGAATTCTTTTTTTTAAGCCATTCTTTAAAGAGAACACAGTCCCTCATGCAATGGCCTTCTTTCTTTATCATCTTCTGAGTTACAAGTACCCAGCTTATTTTCTTTTGCCTTCAAGAATAAAAGCATGAAATCTTTGCCTTCAAATATTCAACAATAATCAACAATAATAAGCATAAAAATAACCCTATGTCGGTCTGGTTAAAGACATGCACATTAAACTTTTAAATCTTTAAGTTCTATTCTATATCACCGTTGGGCAGAAATAGAACAAAACCATCATTTTTATACATCAATTCCACATCACCGTTGGGCAGAAATAGAATTAACATATGAAAACACAATTATCTTATAACCCTCTTCAAAATTAAATTCTTCCGTTGATTTGAATTTAATTAGAAGATAATCATCATCATTGCAGCGGAAACATGAAAATACATTACATTGTGCTCACTTTGGAGCATCTTTTGTTTCTTATCCGTTCTCTGAAAATTTGTCACTTTGATGCAAAATTTATCAGAAATCTAAACTTTAAACATAAAAACTCATAGGATTATAATATTGTTATCATCAATGTTGGTCAGAAAATAACAATATCATAATTAACTTTAAACTTAAACTCATAAATAAACTTATAATATTGTTATCATCAATATTGGTCAGAAAATAATAATATTATAATTTATCTTAACTATAAACTGACTATTCCTCCAAATTTTTTTATTGGTTCCAACTTTAACTGGAGGATAAACTTTTCATCATTCAATGAATAACTATAACTGCTCTTCAAATTAAATCATCCCGTTGGTTCGGATTTAATAAGAAGACTATAAACTTTAGCTTCGTAGCGGAAAAATATATTTTATCCACTTTCAGAAGCATTCTTTACTCATCTATTCTCTAAACAATGTGCACATTGGTGCAAAATTGGATAGAGATTAAAACTTTATACAAATTTCATCAAAAAATCATTCAAATATGCTTTTGAAAAAAAGAGAATAAAACAAGGCCATTTCGGCCCGAAGGCCCAGCTCGCAGCGCTGCCAGCAAGGCGCTCGGCCTGCCCCGTGCACAGCAGCTCGCTCTAACTGCACTGTGTATACAGGCCCGAAGGCAAACCATTCAGCCCAGCGTGCAAAACCGGCCCATGAACCAGCCTCGCGCGCTGCGCGCGCCGCACCTAGGCCGCAACGTGGGCCTGGGCCGGCACTTCCTTCGCCCGCCTGGGCCGCTTTCGGTCCGGTTAGCCACCGCCCAATCTTGGCCGTTAACATCGATCCGACAGTCACGCGTGGATCTCGGTGGCACAAAACCCCCAAGGTATCTGGTTGCCCTAACCCTAGCCTCATTTGGTTCCTTCCCCTCGCTCCTTTTCTTTCTCGCCGCGCGAGTGACACCGGCGGCTGCCATGGTGGCCGTCGGCACCGTTGAAGGAGAACACCGCCGGAGCAAGTCTGGACAGCTCCCCCTCCTCCTTTCTTTTCTATCTTTTCCGGCCCCCTTTCCTTCTTCCTTCTATTTTTTTCCTCCCCCGATTCTTTCCTTTCTCATGCCGCAGTCGAGATGAGAGAGCCAACGGCGGCGGCCGTGGCTACCGCAGCCGGAAAAGGGAAGGCAGCGCCACCTCGGAGCCTCTCGCCGGTGCGCGCACTCCCCTGTGGAAGAGTGCGCCACCGTCGAGAGGCCTCAGGGTGGCGCCTTGTCTCTCGAGCCCGCGCGTGCTCAGGAGGGTCGGCAGAATCGACGCGGCTCCGTCCCGCGTGCTGGCAAACGGCGGAGCGGTAGTCTTTCCGCGCGATGGCGGTTTCCTTTCCCCCGCACGACGGTGGTGGTGGGGAGACCAAGGAGGTTCCCTTTTTATCTATCTAATTTTCTGTGGGCTTAGGGTTAGGGTTTCATTCGGGATCTTCCGAATCAAAATTCGTACCAATTTCTTCTTTCTTCAGTTAGGGTTTTGATCCGAGTTACTCGAATCCACTCCTATTCTCTACCCCAACCCGATCTACACGCTAGGGTTAAACCTCGCTCCGGTACCAATGTTAATGTTTTGGGACCTTCTAGGTGTAGATCAGTGGGGCTGGTTTTGGGTTTCTCATAGAAATCGTGTGTATGGAGAGAAACAAAGGGGAAGAGGGAGAGATAGAGTTAGGCACGTACCATCGGTAGGCGTTGATCACAGGTTCGCCGGTGAAGGTTTGCACTAGGGCAGCGACGGGTGGTGAAGAGGTGGAGCAGTGGCGACGTCGGTGAAGGATGAGCAGTGGCGGTGAGCTTCCCGTCGCTCACAGGCGTCCCCCTCGATCGGACTAGGGAGGTAGGTGGGGTGTGGCGGCTGTGAACCTCGTGTCGTGTGCCCCTGACCCCACCTCCTCTTTATAGGGCTGCGCGACAGGGGCCCACCGACTAGGAGTCGGTTAAGCGTCCCCGATCAGGACGCGGTCAAAGGGTCCGACTTGATCGTTGGATCAAGTCGGGTGAGATCAATCCTAACATCCACATCTGCAAGGCAATCCAGTAGGAGGACTAATGCATTCACGAGATTTTTCATGCATGCACTAACATCCATCTTGCCATAACACCATCGATCCACTACACACAGCTGTTGGTAGGAATTCTAACACCGGGGAGAGGAACCGGAGAAGCCGACGATGCGCTAGGTTAGATTAGATGGGTTCTGGAAAACACACGTAAAAGACCCAGATTGATTTAGGCAGTTATTTTAATTATTATATTTCCAATAACCGTGAGATTAACCAACGTCAACTTGATTGGTAGATATTTTTTATTAACATCATATTGTAAACTACGGCCATTCAATGGATGTACCAAGTGAACGTGACTGGTAAATTTTAGGCTATTATTTCTTATAATCTCTATAATGGCAGAGGTGGGTAATTACTTACAAAATGAAATAGATCCAACGGTTGTGGATGGCTAGAGTCTTTTGATTTGTGGCCGGATGTTTCTGATTACTGTGAGAATTTTTAAAATTTATCTTTTTTCCTAGCGCGTCTCGTGAGAATTAACGTGGTGCCTCCGTTGGAGCCTCTAATTAGTAATAGTAAGATGCTTTTGATGCTGTTTTTTGAGCGGAAAAATAAGTGAACATGCGTAGTTGTGTAACATTGGTGTGGTCAGTTTGCCAGACCGTACTGTATATTCAGCGTGGACGCTGAGGTTTGACAGCATGCATGGAGCAAGGTAAGATGCCTCTGCATTATTATATACATAGGATGGAAAATTTCTATGCATTCAGTCCACAGTTAAAGTAGACACCACTGTTCTCAGTTGTGGCGAGCCCCTTTAATGATCAGTTGTTGCAACAACTTTCACCCTGTTCGTTTGGACTTATCAGCAGAATCAGCAGCCATCTAGCAGTGTTTTTCTCTCACAACAAACCAGCGAACAGTACTTTCAGCACAATAAACCAGCGAAACGAACAGGCTGTTTGCCCTGAAAATTTTCATACGGATTGAACTGAAGAGCCACACTGCCAAAGTCCCTTGTCATCAAGGACAAACTCAGACTACAGCCAGGACCTGTGCTTCAGGTCGCCCTCAGACTATGTATGTATCTAGTGTCCACTTTCCTTTGGCCCCTCAGTCCCAACACATCATGCATGAGCCTATTTATAATTCTACTATTCATCCATCTATCATCTTTCTTTTGGCCGCCAATATTATGATGCTAGTGTTGCTTTGGGCACTTTGTTGAGCTAGAGGTGGAACTGGAGACCACTACTATATTTATATTGAGCCAGAGGTGATTATTTGCTTTTTCTTATCACTGCTATATACATTGCCAATTGCTGGTAGGTGCATTTATGTTGCTATGCATTTATTCATCTAAATGCCGATATCTTGCAATGAAGAATTTGCTCATGTGCACCGTGAATACCCTTATCTCATATTGGACTATCATGTGTCTACCAGCAGCAAGGATTTGGGACTGTCACAGTTAAGATCATGCATTGCCAGTCATCCCAACTTCACAATGCGAGGTACCATCTGTGTCGATACCAAGGGGTGAACCAACAAGCACTAATCATAAAGTGGCAAGTTAATTACTGTTGTATAATACCCTTCAGTGATTAACTACTAGACTCCTTTGTTTCAGAGTCAAGCATATCTTGACGGTTGGTGTATTTATTAGTGGAAGAGATGAAAATACAATAATATACACCCTTGATAACATCAATGCACTAGTGTTGTGGAATCTCTCAAGGTTTGTGTAGAACAGAGAGACTAACAACTTTGTTTCAGAGTCATGCGTGACAACTTCCAATAATAAACACTTATGCAAAAATACGGGACAACATCCTTAATCAAAACTCGTCTTTAATAATTTTGTTCTGTTTGGTAGCAGCGCCATTAATGATAAGTAAGGTAATTAAAATGTGTGAGAACTGCCACTTTATTTACACAAGAACAAAAATTGATCTCTGTCAAAATTCTCCTTTGCTCGAAATCAACCTTCACAAACCAGTACTTGTGAGATCTTTCAACAGTACTCGTTGGGATTATATATATTATATTGTTTGTAGTGCTGATATAGGTATATATTAGGACATTATTCGAAGGCAAGGTTAAATTAGTGGTGATGTATAGTGACAATTTCTTATTAGTCCTAGGCACAATGAATATATCTGCAACAAAGTAGTTGATCCCATATTGGAGTAGCATATGTCTGCCAGGGATCTGAGAGTGTCACAGATAAGATGAACTCACCATCTGTATGGATATCAAGGGGTGAATCAACAAGCCCGTGTCGTTGGAGTGACACGCTAATTATTGGTGAATACCCTTCACCGAGTATGTACTAGGTTAGTGTTTGGTTCCTGATTTTTCAAACGTAAACAGATTACAGAGGGCAAGCGATTACATTACATGTGTTTGGTTCAGCACAGTCAGTGATCAGTTGCCCTGTAATCGGATACTAGCCCATTAAAAATTGATATGCTACTCCTCTGCTGTAATCGCTTCACGGACAGCTCCTTGACTGGATAACTCGTTTTCTCTGACAGACACCATTGAGCTAGAAGACTCAGAGGTGCCTCATGCTTCATGCGGCTACCCCTCAATTGCGCGAGCAGATCTGCAGTCAAGGGACGCACACGCGGTCTTGTCACCGGTAAAGGTATATCCATAGGTGCCTTTTCCCTTTCATATCTCGCTCTCTCAGCCCTTTCCAATACTTATGAGATCTATTATTCTTCAACAATCTAGGTGGACCGTTGGAATGATTTGAACAAGAGAAGTGGGGAGAAGAGGAAGGAAGATGACAACACCATTTGAATTTCTTGATTGGAGCATGTCACACAGAGGGAGCTCAGCTGCAGCATGCAGCGGGAATTACATGATGATTGGTGGCCACCACCATCTCTTGTTGGCTGAGATCAGTGGAACTACCAAGGAGGCAACAATTGTCGACGGCGGCACACAACATTATTGGATTGATTGATAGAAACCTACATGTGTGCAGCAAGGATTTGAATATCTGGCAGACTGTTTCGGGATGCCAGGCATCTTTCAGTGCCCCCTTGCTCCAAATGTGACTCCAGTGACATGCAATTTCCCTTTACCTCCTATTCTTAACCCAGAATGGCAGTTTCTTCCTAACTCTTGTACAGATATCTTCTCCCTCTACTCTACACTCTTGTGGTGCTAGCATTTGTTACACCTTACACGTTGTTCAAGCTAGGAGGCCAGCACATTATATATGTGGTCATATTACTAGCACCAGTGCTACTTTTCTTATGTTATAATTGGTATTCCGAATGGAAATTGCCGGCACATTATATATGTGGTCATATTACTAGCACCAGTGCTACTTTTCTTATGTTATAATTGGTATTCCCAATGGAAATCGCTGATAGGTGTTTGATTACTTTGCACCTATATGTCCATTTACTCACCAAATATATACGTATCTTGCATGGAGTGCTCATTGGCACTCTAAAGTGTGAATATATACATCATAGGTGGTAGTTGGCTTGTTTGAGCGAGCAGTGCTCTTTGGGTAGTTAGTTTGCTAGTTCTATTACCGGACCTACTTTGGGTGAAATGGAGCACACGTGTCCTAGTTATTATGTTGTTATCATGACTAATTTCCACAAAAACAATGATCTGTCCCTTATCTTTATTTTTTCTCTTCTCCTAATTGAACTAGCATTGATGTAAAAAAAGAATCAGGCCACTCAGACATCATCTCGAACCCCTTGGGTGAATAACAGATTCCAAGTTATACACTATATATTTTGTATTCTATTAGTGAGCTACAAAACGGCAGTGATAATCCTTCACTGCTGATTCTTAAGTTGAAAATTCTAAAATGGTTAGGAGTCCTAATGAACCAGCAGTAAAGGTCCTTATCACTACTAGCTCAAGCCACGAACCAGCAACAGTGACATATCACTGCCGTTTTAAGCCCGTGAACCAGCAGTGATACTAAGACTATCACACTATCACTACCAGTGGCTTCAACCGGTAGTGAAATGTCAGTCCTGGCTTGTGGCTTGAGCTGACAGTGATGTAGAACCCATCATTGCCAGCTTGCGGCATGAGTTGGTGGTTTTATGCATTTGGTACAAAACCCTCCTTCCTCCTCCCTCCACCCTCCTATCCCGAGCACAATCATCCAAGGTAGTGCATTTCCCCACCTCTCCCTCCATTGTTGTGACCATTTTTCACCAAAATGCTCATGGAAGGTCTTGGATTTTGAAGGATGGGCATGATCTTCTTCTTTATGGTTAGTAACAAGCATCCACTCTTTTAAATTTGTAGCTTTTCAATTAATTTGCTGGCTAGATTGCTTCAATTGTTTAGGAGTATAATTGGCAGTGATGCTTGATATCACTGCTAGGTTAACGCAACCGGTAGTGATAGGAAAACCCCATCACTGGCACATTGCCCATTGCCGGTTCATTCTCCGCCAGTGATATGGGCTTTGGACCAGGTAGTGAACATCTGTTCTGAGGTAGTAAGTGACATGATCATATCTTTTCTAAGACCATGGTGATTTTGATCTTGTTTTATGTCTTCATTCATCCACATTGGTACCACCTTTACAAGCCAATAGTGTATCACCATCTGACTGTTCAATGTGAATGCTGACGTTTGCCAGCACAGAGCAAAATAAATGCCTCTGCATCATATCCATTGGATGGAAAAAAAAAATTCTATGCATTCAGTCCACAAATTAAAGTGGACACCGATGTTCTCAGTGATGGCGAGCCCCTTCAATTGATGACCTATGCTGCAGCACCAGTATACCAGCAAGCTTGGCCCAGAAAATTTTGGTAGGGATTGAACTGAAGAGCCACGTTGCCACATCCCTTGTCATCGAGGACAAAATCGGACTGTAGCCAAGACGTGTGCTTCAGTTGGCCTTCAGACTTGGTATGTGTCTAGTGTCCACTTTCCTTCGGCCTCTTATTCCCAACATATCATGCATGGGCCGCCAATACTAAACAGTCATTGAAAAATGGTCAAGTGTAGAACAGAGAGAGTAACACCTTTGTTTCATAGTCATATGTGACAACGGCCAATACTAAACAGTCATTGAAAAATACGTGACAACACCCTTGCATCAAAAGTCATCTTGTTAGCTATGCTATGCGATCGGAACTGGGGAAGAAGAGTTCAGAAGAACAGATAGGAGAATTGGGATCGGAGGAGGACAGATTGTATTAGAGCATCTCCAAGAGTTTGCCAAATGAGATTGGTATCCTTTCAATTTTGGCAAAATGAGAAAATTTGGGTTCCAACAGCTTGGCAAATGAGGTTGGCATTCTTGGCAACTTGCCATCCACCGGCCTCGCACGCGCAAATATGCGCGCGCGGAGCGGACTTGGCATCCGTATGTACGAGAGAGGTGGAAGGGCACAAAAATAATTTTGTTTCTCTCTCAGGGTTCCTGATGTAAGTTTTTAAGAGGTGGAAGGGCATAAACATAATTTTGTTTCTCCCTCAGGGTTCCTGATGTAAGTTAGATCTGGGTTTGGCAAGTGAATTATACCAAACTCTTGGAGAGAGACTGTTTTTTTACTTGGCATATCTTTTTACAACTTGGCAAAACACAAGATTTGCCAAATGAAAATTGCCAAACTCTTGGAGATGCTCTTAGGAGTCTTGTTGTATTCTTTCTTGCCCCCCCGGCGGGTGGCAGCGCGGTCTGCACACGCGACCACGGACGGGACGGCAAGTCAGCGAACAGCGCGGCACAGCAGGGTGCCGCTGGCCGCTCAGCGGACGGGGCCGACCACGGACGGGACTGGATGGGGGTGGCGCGGCCTCGCGCTGGAGCCTCCTGGAGTCTCAGTCTGGGCATTTGGTTCCTCGGTTCGGATCGGTTCGGTTTCTCGGTTCCTAAAGCAATTCGGTTCTCAGAAAATAGGAACCGATCGGTTCCCAAAAAATCTTGGAACCGACAATTTCGGTTCTTGGTTATTTCGGTTCGGTTTCGGTTCTAACCGAACTAACCGAATTTTTCAGCATAGGTCAAGACAAGAATAAATATACATGTTCCAAGGCAAATTTATGCAACACTATATCCATTTTTATTAATAATAACTTATAAGGCAGTAATAGCAATATACTAACACAAATATATAGCTTTTGAAATATAAAATATCACACATAAACAAAAAAATAATCTTTCAAAATATGAGTAGATGAAGTATGATACATGTAATTCGGTTCTTTCAGTTAGTTCGGTTAACCGAGAGTAGGAACCGAATTTTCTTCGGTTATTTCGGTTCCTCAAAATTAGGAACCGAACAAGGAACCGAATTTTTCGGTTTCGGTTCCGGTTCTTTCGGTTCGGTTCCTCGGTTTCGGTTTTTTGTGCCCAGGCTTACTGGAGTCTGCGCTCGGGGTCAAGGGAGGATGGATCATGGATGGGGCTCTCGACTTGGACCAAGGCGCATGAGCCGCTGGTGTTGGGCAGACAAGAGAGCTGATGGGGCTTTTTTTCTCTTTGTTGGGCCAAATTTGCTGAGTGCTAAAAATTTTTCGGGCCAGATTCTAAAGTATTTCTAGGCCTATCTGGACTACCCTTTAGGCCCGCCACGGGTCCTCTACTCTCTTCTCTCTTCTTGGTTAAGTACTACGCATATTACAGCATGTTCTCACTACCACTCGTGCCCCACATACCGGCCACTTGGACGAACTTGAGGAGTGGACTGGCGTAACTTCTCTTAACGTGCATCCGTAGCTTCCTCTGTTACCGTATCTGCTACAGTTGACTGAATGGCACTTAACACGTCGTTGATAATTCGTCTTGTGTGGCAGCAACGCCATTAATAATAAGGTAATTAAAATGTGTGAGAACTGCCATCTTGTTTACAGAAGAGGTAAAATTGATCTCTTAATTCTCCTTTGTTCGAAACCAACCTTGACAAACTAGTATTTGTGAGATCTTGCGACAGCTTTTGTATCTATTGCATTGTTTGTGGTGCTGAAATATGTGTTAGGACATTATTAATGTGAACAAGGGTACGGTTTTTGTGCTGATGTATGGTGACAATTTCTGATTGATCCTGGGCAATCATGCCTAGCTGAATAGGTCTATGTACTCCAAATGTACATGATTGCATTGACTACGGCTTACATCATCGGATCTCAAGTCTGAAGTTGCTACAGAGATCGTCAATGGAGCGCGTACGTGTGCCGCCAGTCAGATCAGATCAAGAGCAAATAACATGTCAAAGTCAGACTAGATCTTGAGTTGACCGGATGGCAAAACACCTCGATGCCATGCCAGTATTAGCTGAAGCAAAGAAAAGTCTGACTAACCTTTGGCATCGCGATCGTCTCCATATGCTTATCAGTTTTCAGAGAGCGTGCTCTGCAGTTTCGATTATGGTGGTGACTGTTACTGATCCTGGATAGCTATGTGTATATCCGAATCGATAGGCCTCTTTTGACTTGTCTCCTATCCAAAGAGTGTATCTACTCCTACGTTACAGTAGTATCGATCGAAACGAGGAACACTTGATTCACAGTCGCATTCAGCTCACATAATCAGTTTGTCTCGCAAGTCAATACCGGTAGTTTCCAGACAGAGCTAGCTACTGTAGCTATCACTATCACCGGGCACAAGTGCCAATGAAGCTGCTGTCATGGGCATGGCAACGTTTGACTAGGGCACCGTTTGGATGTCAAAATTTTTGGCAAGACGCTACTGTAGCGTTTTCGTTGTTATTTGACAAATATTGTCCAATCATGGTCTAATTAGGCTTAAAAGATTCGTCTCGTCCATTTCGTCTAAACTGTGTAATTAGTTTTATTTGTTTATCTATATTTAATGCTTCATGTATGTGTCCAAAGATTCGATGTGACGGGAAATCTGAAAAATTTTGCAAAATTTCTGGGAACTAAACAGCCCTAGAGAGCGTGCTGTGCTGCAGCCAAAACGCTAGCTCTTGCTTCCATGTTTTCAGAGACTCGGCTAGCTGCTAGCTACGAAGTCAACGTTGAAACCGTGTCTGCGGTAATCTTGATCTCGATGGTTATCACAAGCGATGCAAAACTCGAACTTGGCATCATTAAACATTGATGTTACTTTCAAGGTATGTCATGTATTGTGGAATCATAAATGCATGTGCATATAGACTTGCATATACATGTTCCCCCTGTTCGGCTGAGCTTATCAGCCGGCTTATAAGCCAAAAAACAGCCGTGGAACAGTGTTTTTCTCTCACAGCAAAACAGCCATAGCCGGCTTATAAGCCAAAAAAACAGCCTGCCGAACATGGCCGTTGGCTTACGTGTACATATAGCGACTAGCTGACTTGCGAGAGGAAGTCAACAAAAGAATCACCATCCCGTAATTAATACCGAACCGTATACGTAGCTTATTTCAGTATTATTTGTGCTTCGTTGACGAAAATCGAAATACACTACTCCATCCGTCCCATAATAAGTTAACATTATAAGTTTTAGCATGGAAACCAAGATGGAGCTAAAATGACATTTCTACCCCTATGGACATCTGGCATCTGCTCAGGGTACGGAAGGGAAATGGAAGGAGCGGGTGTGCGTTGCGCCTGGAGAGGACAAGGAGCCTAGGAACGAATGAGCAAATGAGTGGTCCAGAGTGTTCCACGTAACTCCTATCAGGTTTCCTTTTTCAATGGCGATTTTTTTATTTCCTTGCTCCCAAGCTGATCGCTGCAGCTGCTGAACTGCCAGCTAGTAGTAGTAGACCCCTGCAGACCTACAATGACCTTAGAGCCTGTTTAGTTCCTCCCCCAACCCAAAAAAGTTTGCGCAGTACCCGTCACATCGAATCTTTGGACGCATGCATGGAACATTAAATGTAGGTAAAAAAATAACTAATTGCACAGTTTGTCTGTAAATGTCGAAACGAATCTTTTGAGCCTAGTTAGTCCATAATTAGATAAATTTTGTCAAATAAAACAAAAAGTGCTACAGTAGCCGAACCCAAACTTTTTCACCAACTAAACAACCCCTTAGATTCTGGGACAAATTTTAAACCGTAGGAGTGCAGTTATTGTGGGACGGAGGGAGTAGACATTACGAGAGGAAAAGATGAAGCCGTTTAGTTTCTCTTGTCCTACTACTGGCCGGCCGGACAGTCACGAATCGAACAAAAACGCGTGACATGTGTTGGAAATCTAGAAGACTAATAACGCAATGTATTGACGATACTATATATATATATATATATATATATATATATATATATATATATATATATATATATATATGTGTGTGTGTGTGGAGAGTATACTCTATAGCTAGCTACAAAATAAGTTATTTTGTAGCCACCTCTATTTACGATAATTTTATATACTAATTTACGATAATGTCAGTATATATTTACGATAGTTGAATTACTATAACACATGTGGATATTTACCATAATGTTATAGTAAATCACATAGTAAGGAATTATTATATATATATATATATATATATATATATATATATACACCCCGATATGCCGACGAAGGGCACTTTCCTCTGCGTCACCATTGCCTGCTCTTCACCACAATTCTGATTTGTGAGTTTTGTGAGTGTAATGTGTGTTTTGCACGTCATCTCACTCATCATCGTTGTCTTGGAATTAAATATGCTAGTCTATCCACATATGTCTTGCATGGGTAAGCCCTTAATTTTAATGGCGTGCTCGGGTCAACTAAGGCTAGTTACTAGATGTTAGATATTTAGGTAAAAAATTAGTTTAATCCAAAAAATACAGTTGCAAAATATTTGTGATATCATATATGTGTGCATGTGTAATCTACTGCTCGCAACAACAATAGCATACTTACTGATAGACAAACCAATCATAAAAAATGTTTTTCTGAACATAACAGAAAGTAAGACCAGAAATATACCATGCGGAAGAACGAGTGTGGGAGGCACTTTATTAGCACTATTCGTGTTGCTTAAAGTAGTAGACCACAGGTGACGTAGGAAGATATTCGCAACGCAGTCCCACGAATAGCCACCGGAAACAACTTGTAAGCTGCTACATACTAGTCTCCACGAAGAAGACGTCGCAGTGGCACTGATCGACAGAAACAGGTGGCCATGAGAATGTAGTCGATTGTAGCCAATAATCACGCGTAGATACTCCCAACAACCAAATCACCCTCAAACACCAGAGTAGGTGTCGTAGAAACGGGCATGGTTTGAAGGCTTGCTCTTCCAGTCTACTGTAACAGACAGAAACTCTATCATGATAATGCTGTGAAACAAATGATGGTTTCAACACCGATAACTACTCATTTTATGCCTCCATCAACCGGCTGGCAAAACCTTGTGTGTGTGTGTGTGTGTGTGGGTGGGGGGGTTGGGGAGAGGGGGGTTTGGGGTTGCACATCACATCGTGTCATGGCATTGCTCAGAACTTCATGAGCTCGTGCACATCGTGCTAACGTCGGCAGCGATGCATGTGTATGGGGTACACCAATATGAGCCCACATAGCTCATCTATTTAAGTCCACTCAACATTTAGTCCAAAATCTCATGTGGGACTCAAACTATATTATGCACCTAACCATTTAATATGAGTCTTAAGATTTATTTAATTTAATTGACTTAAAATGGTCCTGACCCACATTAAATTCAACACTAATTAGGACCAAAAATTAGCTAAAGTTAATTAGCTGTGGTTGACCAACTAGTTGGATGCTTGGCTAATAATTTAGTCCACATATTTGTCCCTGTTTGTATGGCCCAGACGTAACTCCGCTACTTTTTAACTAGCTAATAATTAGCTGCGTATCTAGAAAGGTCCTAAGTGATATATAATGTCTTGAGGGCGTACAAGGCATGAGCAATTTGGTGGCTTAGTCTTAGAACAATGTTTATTGGCTTGGGTCTTAAAACAACATTTGCTCAACTACATATAGATCAGCTACCCACGCCAACTCATAGTCATGAAATCTCTCCATGCTACAGAGCTCACTACCTGCATCTGATACGCACAATTTCACATTTAGTTCATCCCACAATTTCTTCCCGTCTTCTATGTGTTGGTACACATCTATTAGACGGTCAGCAAGAACACATTCCACAAAGATACAGTATTTAGCTTCCTCAAAATTTTTTGTCTTCATCAACAATGTTTCCTACAGGCATCCTAGCACTAACCTAGAATACTTTCAAGACCTGCAGCCAGAGCATGGCTTTTACTTGCTACCTCTTGAAGTGCAGACAGAAAAAAAAAATTCGGCCTCAGTGTATTGATAAAACTAGCCATAGTTAATTCAAAAGAAGGCCAATAAGTTTTTTGGACTATTGAATAATTAGACAATTTCATGATTAATTTCAAAATGTAAATTATAATGATCTTAGATATTAGCATGTACAAATCTAATATACTAGTTGAACCGATTAACATCAATGCAAACAGAGCATGACTATGAACCAGTAAGTACTTTGAAGTAACAGATCGAATCACGATGTGTGTACATTGCCTTTGTAGATGGAGTAGACACCGTGACCGGTGGTACAAGGTCGTCGATTAGCAATGGAGAAATGTTGTTGTTGAAGATGAAGCGAAGCTGCTGGTGGTAGTGGTGACGTCCTAACACGTACACCCACGGAAGACGAGCCTTCATGGAAGCTGGGAGCAGTCACGCGAAAGTGCTTCCCAAAAACCTCCTGATATGAACTAGGGTTCCCGATCTTCCGAAAGGTTCTGATAACTCTTGATTTGGTGGAGTCACGACACAATTTGATCCGGCTTCTGAACAACTCGGCTCTGAACCCCGCAATCGCAGCACCACGACCCCTCTGGTTATCGACCGGCGTTGCACGGTCGACCTCGCCAAGAAGGCTAAGTCCTTGCCTGCGAATCAAGAACACACACAAGAACACAAAGGAATGCAACCAAATTGCAGATGAATGATTAATCTCACAAAGTTAGGGTCTCACAAACCGACGGCGGCGGCGAAACTGTTGTCAACAGAATAATCTAAGCAAAACACAACCCTAATGTAAGCGGCAACTACTGATTATATAGCCTAAGGGGCGTCCAAGGACCCCCTATTCGCGTCCCTGGGGAGTGCCGACACGTTACAAGGCCCAAACGGCCCAAAAGACGGCAACACAGCGCCCTAACAGATTCTGGATGGTAACTTGTTTCGACGATTCCCGTTGATTACGAACAGCTTTTGACGTGGGACCACTTGGGTTGGCTTCCTTATCAAATAAGCTTTCCATCCATATATGGATCATCAAAAATGGAGTCCGGATGCGTCCTGGGTGACTAGTTCAAGGCCGACTGGTCCTGGATTCCGAGGTAGACTCGAACTTGATTTGGGTCTCCACCTTGGTGACTCGAACCGGATAAACTTTGGGCGTTCTTCTTGATTTGGATGCCCTTGCTGATCTCCTTGGCCTCCATGTAATTCTCCTAGCATGGTCATATGTGTGGAGGCCATGTCCTCATCACCTCCTAGTGCTTGATTGCAAGAATAAGGATTCCAGAGACCTACTCTCCTAATTGCCTGTGCATGCAGGTTCTGAGGGTGGAGAGAGGTTAATAGCGCAACACCCAAAAAAGAGGCAAAACAATAAATCGAATGAATGTGTCTGGCGTTGGCTGATTTGTTGCTTATCTAGGGCAGTCCCACACGATCTTGTTCACAATCATGATCTAAAGCATTTTTAGAATTCCTATTTGCAAAACATAGAGGCCAACTAACAAAAATTAAAACTACGCTCGCGCCGGGTGAGGCAAGCTAGTGCGTGCATGTGGATTTCTTTTTTTTCTTTCCCCCACTCTAATCTCAATGAAATAGAGGGGTTTGACATATAAGTATTTATGTAGCAACCTCCACTCTAACTAGCAAGGCAGGACTAAAGTTCCCCACTTCCCTATTTACACACATGAATGGGTTTGTGAGAGATATTCAGAATTATTGGAAATTTCTATCGGGCCAAGCCCATATATTCCCATGGTTTCTACCGGCGATAAACAAAGCGGCTAAATATCCTAATTACAAATTTACGATCAACACGCTTCACCATCTCTGTCCCTTGCATGTCGGAAGATAGATCATGCAAATCGGATGTTCAAGCTAGGCTTGACATGAGGACCATAAACTGGACCCAACTTTATTATTGCTCTCTAAGTTTCTGAGCATGGCGTCCAGTCAACTCGAGCTATCTATATATGTGGACTAATCTAACATTGACAAGTCTCCTAGAGCTTTTTGATGATATATGATTAAAGCAATCAATAAATTTTCCCTTCTTACGACACCACAATGACGTACACTCTACTCTACTCACATGTAGGCTCTAGAGAGTATGCATGCGTGTCAATCTGCACGTGATTTTTGTTTGCTAGGTTTCCCATATTTCTTTCAACTTTTCAAACCGTGACATGAGAGTCAATGAAGCTTGATGGCTCAACTGAAGCATTATTGCAATGTGTCCCCATGTGTTTGACTACTCCAAATTCAGATATGACAAGAGTAATGTAATGCATGATCTATACTAGTATAGTACACAATAATACACTGGCATATGCTTTCGGGGTACTACTAGCTAGGAGTAGTTAAAAGCGTACGACCAAGTCCGTTTCAGCAGTGATGGAGATTCAGTAATAGTACTAGTCGTCGCCACTGCTTCCTTTCGACAGTGGACACCACTGCAAGTTTGCAGCAGCTCAACGGCGACATTGCTTTCTAAGTCGTCGATCGTCTGCCGTCTGGTCAACTCCCGACCGAACTACTAAGTCACACGTTTGTAATCTTGCGGTGCTCTCCAATTCCAAACACATATACTGTGTAACCGTAACATCAGCGTTCCATGTGATTGTTGGTTAACAGAGTTATGAAATCTCCAGAAAATGAAAAGAAAATGGAATTGCATGCATGCTTACCACTGCTACATCAATTATTTTTAGAGGTGCCATTCTTTTTAGGCGGATACGACTCTGTCAATAACCGTCTCTACAAATGGTTTCTAGAACAACCTGTATCTAGAAATCGATTTATAAAGTTGGCAAAAAGCATCTGAAGGTCTTTCTTAAACTCATACTCTAAATCGTTATTATTTGAAGACTCACTTAAAAACATCGTTCTCTATATCTTTTCATCAGTTATCAGGACTGCACTGGAGACCGAAATAGCTAAGGTTTTGGTTCACGGTTTGATTGAACCGTTTGAACCTTTTAGAACCGGCAAACGGCACTGTTGTTGTTGCGCCGACAGCAGTGGAGAGCCTGGGTGTCGACGGCTTGGAGGGGCGAGTGAGGGCAGGGGCAGGAGTAGTAGTGTGCAGTTAGGAGCCGGAGCGACGATGCGGAGGAGCGAGGAGGGTGGGAACATGAGCAGCAGGAAACAATGAGGGCCGACATGGCCATGGGGCTTCTACCTTTGCCGGCAAGGGACAAGGCAAAGCGGGGTCAGGCCATGAGCCAGCTGTGGTGCCGACAGCCGAGGCACGCATGCTTGCCTAGCTTGCGGTAACGGTAGTCGATGGCCAGACCAGGCAACTGTCGAAGATGGGTAGGGACGGCTGCAAGACGGTATTAGGAGGCCTGAGGCACGGGGCAGAGGACCGAGGTGCACGGGAGATGGCCGAGCGGCGCTGCTGACCATGTGGCCGAAGAGGAGAGGATGGCATGGTGCGGTAGGCGTCCAGAAGGACGAAGAAAAGAGAAGGATGGAATCAGGAGGTGGAAGACAATTGCCGTGGCAATATTATCTATTCACACTCCTTTCTCTCTGCCAAACCACGGGAGTAAATATTTTAATGACTACAGTATCATGTGGCAAGTAACCTAGTTTTCATGATGGTACTATGCCAATTACCGAGTTGACAATGTCCTACAGCATATTCCCTGTTTCAGCGGTGTCCTTGAGCAAAATTTGACTAAAATAAATTATAGCTCTAAAATAAAGTTTATAGAAAGAATAAAACATAAATAGACACATTTTTGTCATCGTCTTCCATGAATGTTAGTAGCGTTTTCAATCTTGTTGTAATGTATCGACATGTTTGCTAGTTCAGTAAGAAAACATTAACTTAAAAAACTTAAAAAAAAACTTGTACTCCCTTCATTCCAAAATATATAGGCTGTTTTAATTTTATCATAATAATTCTGAAACTTTTCTAACTTTTACTGACTATATACAAAATTATATTAACATCGACAATGCCAGAAAAAAAACATTAGAAGGACATAGTTAATGGGTGATTTAATCACTAATTCGATGCTTGAGATTTTAGTTTTTTCTTACAAATTTGATTAAAGTTGAAATTTAACTTATGATAAAACTAAACTGCCTATGTATTACAGTATTACCTACTGTATTATTTTATTGCGGGTCTCCGTGATGGCACGGTAGAAAGTCATGTCAATGCATAAGTAGCGCGTGTATTGCTTACACGGGTCCTCCATCCTGGTTCTTTCTTCTCAAACCTCAAGAAACACGCACGTACCGGGCTCTTCTTTCCTGCTGAACAAGAAATCCAGGCATATGCAGTCAATCAAAACGATGTAATCATATTATACAATGTGTAAGATATCTTGTACAATACCGTGGGATGGATAGAGACGCAAACCGGTGCTTGTTAGCTAGTCTCGGGAACGTGCTTATCGGCGATACTTTTCTTGATATCATAGTTGAGCTGGCCCAACATTATTATATTATATTATATTATATTATATTATATTATATTATATTATATTATATTATATTATATTATATTATATTATATTATATTATATTATTGAAACTTTCTCTACGTGTGTGGCCATTGATGCCGCGCGTCCATGCAACTTTGAGTAACGAAACTTCCCCACGAGGCCACGACGATCATGTCTGGATAGGGATAACGACCAAAAAGATTAGTATTTTGAGAAGAACTCCAGCAGGTTTCACGGGGACCTAAACATATTTAAACGCATGCAAGGGGGCCTAAAACATATACGGGGACCTGAATGGTACACTAGGATACTACGCCAGAACACGTAATCACTGTGCTGAAATTAGCAATGATAAGTTTATCACTATCCGTTCATAGCTTCGTGTAGTCATTAACCGCCAATGATAGCTTGTGTTTTGCACAAAAATTCCATTACGTCTTAAATCAGTGCAATCTACTGTTCTAATAATTGTTTAGATACTGCCTTTTTGTACAAGGATCTTTTTGGAATGATATATAGGTAGTTTAGCCTTAAGCAGTACGTTTATGCCCCTGGTTTTAGTACACATTATAACAAAAAAAATCTTAGTCTAAATTGTATTCCAAAGACTATATATGCCAATGTTTTCACAATTCATGTTTCTGAACATATGGAACCGAAGATAGTACCCCTCACTCCCGCCCCCCCCCCCCCCCCCACAAAAAAGGATGTATTTCTAGGCTCCAAACTAGTCATTCCTAAAATTGATCAGATTTATAAAAATAGGATCAGTGCATTTATGTCTCTCAATAGGTTTACTATAAAAATATATTTTATAATTAATCTAATAAAATGGTGTGTATTTAGTATCATAAACATTTTTTTGTTTTTATAGATTTGATTAAACTTGACATTGTTTGACTCGTGTGGAGTAAAATAGGACAATTTTGTTTAACCCTATTGTTGGGTGAAAAGTTCAGGTCAGATGACACAATTCACACAATCATCAAAAACATTTCAGACAAGACAATGTTGTGTGCAAAGTTATATTCATTTCATCATCGTACCATACATGTCAGAGGGGGTATTTCTAGGCCCTAGTCTTCGTATTTTACATAAAATGACTATTTTACCCCTGACTAAAATATTTACAACCATTCATCTATGTAAGGGCGAAGTAGTCATTTCTTTCTGATTCAGTCTTCTTTTTCACGTTCAATCTTCTTTTCTTCAATGAACTTGTTCTCTTCAGATTATTTCTTGCTCTTCGTCTACTTCTCTGTCCAGCGAAGTTAATTTTTTGCCGACAAAATCAATAGGCGAAGTTGATTTCTTGCCGACGAAGTCAATAGGCGAAGTTGAATTCTTGACGACGAAGTCGATAGGCGAAGTTGAATTCTTGCCGACGAAGCCAATAGGCGAAGTTGAATTATTGACGACGAAGTCGATAGACGAAGTTGAATTCATGACGACGAAGTCGATAGGCGAAGTTGAATTCTTGCCGACGAAGTCGAAATACATCCTTCGCTATATTTTTCCCTGCAAGTGAATTTCATTATGATACTTTTATATTTTTCACACTTCAAAGTTTGAACTTAAGTTTTTTTTTTTTGACAAAGTTAATTCTCCCAACACCTATTATGAGGACACGCTTTGCAGCCACTGCGCACGAGGCCAAGTTACGACGAGCTACCAGTACCAACCAGCACGTACGGACGGACTAATGAAAACACTAGATCACGCAAGCTCTCCATAACGACGTACGGATTATCAATATAATAATGGAGATCATTGTGTCGTGAAGATCTTGAAAGAAAAACTGGCTTTAATTTCTCTGTCCAGGCGAGGCGAACAAGAAACCCAGAGAGTCAACTTGTTGAGGGACCAATAATATATGTGATACGGTATGATCGATGAAACCAATGGAGACGACCGGCCGGCAAATAAAGACAGGCGTGTAGTCGTCGCTCCTCGCAAGATATATGATGAAGCGACGAATGATTTGTCCACGTGTGCGAACATATATACTTTATGGTCACAATGTTACTTGTTTGTTCATGAAGCTTTGGATAAGAAACGCCGACATCTTGCTTGTATCATGCATGTCGGCAGACTTAGCTACTGGATTCCGGATAACCAAACTCAAAAGGCAGAAACCCATCCATTCTTTGACACATTATTCATATATATACCATTTACACCCCTATTAAATTGTAGTAACAGAGATAGACCACTTAATAAGTCCACCTCTGTTAATCGATTTGCAAATAACAGAACAAAATATACCATTTAACACACGTGGTTGGTTTGCCTGGCTCCATGAATCCAAAACGCCCGCCACTCAAGTACTTTTGGTAGTAGTACTCAGTGTTCGAGAAGGTGGTGAGCCACTAGAGAAGAATGGAAGCACGAATGATCCCCGGAATGCAATAGTATATGTGAAACTGTACAAGTTGTAAACTCTTCTCGTCGATGGATGATTGGATGTGTGGCTTTGAGAATGTCGAGGGAGCTGTTTTATGACCTAAAGGTGGGGATACATTGTTTGTTTCGCTGAAATTTGGTTAATGCTGATGTTTACGTTGATTTGTTGTAAGAGAAAAACATTGTTCATTTGCTGAAAAATACCGCTGAAGTAGTACAGCAGAACAGAGTTGTCTAATTGTTTAGACATTTTTCCCTTGTGAAATTGAAGTTCCTTTTTAAATCAAGGAATGCGTGGTTTACAAATGCTATCGAATACTGTGAACTAACCTACGATGCAAAAGAAAAAAAAACACAAAAAGCTATGAATTTGTTTTGCCTAATCGGAGAAGAAAGAAGAAGACTACTTGCTGCCAGGTGTCCACCAGCAAAGATGCAAGGCTACAAGTAAACGAAAGGAACCTCGATGCAACAAGTACACTAGTGGTAGGCCCTGGTCGTCAGCACTGCACCTGACCCTTTTAACGCACGTGTATAAAGGAGGAGGCTTGGATCTGAGGAGAAAACGCGTTGGGACAAAGACAACGCCCAATTCAGATTTTGCTACAGCTTTTTGGGACTTGTTTAGATCCTATGATTTTTTAAAAAAAAATCCTATAGCACTTTCGTTGGTATTTAGAAAAATTTGTCTAACCATAAACTAACTAGCCTCAAAAGAATCGTCTTGACATTTACAGGCAAACTATGTAATTAGTTATTTTTTTACCTATATTTAATACTCCATACATACGTCGAAGATTCGATGTGACAGGTACTGTACAAAATTTTTTTTAGGTCTTTTTGAACTAAACAAGCCCTGGTTGTGCTTGTCTCGGTGAAAAACTGCTGCTGGTAGGTAATTACTGTAGTATTACTTATTACTGCAATTACGAGTATTATTATTGTTATTAGTATACAGCGACCACCACGGGTAATCACATTCACAGTGGCACCGCAGCCAACGATCTGGACGCACACCTGTGGAGTTGTGGTCAGACCAATTTGTGGTGGTCAACCATCCGTCGGCCATGTGTGAACCCACATAATCACCGCGAACGATCGAATTCCAGCCTAATATATTCGCAACCAATTTGCTCCCGAATTCTCCTCCGTTTATTTATTCATATTCATATATACATACGCAAGCATTTTTATGATCCAAGAAAAAAAATACTGATCGTACCGTACCCTGCATTCTAGACGTTCTCACTCCACAGCGTCGTCAAACAGAGGCGTGCCGTGCGTCCGTCCCGTCTGGATGAAGCTAACTTGCAGTTGGGAACGATGGATCCAACTCCTGCAGACACAGGCGAAATCAGCGATTTTGATTAAGTAGGACCGAACAAATGTGATCGTATTTTTTAGTGTGAAAAAATATACATAATTATATGTTTTCAACAAATTTTCAAAAAATCTACACTATTTCTAACCAAAATCATCATATTTTAATAAAAATAGGTGAAATTAATATTTTTTACTATAAATACAAATATTTATATAGGTATTAAAATGAATCTACTGTGCTTGTTTGGGGGTTGGGGGGGGGGGGGGGGGGGGGGGCGCAGCCCCTGCCTGGTTCCGCCTCTGCCTGCAGGTCGACCTGTACGTACGAACTTGCCGTACGGACGAAGGCAACGAACAAACAGAACCGAGCCGAAGACCGAAAAGGATTCTTCGCATGGCCGAATGCATTGCACCTCTCGTATGTGCTAGCTCCCTGTAGGCACGACGTCGGAGCTGCCTTTCGGTCGACAAACGAAAAGAACACAAAATGGCGTGGAAACTTGAGGGCCGGACACGTGCCCATGCGCCGCCTGTATATATACACACGCACGTAGTGGCGCTGGTCGTCCACACGAGACGAGAGGAGGGAAGCACAAGCCCGCAGTCACATACTCCTACGTTGATGTGCTGCGCGCCCAGGGTGGAGGGAGGCAGGGGCGGATCCAAAGGGGGGCTGGGTGGGCTCCAGCCCCCCCTATAATCCTGATTTCTTCATTAAATATGTGTTCATTAGTCTTAAATCTTCATTAATCTCTAGCTTTAGCCCTAATTTTTCACTATTTAGCCCCCCTTTGTGTTGATCCTAGATCCGCCACTGGAGGGAGGAGGAGGAGGACGACGAGGGCCGCCGCCGTCGCGGCTCTCGGTCGAGGAGGACGACGAGGGCAGGCAGCAGCAGGCGGCGGTGGCGTGGCGGATGCTGTCGGGGTACGAGCGGAGCCGGGAGGCGTCCATGATGGTCGACGCGCTGGCCGCGGTCGTCGCCGGCGGGGCGCCAGCGTCGGCCAGTGGCCGTCAGCAGCAGGCGTCGCCGGCGGAGGGACAGTGGTGGTGCGACTACTACGACGGGGACGTAACGCCGCCGACGTCCTCCTTTCGTCCTGCGCCGGCCGCACCTCACGGTAACCGATCGATGCAAGCAACGCACGCTCGCTGCTCCCTCGTTTAGCTTGCTGCATCTCGTCGTAACCTCTTCGACCATTCCTGTGTCCTCTGCGTCTTTCCATACTTCCATTGGGCTATGCACCAGGCGTACTCTGCTCAGCCCTTTACCGTTGTTGCTCTGTTCCATTGGACCACAGCTCCTGTTCCTTTCTCAATTTCTCTAGTTTATTTATTTATACGTAGTACGTTTACTCGCTTCCGTTGTGCATGGAAAAATTGCAAAAACTACATAGTGCGTACTACTCCCTCCATCGCAAATTATAAGGCATTCTAAGAATCTCAGAGAGTCAAACGATCACAAATTTGACCAAATTTATATGATAAGATAATAATATTTATGACACCAATTAAATATCATTAGATTCTTCATTAATTATATTTTCATAGTATATTTATTTGATGTTATAATTTTTTATAATTTTTTTTAACCTCTTGAGGCTAAAATCCAAAATGGAAAATAGATACTTTTTGCCAAAAATTTTGCATAGTGTTTATTTTCAATTTACAAAATAATGGACCAAAATCTAAAAAATTTTAGGTGAAATGGAGAACTAAACACACCCTAGACGCTCAAACGCTGTGCCATCTTCACAGCCTAGATACGAGCTGAGAGGGCAATATAACCCTTGTCATAGAAACCACTAGAGCTAACAATAGATGTCATGCCATTTTCAACAAAAACATTTCGAGTTATATATGGGCCCGCCTAATGATTTGTGCTAGATGTAGCTCGTAACCTAGGGTATAATATACTGCCCTTTGCCGAGTCTACTTCCCATATATAAGTGAGCTCAGAAGACAAGAGAACCTTCGCCAGAGAATTGAGACCATTAGAGCGCTAACATCAGATTGGTACCTAAGTTGTCCCATGCTTCAATCAAGCATGTGCTTCTCACTTCATGGTTCAACACAGACGGATGCACACACTCGAGATTCCTCTGCTTTAATCAGACGTTTAGTGTCAAACTGTTACATTGACAACCACGTTTAATGTAAATAACACACCAAAATCCGCTGCTCTTGACAGTTCGTCCACACACAACACGCATCATCCACACTTAATTGAGCATAAATACAAAAAAAACATGTTCTTAGTAGCCCTTAAGATAAGTAATTCATATAAAATTACAACACAAGAACAGATCGAATGAATAGGTCCCTCTTTTGTTTTTAAAATTTAATAGCGTGCGTGTGTTGGGAATTGTGAATCGTGACCGACAGTAATTCCTGTGATTAGGCGAACAGTAAAAATGTAATCTTTGAGCAGGACAGTACTCGTATTGCCTACTATTGTAATTGATATGTTCTTGTTGCTCTGTTTCTCTGGAGCAGAGCATGGGGCGTCAGGGATTCCCGCGACGGCGGCGGTGGCGTCACCCGGGTCGAGCGAGCAGATCCCCTCGCCGTCCTCCACCGACTCCGCCGGCACGCCGCGTAGGCGGTACCGCGGCGTGCGTCAGCGGCCGTGGGGGAAGTGGGCGGCGGAGATCCGGGACCCGCACAAGGAGGCGCGCGTGTGGCTGGGCACCTTCGACACCGCGGAGGCCGCCGCCCGGGCCTACGACGAGGCGGCGCTGAGGTTCCGCGGCCGCCGCGCCAAGCTCAACTTCCCGGAGTCCGCTACGCTCCTGTCGGCGCCAACACCGCCGATTTCTCCTCCGCCTCCGCCTCCGCCGCCGAGGCCCGAGGCGCTGCTGGAGTTGCAGGCGGACGGCGGGGAGTACTCGGAGTACGCCAGGTTCCTACAGGGCCTGGGCGAACCAACACGCTTCTACGGCCAGGCGGCGGCGGCGCGCGCTGTCCGGCCGCCCGCGGTGACCGCGGCGTCCGGCTCGGCGTCCTCGTCGTCGTTCCCGGTGCTCTTCAGCTTTGGAGACGGAGGAGGTGAGAGCAGCGGCACCACGGGCGATCACCGTCAGTGGTGGACGCAGGGCAGCGGCTCGGAGAACGACGGCGGGGCTGGGTACCCGTCGCCGCCGCCGGCGACTTGGGCGGACTCTGGGTGCTGGCCGGCGGTCCCGCGGGACCCGTCACGATGACGTCGGTGTCAGGCTTGTGTATCCGCAAGCCGCCAACAAGTCAATTTGCAGTCGAGCGCACTGAGAATTTTTGGCCGGATTTTGTCACGTTCGCTGACGCGTGTACCCATTTTTATTTTTTCATCTACTATACTACACAAAATACGCGCATGCGTCATGTAGGTTTTAGGTGGCACTTGCTCTGAGAGGATGCATTCGAAATTCGTATTCTTGGATTCTTTCTTTTTTTTAGATGCTTGGTTTATTGTTACTTGCTATGTTGGGTAGTTTTTTTAATAATAACTAGTAAATATGTTCGTGTTTTGCAACAGGATCGTAATTCATTATATTACAGGCGGTACAAACATGGTAGTACGATAGATCTGTGTGAGACACTACAGCGACAGTGAGGCGGCTTAAACCTGCAGCCATGTCCCCACGTGCGCATTGTGTCATTGACCATGGCAAGGCAACCTAGCCTGTTAGCGTGATGGCCATAGTGCGAAAACTGTGCTGGCACTACACCGCGGCACAACGCTCATGCGGGAGACCAGAAGTGGCCATGGCAATATGCACGTAGTGTCTTCAGGCAGCCTAGGCCAGAACAATTACGAGCGATTCTAACTCATGTAATTAAAGAAAGCGGAGCAAAATAAAGAACGTAACTCTTATCCTTTTCTATTTGATTATTAAGAGTACTCAGGATCTGATAAATCTATTTTGATTAGAATTCCTACTCCATATTGGTCTAGAGTTCTATTTAGAGTACTCAGGAGGAATCTATTTAGATTAGGATTTCTACTCCATATTCATCTAGACGTGAGCGATTCTAACTTTATGTAAATAAAGAACATAACTCTTATTTTTTTCTATTTGATTATTAAGAGTTCTATTTAGAGTACTTAGGATCTGAGGAATCTATTTAGATTAGAATTCCTACTTCATATTTATCTAGACGCGAGCTATTTTAACTCGTATGAGTACGGGTTATATATATAAGTTCGGACAAAAATTCTCTCCATCGTTCAGCAGTTAAAGAGAGACGGACCAAACAAATAGATAGTCGAAAATAAAAGCTGAAATTTTACCTCTTTATTATTAAGATATAGATTGGCAAAAGTTTCCCATTGCTTCACAAAAGGATTTAATCTGCACTCTGAAGGTGTCACTGTCACGTCAACGGCGCGGCGGCCTAGTCCTCCACTCCTGCTTTGCGTTCAGTTCAGTTCGTCTTTGCCTCTTTGGACACAGAGAAAGAACGGCCATGCTGCCGAAAACGACACGCACACGCACTGCCGGATCACAATTCAGAAGCTCTCGTCGTCGTCGTCGTCGGAACAGGGGACTGACTAGCGGAGCGTGATCAACGCCTGCGGTGATGACGGGAACACCGGTAGACAGTACAGGTGAGGTATCATTGACCAACGGTGCGAATAAGCTAAGCGCCGCTCCAAAAGTTAGTTCGGCCTTGTTTAGTTTTCTTTCAAATTTTAAATTTTTACACTTTCTTCGTCACATCGAATCTTTAGACACATGTATGGAGTACTAAATGTAGGTAAAAGAAATAACTAATTGCACAGTTTATCTGTAACTTGCGAGACAAATCTTCTAAGCCTAATTAGTTTATGATTGAGCACTAATTATCAAATACAAATGAAAATACTACAGTAACAAAAAAAAAATGAAAAAACTTGCCATCTAAGGCCTTGTTTAGATTGAAAGTTTTTTCAACCCGATGAATAGTACCACTTTCGTCTTATTTAACAAATATTGTCCAATCGTGGACCAGCTAGGTTCAAAAGATTCATCTCGTGATTTTCCAACTAAACTGTGTAATTAGTTATTTTTTTACCTACATTTAATTCTCCATACAAACGGCTAAAAATTGATGTGATGAAAAGAGAGTAAAAAAACTTGAACTTTTGAGGGGAACTAAACAAGGCCTAAGCTAGACCCTTGTTTAGTTCCCAAATTCAACCCCAAATTTCACTATGCAAAAAGAAGATTCCCATCACATCAAAATGCCGACACATGTATGAAGTACTAAATATAGATAAAATTTAAAACTAATTGCACAGTTTTATTGTACTTTGTGAGACGAATATTTTGAATCTAATTAGTCAAATTTTGAATAATTTTTATCAAATACAAACGAATTGGTACAGTACGTATTTAATGCGCACTGTACCAATTCGAGAGCACCAATTCCGAAACTGAACACGGGCTAGGCCTTGAACGCACTGCCTTGCCTTGCCGGGACGCATCAGAGCGAATCTTCGAATGCACTGAGGAGGCGGGCGGCGGGCCGGCGGCTCAGCTCGCACTCTCAGGCTGCGCACGTACGAGGAAGCTGCGGTGTGAGATTTTTTTATTTCTAGCACTTTTTTAAAACAATTTTTAAATCTGATATTAACTTTTTTTATTTTAAAACTAACAGTTTTAGTCACGTCTAGAGCTGTGGCGTGACCAAATGGCGCAGCGCCGATGACGTGTCATGTCCTAGCCCTGACGTGACGGGCCTGCCGCGCGTGACAGTACCGCGCCACGCCGCACAGCGCATCAGGGGATGATCCATCAGCCTGCTGAGGTCATATTTAGTTTCTATTTTTTAAAAAAAAAGTAATATAGTACTTTTGGTTTGTATTTGATAAACTTTGTCCAATTATGGATTAACTAGGCTTAAAAGATTTGTCTCGACGTTTACAGATAAACTGTACAATTAGTTATTTTTTTACTTATATTTAATGTTCTATACATGTACTTATGAGATGTGACGGAAAAATCTTAAAAACTTTTTGTATTTTACAAACTAAACGAGGCAACTCTAGCGTTTGGCGCACACACTGCTACGGCTTCATCTTCACGTCCATCAGTCTTTCCATCCATCAACGTCAACAGCTATTGTGCCGGGTAAAAGTTGCTTCTCAAAACAAAAAAAGTGAAAAGTTGCTGCTACTAGACTGCTACTGCTCACACATAACTGTGCCTTATTTAGTTCACTTCGAAATGGAAAATTTTTTTAAGATTTCTCGTCACGTCGGTATATATATATATATGTGCCAGTAGGAAGTTCAAGGCATGAGAACCATACTGGACCCATCTTTATTATATTGCTTTCTAAGTTTCTATCAGTCTACTCGAGCTATCTATATGGACTTATCTAACATGGCCAAGTCTCCTAGAGCTTTTTTATGATATATGATTACAGCAAGTCAATAAATTTGCTCTTCTTACGACACCACAATGACGTACACTCTACTCTACTCACATGTACAGGCTCTATAGAGAGTATGAATGCGTGTCGATCGCCACGTGATGTTTGTTTGCTAGGTTTCCCAATTTTCTTTCAACTTTTTAAAACGTGACCTGAAAGTCAGTCATTGAAGCTTGATGGCTCAACTGAAGCATTATTGATGGCAATATCTCCATGTGTTTGACTACTCCAAATTCAGATATGACAAGTAATACAATGCATAATCTATACTACTAGTATAGTACACAATAATACAGTGGCAGAAGCGTTCGGGGTACTACTAGCTAGGCGTAGTTAAAAGCATGCAATCAAGTCCGTTTCAGCAGATGGAGATTCAGTAATAGTACCAGTCGTAGCCACTGCTTCCTGTCGACGGTCGAAACCACTGCAAAAGTTGATGCAGCAGCTCAACGGCGACATTGCTTTCTACTCCCTCCGTCCCACGAATAATTGCATATTTTTGACTTCTACACTTTTTATTTGACCATTCGTCTTATTTAAATTTTTTGTGTAAATAATAAAAGAAATAAAACATTATGAAAATATCTCTAATGATTGAATAAGTCGTAACAAAACAAATAATATTTATTAAAATTTTTTAAATAAGACGAACGGTCAAACACGAAGTATAGAAGTCAAAAACGTACGATTATTTGTGGGACGGAGGGAGTAGGTCGTCGATCGTCTGCCATCTGGTCAACTCGCGACCGAACTAAGTCACAGGTTTGGAATCTTGCGGTACGGCTGTCTCCAATTCCAACACATATACTGTGTAGCTGTAACATCAGCGTTCCATATGATATATTGTTGGTTAACAGAGTTATGAAATCTCCAGAAAATGAAAAGAAAATGGAATTGCATGCTTACCACTGCTACATCAATTATGTTTAGAGGCGCCATTATTCGTTTTAGATGGAGACGGCTCTATATCAAAAACCGTCTCTACAAATGGTTTCTAGGATGATGACCTCGAGAAATCGATTTGTAAAGTTGGCTAAAAGCATCTCAAGGGTCTTTCTTAAACTCACTCTCTAAATCATTATTATTTGAAGAGTCATTTCAATAAAAATCGTTCTCTATATATCTTTTTATGTCTCGGTTCACGGTTTGATTGAACCGTTTGAACCTGTTAGAACTAGCGACGGCGCTGTTGTTGTTGCGCTGGGGCTGCAGTGGGGAGCAAGGATTTGGGATTCGGTCCGAATGGGCCGAATTTCGGTGAAATTCGCCCATTTTGGCAAGGCCCGAGAGGAATACAAACCGGCCAAAGAAATTCGGCCCAATTTAAATTTCTGGCCCAATACAAGGTCAAAGCCAGCCCAAACTTATCTTCCAGAGCTATATAAGCTTGAACCTCATCCTAAAAACCCTAACCATTCAGTTTCTTTCTCTCCCTGGTGTCCAGCCGCCGGCCGCCGGTGGCAAAGCTCATGCCGAAGCGAAGCACTCATCCAGCTCCCTCATCCCGTCCCCTCCTTCGGTTTTCCCATTGCTCAACTTTACTCTTGCTGAGTCCCATGGTCAGGAGGTACAGCGCACTCAATTAGTGCCGATCATGTACGCAGCAGCAGCTTGGCCGGCACCACGACGAGTCGACGACGCTGGGTGGCTGGCACCAGTGATTAATGGCTCAACGCATCAACGACATCACTCAGATGTGGGACGAGCAATCCACCGACCATAGATGCACTGGCAAGGGCTGTAGTATCATTGTTTTCAATTTCTATCAAAATTTGGCCAAATTACGAATTTTTTGACTGGTCAAACAAGTGAATCCTGGTCCAAATTTTTCGAAATTTCCGAAATTCGTCCAATTCGGTAGTCACCGAATTTTTCTAGATTTTGAATCCCAAAACCTTGGTGGGGAGCCTGGGCGTCGAGGCGTGGAGGGGCGAGCTAGGGCCGGCGGGAGTGGCAGTGTGCAGTCATGAGCTAGAGCGATGATGTGGAGGGGCGAGCAGGGTGGGAACAGGAGCGCCTAAGAACAGTGAGGGCCGACATGGCCATGGGGCTTCCTTGGCCGGCAGGGGATAAGGCAAGGCAGGGTCAGGCCACGGGCCAGCTGCGGCGCCAACAGATAAGGTGCGCATGCTCGCCAAGCGTGCGGCAATGGCAGTGTATGGCCAAACCAGGCGATCGTCGGAGATGGGCCGGACTGGCACGCGGCTGCCGGTGTGTTGCGAGACGGCATCAGGCACGGGACAGAGGGCCGAGGTGCACGGGAGATGGTCGAGCGGCGTTGCTGACCATGTGGCCGAAGAGGAGAGGATGGCATTGTGAAGTAGGTGTCCAGAAGGACGGAGGACGACAGAGAAGGATGGAATCAGGAGGAGGAAGACGATAGCCTTGTCAATATTATCTATTCATACTACTTTCTCTCTGCCAAACCACGTAAGGGCTTTTGGATGCAAGTGTATTCATTTCAATCCACATGTGTTGGAGTACATTGGAATGGAATTTAGTTTAATTCCACTCCAATCCACTCCAACATATGTAGATTGAGATGAATACATGCGCATCCAAACAAGGCCTAAGTGAATATTTTAATGACTGCAGCGCCCTGTGGCAAGTAACCTAGTTTTTATAATGACACTATGTCAATTACCAAGTTGCGATGTCTACTGCAAATTCCTTCCACGTTTGACGGTGTCCTTGAGCTAAATTTGACTTAATTAAAGTAAGTTTTTAAATAAAGTTTATAGAAAAAATAAAACATAAATAGACATATAACACCCCCATCATCGTCTTCTATGAATGTTTAATAGTCTTCTCAATCTCGTCACAACGTACGGTCCTATTTGCTAGTTTGGTAAAAGACATTAACTTAAAAAACTTAAAGAAACAATACCCTCCATTCCAAAATATAGGTCTTTTTAATTCTATCATAATAATCCTGTAGCTTTTCTTATTTTAACTCACTTTATATAAAAATATATTAACATTGACAATGCAAGAAATATACACTAGAAGGACATACTTAATGGGTGACAATCACTAATTTGATGCTTGAGATTTTAGTTTTTTTCCTACAAATTTGATTTAGTTTTTTCTTACAAATTTGACTTAATCAGTGTTCCATATGATTGTTGGTTAACAGATTTATGACGGACATGGTTTATGTGCGGTTTAATCACTAATTCGATGCTCTAGATTCTACTTTTTTCTTACAGATTTGATTAAAGTTAAAATTTAAATTATGGTAAAACTAAAGTGCATATGTATATGTATTACAGTATGACTTTATTATTTTATTAAGGATATCTATGGATTTATATATATATATATGTTGGTGAAACTTCACGAGATCCTCTTTCCTCGGTGAAATAGTCATGTCAATGCTGCAGAGAGACAGCTAGCTCGTGTATTGCTTGCACGGGTCCTCCACTCCTGGTTCTTTCTTCTCAAATCTGAAGAAACATGCATTCCGGTACTGGGATCTTCTTTCCCTGCTGAGCAAGAAATCCAGGCATACGCAGTCAATCAAAACGATGTAATAACAATTCTATAATGTGTAAGATATCTTGTACACTATACCGTGAGATGGATAGAGACGCAAACCGGTGCTTTTTAGCATCAGGAACATTCTTATCAGCGGTACTTTTATTAATATAACAGTTGTACTGGGTCCAACATTATATTATTTATCATATATTATATATATAATCTCGAAACTTTGTCTACCGTGTGGCCGCGCCTCCATGCAACCTTGGGTAACGAAACTTCCCCACGAGGCCACGACGATCTTGTCGGCAACCTGGATATGGTTAACCAAAAGGATTAGTACACTAAGAGGAACTGCAGCAAGTTTAGTATCATAAATAATTGTTGTTTTATTGATTTCATCGAATTTGACATTGTTTGACTCCTTGTAAAGTAAATATTACGTTATTTTTTGGTACACGCTTTTGCAGCTATTGCGCATAAGGCCAAGTTACAAGGAGCTACCAACCAGCTGTACGGTCTAATGAAAACACTAGATGACCACAAGCTCGCCATGACGACGACGTACGGCTTATCAATCTATATATAATGCAGATAATTGTGTCGTGAAGATCGAAAGAAAAACTGGCTTTAATTTCTCTGTGCTGGCGAACAAGAAACCCAGCACGGCAGTGCCTTATATCCCTCAGTGTTCAGACGACCGGCAAATAAAGACAGGCGTGTAGTCGCACCTCGCAAGATATGTTGAAGCGGCAAAAGATTTCTCCACGTGTACGAAACATAATATATTCTTTATGGTCACAATGTTACTTGTTTGTTCATGCAGTTTTGGATAAAGAAAACGACGACATCTTGTATCATGTCGGCAGACTACTGGATTCCGGAGAACCAAATTCAAAAGGCATGCATGCATCCTTGGAGCAGAAAACAAATATGCTGAGAAACCAAGTGATATATATCTTGCGACAAAATGCATTATTTGAGGGTGCCCTTTCCCCTGTGTTATTCATCAGCTATTGACCTGAAAAATTTATAAATACTGTAAACCCACGAAGCAAAAATATAAGGTCAAGTCTTGCGCCCGGCCGAACAATTTGTTTGTTTAGCCCCGATGCCGAAAGTACACCGGTGCTAGGCCATACGTACTCGTCAGCATCGCACCGAACCTTTTTAACGAACGTGTAGTGTATATAAGGGAGGAGGCTTTTTTCTTTTTTTTGGCTCTGACCGAGGACAACGCGTTGGGACAAGGCAACAGCCTATTCGGATTTTGCTACAGCCTTGTCGGCGGTTCGTCGCTGGGAAGAACTGGTAGCTAATTACTGTGTTACTTATTACTACAGCGACCAATCTGGACGCACGCTTGTGGTTGTGGAGTTGTGGTCAGACCAATTTGCGGTGGTCAACCATCCGTCGGCCATGTGTGAACCCACCTAATCGCCACGAACAATCCTATTCCAGCTTAATATATTCGCAACCAAATTGCTCCCGAATTCTCCTCCGTTTTATTTATTCATATATACATAATACTCTAGCATTTTTATGATCCAACAAAGAAAAAAGCAAAAAAAAAATACTGATCGTACCGTACCCTGGATTCTAGACGTTCTCACTCCACATCGTCTCGTCAAACAGAGGCGTCCATCCGTGATCTGTCCCGTCTGCATGAAGCAAACTTGCATTTGGGAACGAGAAGGATCCAGCTCCTGTGCAGACCGGCCTGTACGAACTTGCCGCACGGACGAAGGAAACGAACAAACAAACAGGACCGAGCCGAGAGGATGGATTCCGTGGCCAAATGCATTGCATTGCACCATGTCTGTGCTACGTACATAGCTCACTGTGCGCAAAACGGCGGAGCTGCCTTTCGGTCCAAAGAACCGAAAAGCACACAAAATGACGTGGAGAGCTCCTGGGCCGGACACGTGCCCCTGCGCCGCCTTATATATATACCCACACACATGGTAGCGCTAGCTGGTCGTCCAGACGAGAGGAGGGAAGCACAAGTAGTCGTACATACGTTGTGCTGCGCGCCCAGGGTGGCGAACGCGGAGGGAGGAGGACGACGAGGGCCGCCGCCGCGGCTCTCGGCCGCAGCCGGCGCCGGTGGTGAAGAGGACGGTGGAGCGGCGGCGTGGCGAATGCTGTCGGGGTACGAGCCCAGCCGGGAGGCGTCCTTGATGGTCGACGCGCTGGCCGCGGTCGTCGCGGGCGGGACAGCGTCGCCGGCACCGGCGTCGGCCAGTTCCCGTCACGGTCACGTCTCGCTGGCGGAGGGGCAGTGGTGGAGCGACTACTACGACGGAGACGTAGCGCCGCCGCCGTCGTCCTCGAATCCTGCGCCAGCCGCTCACGGTAACCGATCTATCCATGCAACGCGAGCTCCCTCGTTTGACCATTTTCGTGCATCTTCCTCGTCTCTCCTCTCGCTCCGAAACAGAGCAGCAGCAGCACCTGCCAACCTGCCATGCTCTGCTCACCCCTTGCCGTTGCTCTGTTCTTCCATCAAGCTAAGACGCGTGAGTTTGAACTCTGGCAAGGCTCTCGGTGTCTTCGGCTTCATGACCTGACGTTGATGCTATAAACACGGAATAGTTTCACTTTGTCTATCCTAAGAATGATCTAGGATCTAGTCACACTAGTTCTTTTAGCAAGATTCACTCTCTCCATGGAGATCCACTGCAAATATATATTGGGGCAACTAAAGGAGGCCAGTGCTACATGTACCTCTAGTCTAGAGAGTAACCTAGGGCATACGATATGCATGTGACCTCGGAAGACAAGAGAACCTTGGCTAGAGAATTGAAACCATCGTTAGAGCTAACCGAAGATGTCTTGCAACGTTCACCAAAAACTCGAGTTCTGGTCTCCAGTTCTAGACATGCACTTAGTGTGTACTGTGCGATTCTCTCCGTGACCTTTTTTTTTCGTTCTTTCTTTAGTGTGTATATTGTACGTACGATGCTGCGTCAATTCACACATTTCTCACGAGTACAAGATACATGGATGGACGTGCTTTCCACCACTAGCAACCCAAAGCATGATACATGCTTCGCAGCTAGCGAACAACACAGAAAAAGTGCTAAGAGAAATGGCAGTGCCAAAATGTCATTGTGGTTGCACACTTCTAGCCAGTTGATGCCAAAGCAATTCTGTTACTGTTGCATTGGGAAGAGAGGAGCAACCATAGGAAACATAATCATTTGTTAACATAAACAGGATCAAATATACTATATGATGACATCACACCGGTACTTAAATCGCCCCATGCTTCACATCAAGCACATACACTCGAGATTCCTCTGCTTTAATAAGAAGCTTAGTGTAAAACTGTTCCATTGAACACAACGTTCAATATATATAGCACACTATAATCCACAGCTCTTGACAGTTCATCCACACGCATCATCCACACATAACTGAGCAGAAATAAAAAGGATTCATGTTCTTAGCCCTTAAGATAACTAAGTCGAACAAACTTAGTACAACCGAGGAACAGAGCAAATGACACACGTCGCTCTTTTGTTTTTAAAATCTAACCGCGTGCGTGTGTTGGAAATTTTGAATTGTGACTGACAGTAATTCCTATGATAAGGAGAAGAGTAAAAATGTAATCTTTGGAGCAGGTCAGTACTCGTATTGACCACTAATGGCGATGTTCTTGTTCCTCTGTTTTCCCGAGCAGAGCACGGGGCGCCAGGGACTCCACCGCAGCACTCGCCGCAGACGTCGGCGGCACCCGGGTCTAGCGAGCAGGTCCCCTCGCCGTCCTCCACCGACTCCGCCGGCACGCCACGGAGGCGGTACCGCGGCGTGCGTCAGCGGCCGTGGGGGAAGTGGGCGGCGGAGATCCGGGACCCGCACAAGGCGGCGCGCGTGTGGCTGGGCACCTTCGACACCGCGGAGGCCGCCGCGCGGGCCTACGACGCGGCGGCGCTGGGGTTCCGCGGCAGCCGCGCCAAGCTCAACTTCCCGGAGTCCGCCACGCTCCCGTCGGCGCCAGCACCGCCGATTCGTCCTCCGCCTCCGCCTCCGCCGCCGCAGAGGCCCGAGGCGCTGCTGGAGTCGCAGGCGCTGGCGGGCGGCGGCGGGGACTACTCAGAGTACGCCCGGTTCCTGCAGGACCCCGCCGAGCCACCAACGCGCGCTGTCCGACCGCCCCCGGTGACCGTGGCGTCCGGCTCGTCGTCGTCGTCGTCACTCCCGGTGCTCTTCAGCTTTGGGGGCGGAGGAGGTGACAGCAGCGGCGGCGGCGCGGTGGGCCATCACCGTCAGCGGTTGCCACAGGGCGGCAGCTCCGCGAGCGACGGCGGGGCTGGGTACCCGTCGCCGCCGCCGCCGGCGACTTGGGCGGACTCTGGGTGGTGGTGGCCGGCGCCGCCGCGGGATCCGTCACGATGACGTTGACGTCAGGCTTGTGTCTCCGCAAGCCAACAAGTCAATCGATCCTCTGCGGTCGAGCGCACTGAGAATTTTTGGCCGGATTTTGTCACGTTCGTGGACACGTGTACCCATTGTTTTTTTTTTCATCGAAACAAAATACGCGCATGCGTCAGGTAGAAATTTTAGGATGCGTTCGAAATTCGTATTCTTGGATTCTTTCTTCTTGAGATGAGATGCTTGGTTTCTTGTTACTTGCTTTGTCGGTTCACTTTTTTGATGTATTTTTAATAATTGCAAAAGCTTCGAATTGCTTCAACAAAAGGATTTTGGAATCTGAACTCTGAAGGTGTCTGTCACGTCGACGGCCATACTGCCTCTTTGGATGCTGTGTTAGGCCGCGTTCACCTGCTACAGTAACCCAAAATATTTCCTCTTCCACCCATCACATCAAATCTTTAAACGCATGTATGAAACATTAAATGTAGGTAAAAAAAACTAATTGCATAGTTTGGCTGTAAAGTTCGAGACGAATCTTTTGAGTCTAATTAATCCATGGTTAGACAAATTTTACCAAATAACAACGAAAAGTGTTACAGTAACTTTTCACCCTAACTTTTTCATCTAAACACACCCTTTGGTTCAATTCATCTCTGGGCGGGTTTAGATGCAAAAAATTTTGCAAAACGGCACTGTAGCGCTTTTCGTTGTTATTTGGCAAATATTGTCCAATCATGGTCTAATTAGGCTTAAAAGATTCGTCTCGTCCATTTCGTCTAAACTGTGTAATTAGTTTTATTTTTTATTTATATTTAATGCTTCATGCATGTGTCTAAAGATTCGATGTGACAGGGAATCTGAAAAATTTTGCAAAATTTTCTAGAAACTAAACAGGGCCTCTGCCTCTTTGGACACACGAGAAAAGAACGGCCATACTGCCGAAAACGACAGGCACACGCGGTGCCGGATCCGAAGAATTCAGAAGCTCTCGTCGTCGTCGTTGGAACAGGGGACTGACTAGCGCAGACAGTACAGCTGAGGTATCATTGACCAACCGTGCGAATAAGTTTGTTCTTGCCTTGCCGGGACGCATCAGAGCGAGTCTTCGAGTGCACTGAGCTTGGTGGTGGCGGGCGGCGGGCCGGCGGCTCAGCTCGCACTCTCAGGCAGAGGCAGCGCACGTACGAGGAAGCTGCGGTGTGAACTCTAGCCGCCGGAACAACCTGTCCCTGTCCCTGTTCGTCAAAGAGATGTACAGTAGGTGCGTCGTCGTCGTCTCGTCTGTGTCGACAACGAAACGGACGGCGCGGGCCGGCAATGGCATATGGGTTTTTTTTGGCAATGGTGGTAAGAGAAAGAGAGCACTGTACTTTGACTTGGGCATAAAGGAAAAGGAACCCGCGTGGCTCGTCTCTGTCGCCGTCGCAAGCAATGGACGATCGCTGTCTCGTCTTATGGTGTGTCTATCTCCTACTCCTGCAGTCCTACTTGCAGTGGGCCACAAGGCTGACACGCCGGTGCCACGAAGAGCACGCTTTGGGGCGGGTAAGAGCAACTCCAGCGGACCCCTTCTATTGGGGCTCAGGTCAAGAATCCAACTCCAGCAGCACCCCTACTACGGACCCTAAATTTGTGTGGGCACCCAAATTCTCTCACTAGACCCATTCTGGTTGGCCCAATAACCCGGCCCCCATCCGTGCGGACACTGCTCCTTTCCTCCAGTGGCTTCCTCCGACGAGTGTCGCGGCTCCCAGCACGGCAGCGAGCACCGGCGGTGCAGCTCCCTCTCCTCCCTCGCGCAGAAGCGATATCGAGCACCGGCGATGTGGCTCCTCTCACTCTGGTGGCTTCCTCCGATGAGCTCCGCACGGCCAGATCCACGGAAGGCAAGGACGGAGGGCTCGCCGGCTCCCCCCCTTCGCACCGCCCTGCCATGGCGCTTGGCCCCTTCTCCACCCGGGCATGTGCAAGCTGAAGCACGCGCCCCCTGCCATGGCATCCGTGACCTCCCCTCTCCGGCGTCGGCCCCTTCTCCTCTTTCGCTGCCGCCGTGTGCGTGCGGGCCCGTTGCTCCCCTCTGCTCCGCCGCGTGGGCTCGGTTCCCTCTGCTTGGCCGCGCGAGCTCGGCCCCCACTGGCACGGGCGAGCGCTCATCTCTGCACGCGTCGTGGTATGCGGGGAGGATTTTAGGGGAAGAAGATTGATTTGACCCAATGACAAGTGGGCCCCTTATGTCATTGTCTATTGATATGAATTTGGGGGCCTCCGTTTTGGGGCTGTTGCTGGAGTAGAAGCACAAATTTGGATCAATAAAAATAGGGATAGAGGGGCTCTAATTTGGAGCTACTGCTGGAGCTGCTTTAGGGGCGGAGTCGATTTGGGCCGATAAATGGGCCAAGGTGAGGTGTAGCCGCCAGGGGTTGGAACAGGACCAGCAGCCCGAGTTTCTTGGAAAGAAAATGAATAGATGCAGGAAAAGGAGAATTGGGCCGGGCCTGCCTGTTTTCGGAAGATAAAATCTTTGCTTTGCGGCATGTACTACACATGCAGTGTTACCACCTTTTTGCTATGTGCGTTGGTATTGTTGGATTCTTTTGGAATAAATTTGAGAAAATTATTTCCTGCACCCTAAAGAAAGTGCGGCTTAGTTTCTTGGGATTTTTTTAGGCCAAAGAAATAATTTCCTCAATAAATTTTGGTTGCTTTCTCGGTTTACTTTGTCTTGACTAAATAAAATCCCAGTTGCTTCACAAAGAGGTTTAGGAATCTGATCGCAGCTGTCACGAGACAGTGAACCAGCAGGGGAATGGCTAGAGAGACGATGCTATGGTGGACAGGCAACGGTGGTTCCAACAGTTGGGCAGGGATGGCAAGAAGATTAGCAATATTTGGTATGCAAGGTGCAATGGAATTGATGGCGGAGGATTTAGGTTAATATGTTGTGAAAATCACGTTACTAAAACGTGTCCTTTTAATAGATCGTCGATAAAGTGGGAGATAATGAATTTCATACTACCTTTTTGTCGAAGCTGAACTTGAGCATATTTGTACGTTGGGTTTCGCAGAAGCCCAATGCGTTAAAAGCTAAAATGGTCTTTGCAGTAAAGCGAGAGCAACAAGCTTGGAGATATATAAAATTTTCCTAACGCAGATGCTAGGGCCCGGACATCCAACGTCCAGAACACGTTCAGACGCAGCTCCCGCTAGCCGACTGTTAAACGATTCCACCAACCGTGGTCTAGCGTCGCAGCCCACCAACGGTAGTCCGATTTCAGACTGCTCACAGTAACAGAAATGGTATTTGTGCTCTGCCCCGCGTAACAGAGAAGGGGAGAGCGAGCGCTCATGTCCGCACCGCCATCCCCCGATGCCTCCCTCCACTGGTCTCGTTGTGCCCCCTCTGCAGTCTAAGAAGGATATGATGTAAGGAAGCAGAAGGCGAGGAGGAGACACCGAGACGAGACAACAGAAGCCACGGAGGAGATGCAATACCCAATCTACTTTGAAGCATCAAAATGCAACACTTGCAGCATACGTATGAAGACAGAAGAAATACTTAAAACGTGCGTCTGAAACACTTGTAAGAACACTTAAAACCATTGCAAACATACGCAACATCCAAATAAAACATATGCAACATCTATGTGAAACATATACAACATCCAAATAAACATTCTTACAACATACATCTGAAAAACAGATAAAACATTGGGAACAGACGTTTGCAATATACGTGTACAACCATTGCAATATATGCAACATCTCAATCTACTTTTGCAACATCTATATGAAACACATGCTACATAACTCCGAAACATTTGCAATAATACTTGAAACAAACACTTGTAACATGCGCTTTCAAGCGCAACATCTACTTTGCTGCTTATGAAATGGAGGCTCGACAACGTGTGGAGTTCACCGGATGAAGCCGTGCCATCACCACCATGGACCAGTTTGACTCCGCCTACCATGAGGTTGCGTGGGGGCCCCTTCGTGGCTGCCGGTATCCTGGGCTCCACGTAGGACACGCAGCCCTTGCAGCCGGCACCGCAGTCCCCACCACCACCGGATCTCTCGCCGCGCAGTAGATCTGGTGGAAGGAGGAATCAAGTAGAGTGGGGTGGAGGCGAGCGATGCGGGCGAATGGCGCGAGCGGTGCCGCGGGGTGTGGGCAAGTGACACGAGCTGCTTGGTCCGTTCGTCCGGGCAGACGGTCAAGTCTAATCATTATCGAATTCCAAAGGCCCAGGTGCAATTTCATGGTCTCTCTCTGATGATTTATGAGTTCAATCATAATTTGAGCGGTGGGCTCAATATTAGGCGATACTCGTCAAGTTGATTTAAAATTCACAAAAGAGCATAAATATAGACGGATTAGAGTGGCGGTGCTTATATAACCCTAAAATTATTCTCCAAATTGTTGAAATGGTGATAGAGAGACTATGTCTACGATTTACAATCGTTGACTTCGGCGTACTCTATTTGGTGGCCGGTGCTACCGCTGGACCTGTCACGATGACGTCAGTGTTTGGCTTGTCAGTGCACCGAGCACAATAGAAACTAATTTGTGGCCGGAAATTTTTTTCACGTTCATTGACGCCACACATGTACCAATTTTTTTTTCTCTGCAAGCTGCTTCGATCTTACTAAGTCGCCTTGCGATGACATCAATGCTATGATTGGCCGGTTCTGGTGAGCGCAGCATGAGAATGAAAAGAAAATGCAATGGTTACCTTGGAGTACTCTAACTAGTAGAAAGGATAAGGGTGGACTGGGTTTCAGAGATCTTCATGTGTTTAACCTTGCTATGTTGGGTCGTCAGGCATGGAGAATGTTACAAAATCCCGAGTCCCTGTGTGCTAGGCTGCTGAAGGCACGGCCGAATGGTGAATTGTTGCAGGTGCAGGAACGTCCGGGTATATCTTATACGTGGCAAAGTATTGTGAGAGGCATTCGTGCTTTGGAGAAAGGTTTGATATGAAGGGTGGGTAATAGACAGCAAATGCGTTCAGTGGAGAAGACAGTTCCAACATGGAAACCTCCCAACACGGGCTGGCTGAAGGTGAACATTGATGGTGCTTTCAAAAACAGAACAAAGATGGTGCCTGGGGCTTCGTGGCAAGAGATGCTGCTGGGGATCTGGTGTTAGCAAGAGTCGGCAATATAAGCCCAGTGCACAATGTTCTTATGGCTGAAACCATGGCATGTGTTAAAGCAGTGGAGGCTGTTCAGGCGCATGGCATCTCCAGGATTCAAGTGGAGACGGATTCTAGTCAGTTGCGAGAAGCTTTGCAGTCTAATGTGCTCGATCTAGAGCCGAGTGGAATATTGTTTATGTACCTCTGCGAGTTTCTTGATGTCATTTTGATAGATATATTGTTTCTAATGTACCACGGTCTTGTAACTCATCTGCGCACGAGAGATTGCCAATCTTGGTCTAGCTTGGGAGTCAGGCCAATCAAGGATATGGCTTGATGATTTCCTCATCTCTGTAATGAACGTGGTCGCTCGCGAATGCTCTGAGCTTTTGGAGATGAATATGAGGCCCTAGAGCCAAGCTAGAGGTTCAAAAAAAAAAAAGAATACGCACACGTAATACGTCATGTAAGTAGAATTTTTAGGCAGCAGCACACTTTTTTGAAGAGGATAGATGCATTTGTGATTCGTATTCTTGGATTCTTTTCGAATGTTTGGTTGCTTTACTTTCTTTCTTTCTTTGTCGGATTATTAATTTTTGGCAAAAGTTTGCGGTTGCTTCACAAAAAGTTTCTCAAGGTGTCACGTCACTGCTGCAGCGGGAGTTTATTATGCTCCCGGTGCCGTCCTAGTCTTTCTCTGTGTTCAGTTGAGTTGAGTTCAGTTCATCTTTTGAAACGGAAAGAACGGCGCACAGGCCTCCGTTTCTTCGCGTCGGCGAAAACGACACGCACTGCTGAAATTGGACTACAGAAGACTAGCCGCGCGCGCATGTGGCTTGGCTTGTTGTGCTGTGGCGGAAGCGGAATGGTTGAGGCGGACTCACTCTCATCGACTGGTTCATCAGGTTGCACGCAAGTCGGAAAGGTTACAGTAAGTAGCATACGCGAATAAAGTATTAGGCCTTTGGCATGGTAAAAATAATAAAGTACTTAGAACTAATTCCTACCCATTTTGTAGTTTGGATATTTTACATGTAGCATGTCGGTTTATTTGGTTCCAAAGTTTGCCGGTGAATAAAGTATTAGGCCTTTGGCATGGTAAAAATAATAAAGTACTTAGAACTAATTCCTACCCATGTAGGACATACAATGCAACCTCCATCTGACAACCGAACTCACCCTGAATCGGCCGCACCGCCTCAGCCTGCATGCGGTCGTTCATTTGCACCGGTGGATGTAGTGCAGTATAGTGGAGTATGACATCCAAATAGCCTTTTTCAATAGTTTATATGGACGAGCAGATACTGGCTCCGTGAACCGAGCATCCAAACATGCCCTAAGTGATGCTTGCAGGCTTCTTCTAACTTGTGTCTTGGACTTCTAGCATCACTTGTATGTCTTCAACTTGTCTTCTAATGTCTTACTTGAAGTACTGATCATCCGGGTCACCACTTTGCTAAATTCCGAGTCCACCTTGCATTCATTTGAACTAAACCATGTATACCATGGTTGCCATAGAATTTGCAGACTTCTTGTGGGCCCTTCTAGTCTCTATGATGCCCCCAACCACAAGAGTGCGCTACAATATCCTACATCTTCTGCTATCCCCTTCATGTGTGATCACCATCCCATCCTCTGATCGTGCCCATTGCCTGTCTCTAATGACTCCCTAGTGAGAAATCGCCACAGCTAGGCAGAGCTCCGTTGGATGACACCCCTCTATTAGATCTAGGAAGAGTTGCAGAAAGTTCAAGCTCTTCCGTGGAAAGGTATGGTTGGTGCAGAGCGGCTGCAGAAGAAACTGAAAATCATGCAAGCGTGCAGTGATGGTCATGCAATAGTGCACCGCATCCCTAGAGGCAGGGGCTCCACGATTTTAGGGTTACCCTGGCCTTGAGGCGGCGCGCTTCGGCCGGGGTCGTTGCGGTCGGGAGGCCTCCGCCCATAACTCCGGCACATCGGGGCAGTCCTTGGCGGTGGGGCGGGCCTCGCGCGCACCTACTTCCCTCCTCCCTCTGCCATGCGGCGGCGGTGGTGGTTCGTGGCCGGGGGATGGCGGCCACCAGCGGCAGTTCCGGCCAACCTCTTCTCTAAGATGGGCAGCAGGACGGCTGGTCCGCCCCTCCTCGACCTCCCCGCGCCTTTGACCGGGGCCAGTGCTCCCGCAAGCGTGCCTTGGCCCCCCCACCCCCCCTGCGGTGGGCGTTGGGCCTCGGCTGCTCTGGCAGCGCCCTCCTGCCAGCGCTCAGGGTGAGCGCTGCGGTAGTGACCAGAGGCCGGCTTGGCCCACCCACCTGCTCCTACAGCGTGTGTTGGGCCACAGCCAATCTGGCGGCACACGCGCGCCGGCGCTTCTTCTCCTCCACCACGGTCGTTCCGTTGTTCGGCACTGGCGGCGGACACCACGAAGACATCCAATGGCGTCACAGGGTTGGCCGTGTCCGTCACGCTCACGCGGGGCGTGGGAGCCGTCGTCTCGGCTCCACCCTGGCGTGGTGATGGCCGGCCTTCCTTGGCGGCAGCAACAATCTAGGGCAGCGCGGGTGAAAACCATGTCCTCAGGCCGGGTGCCTAGGACCGACGACGGTGGCAAGCTAACGTCATCACCTTCTTGAAGGCGTCGTCTCAACTGCTCCTCGAACGCTGCTGTCGGAGCAAGCCCGGGAACGAAAGATCCCATGGGTGCACGTCCCAATGAAGTTGGCATCCGCTGGCGTCATCTCCTTGCTGAAGGCTCCGTTGATGCGCCCACGATGCTCCTCCGACGCCGAGTCCTACCCCTGCCAGCCCTCTTGGGCCGTTGTGTCTTTAGGCTTGGTGGAGGGTCATTTCTCTTCTTCTGTTTGTCGTGTTTGTTCTAACCACTATCTCTGTGGTTCGTGTCGTGTTGTGCTCTGTTGTATTTGCCGTGCTTTCGGCAACCTTCTACTTAATGAAAATGACATGTGAAGTCGTGTTCGAGAAAAAAGTACTAGAGGAAAAATCATCTAAAGAAAGTGAAGAAAGTCAAGCGGTGGTGAGTAAACGAGTGTGCGATGAATGGGATAATTTTTTTTATAGAGAGGTGGGCCAATATATATTAAAATTTTGTCACTTTGACTAGAAAAATAAAAAACTTATGTTATCTTATGTATATAAAATATATATTATGAAAGTATTGCTCATAATGAATTTAGTTGTGAGATTAACCCATATAAAATGTCATATGTTTATGGCCAAATTAAGAAAATATAACTTAGAACATACATGAAATGCCTTCAAATTTTCTAATGGAGCAGAAAGGCGGCATAAGAATGGGCGCCAAGAAATCAAAAGGGAAAGGCGGCCATCAAAACTACTGGAGCAAAAAAATTGTAACGGCATTTATAGAACTATGCGCCGTATGGGTCGTCGGATGGAATAGGTGCTGGCCCTAGAGCACTTTTTATTGAAACCTCTCAATTTTTTTTGCTGCAACATGAGAAATCAACGAAGTGCAACATACAACAGTTAGTTACTGCAACATCAGAATAAGAAAAGATGAACCATTTATAATCAACATGAGAAATCATCAGCTGCAACACCAAACATTCATGCAACGCTACATATCAATTTTGTTGTGGCAAAATCATCTACAGAAACATCTGTATTTTGTTGTGGCAACATGGGAATTCATCTAATGCAACATGGAAAAAACACAAATACAACATCTCAAAAATCAAATGTGGAGCTCAAAGATGTTGTGGACAACAGATGTAGTTGGAGGCTTGCCACCATGGATGAGATCCAACACCTCATATACTGGATAACTGACACGCCACCCCTACAATCTTGGAGGACTACGGCGCCACACACGGACTTGAGGGAGGGGGCTGTCGAAGTGTCGCCCACATATGGGGGTGCATGGAAGGGGGTCGTAGAAGTGCCATACACATAGTTGGGGGCGCGGGAGAGGGAGTTGTCTAAGTGCCGTACACACAGATTGGGGCGTGAGGGAGGTGGCCATTGAAGTGCCATACACGTAGATGGGGGCACAGGGCAGGCCGTCGTTGAAGTGCCATACAGGCAGATGGTGGCACAGGGGAAGGTGTCATTGAAGTGTCATACAAAGATGGGGGTGCAGGGGAGGGGCCGCCAAGTGCCGCACACATATGGTATGTATGTATTGGAGGCCAGCGTCATAGGACACGTGCACAAAGGAGGCACCCATGACAGGTGGAGAGACGAATGGTGCCCTGTGCGGTAGGAAGGAGGTAAATCTCAATAGTTGCCAATCTAATTTAATCAGGGTGCATGTGGACCTGCTAGAGCGTCTAATGCATCCAGACACACGGATGCAAGCATTAGGCGTGATTCCATTTTCCATTTAAATAAATAAAAAATAGAAACTAACATCATTCTTACTACCTCCTGTCCAAGTACGATTCTCCTAATTACCAATCAGAAAATTGGATTTTCCTTTTTCCACCTATTCTCGAAATTTTAAAACGGGTCGAAATTGCTACCTACAAGGTTTTCACCGTCATTTTTACTACCTCTGTTCTTCTTCCATCAAGCACGACAATGCATGATCTATATACATATGTACAAGGTATTACTCGTTAATATATTTTATTGTGCGGTGCGCCAAGCAACCTCTAAAGGCAGCTCTATGTGGATTCTGCACCTGTGAGTACCTCAGATAGTCTGGGCAATATAACTCAGCTAGAAGGTTTAACTACCAGCATAAGGAAGAAGCAATATAGCAATTAACATCAATTGCAGGCTGCAGCAGCCCCTTGAGTGGACTGCCCAAGTAAGCTACCAGAAGCTGCGGTACACAGACACTGTTGGTGATATGCCCGAGAGCCCATCATCACAATACGGATTAAAGGCCCAAGAGGATATTGATCCAAAAAGGGATTAGGGTTACTAATGGGCCTATGAGATAGAAGCCCATTTGTACGCCCTATATATATGTGGGAGGGGCTAGGGGCGCCGATGATCAGTTGCCGCGCCTCCCCTCCTAGTCGCACCCTCCCTTCTCGGCCGCCGCCCTTGCCGTGCGCACGGTGCTAGCACACCGACGCCCGGCGTTCCATCCCCGTACGTGTGGACTCTGTAGAGGCGCTGCTACGACTGCTGCGCTGATCGGCTGCTGGGATCAAGGACGAGGAGCTCGGTTCGTGGGACGTGATCGACTACTTCATCCACACCGACGCGCGACTTCTTCCGCTGCGCTGTGCGTCTAGTGGTAACGATCTATGATCTCCTACTCGCAAGTTTCTTGGATGTACGCGGTAGATTAGCTAGCGTAGCCTACCCGTTTCCCTACAGTGGTATCAAAGCCATCTTGCGTAGTTTTTGGTCTGGATCATTAGCATATATGTGATATGTTGTTGTAGTAGATTGGATCTATTACTCTTGCACGGTTTGATTGGATCAATTGGTCATAAGGGGTTAAAATTGGAGCAAGTTGATTGCGGCATGTGGCCAAAAAGATTAGTTTGTGTTCATTCTCTGTTGTGCATACGACATGTCCCTACCGGCTGGAATCACCACAAGGGACTAACTGTGTGCATAGTCAGTAGATTGAACCAACAGATCGAGGTCATGTGTAGATGCAGTCTTCTCAAGTGCAAAAGTTGCACGGTCAATGTGATTGACCTAGTGAAAATTGAGGCATTATGAATGGCTCGGATTTGAGGTGAAGCGATCACTCCGATGAGATTTTCATAGGGATTCCATAGATGCGATCTATGTAATTCTGTGAGGTTTTAGCGGCTTCTTAAGCGCTACTTTGGTAGAACACGTCGTACGCCTAACTTGTTTTTGCAGGGTGTGATGTGAATGGTATGGCCTCAATGTCATGTGATGATGTATGTGATAATTTGTGCGGCCTGCGTGTCGCAAGTTAACACAACCGGGTTGAGGTTGCACCATTATTGTATAACGACCTGCGTGTCGACTTGTGATGTTTGAATCCTCATGTAATTATTTCACTAGCTATTAGATGTAATAGTTTAGTATCTATCCATGGAGGCTTCGAGCATGATGGCGATGTTGATCACCACAAGACAGGACGGATGGCAATGGAGGTCACATTGGAGCCATGGCGATGGAGCCCATTGTGATGAAAGAGGCCATACTATTCACAATATAATATGATTATATGCCTGTGATGTTTACTTTCCTGTCATACTATTCTTTCATGCTTTACATATGGTGGATGTTTTGTCATGGTAGAATAGCTCCCCTCAGAAAAGTTGAGTTTTTCATGCCTTTTACCAATAGCTGCACCTATAATTTTTTGATCGCTGTGTGGTAGGTTTACCAAAGTAGAGTACCCTCAGCTATCATTTTTGTATAGGGTGGATGTCGGACATTTACAAGCACAGTATTGGTTAACTCAGCAAAGCTATCAAAATAGTTTTGGGCTTTAAGGCATAGTGTTGGGGCCGGGGCATTGGATGCCACCCGACAAACAAGAGTCGTATAGAGATATGATTAGCAATCTGTTGCTTACCTGTGTCACTATTTTTTCTAGCCGTGATGCCAAAGCTCACTAGGATTTTAGTGATTATGGATCTTGAACCACTATATGTCATTAGAGGGAAGATGACTTTGATATAGTAGGTTGTCTTTTGTTAAATTAGTTAATGAAAGTCTTTACATAAATATAGTGCTAAAATCTTGCTTTATTTTAATGTTGTAGATCATGTCTGCCAGTAACAATTCCACTTTCAATTTGCGATCTGTTCTTGAGAAAGAAAAGTTGAATGGAACAAACTTTATTGATTGGTACCGCAACCTGAGAATTGTTCTCAGGCAAGAGAAAAAGGAGTATGTTCTTGAGCAACCATATCCTGATGATCTCCCTGATGGTTCCACTGCTGCTGAACGCAGAGTTTATGAGAAACACTGCAATGACTCACTTGACGTCAGCTGTCTGATGCTCGCCACTATGTCCTCTGATCTGCAAAAGCAGTATGAGCATACGGATGCTCACACTATGATCGAGGGGCTACGTGGGATGTTTCAGAACCAAGCCAGGACTGAGAGGTTCAACATCTCGAAGTCCTTGTTTGCGTGCAAGCTGCCAGAAGGTAGTCCGGTCAGTCCTCATGTGATCAAAATGATTGGTTACATCGAGACTTTGGACAGACTTGGTTCTGAACTTCACCATGACCTGGCTACTGATGTCATTCTCCAGTCGCTCCCGGCGAGCTACGAGCCTTTTATCATGAACTTTCAGATGAATGGCTTGGAGAAAACATTGAGTGAATTGCATGGGATGCTAAAAACAGCAGAGGAGAGCATTAAGAAGAATCCCAATCATGTGATGATGGTTCAGAATGGGAACAAAAAGAGGAAGCGTTGGACGCCTCCCAAGGGTAAAGGCAAGGAAAAGGTTCCTAGCGGTGAGTCCTCGGGCTCTAAGCAAAAGCCAGCACCTAAAGCCAAATCTGGCCCCACTTCTGAGGATGAATGCTTCCACTGTCATGAAAAGGGACATTGGTCAAGGAACTGCAAGAAGTACTTAGAAGAAAAGAAGAAGAAGAAGGGAAGTGAGACTTCCACTTCAGGTATAAATGTTATAGAAATTAATATTGCATTATCTTCTAGTGAATCATGGGTATTTGATACTGGATCGATGATTCACACTTGCAAATCGTTGCAGGGTCTAAGTGAGACTAGAAGGTTTGCACGAGGCGAGTTGGACGTTCGTGTCGGCAATGGCGCAAAGGTTGCGGTGTTGGCGGTCGGCACCTACCACTTGTCTCTACCCTCCGGATTAGTTTTGGAATTAAATAATTGTTATTGCATTCCTGCTTTGAGCAAGAACATTATTTCTTCTTCATGTTTGGAAGAAGTTGATGGTTTTAAGATTGTAATAGAGAACAAACGTTGTTCTATTTTTTGTAATGGTATTTTCTATGCTCATTGTCCATTGGTGAATGGATTATATGTTCTTGATCTTGAGGATAAATCTGTCTGTAACATTAATACTAAGAGGCTTAGACCAAATGATTTGAATCCCACATTTATTTGGCATTGTCGCTTAGGTCATATAAATGAGAAGCGCATTGAACAACTCCATAAAGATGGTTTGTTGAGCTCATTTGATTTTGAATCATTTGACACGTGCGAGTCTTGTTTACTTGGGAAGATGACCAAAGCGCCTTTCACTGGTCATAGTGAGAGGGCAAGTGACTTGTTGGGACTTGTACATACCGATGTATGTGGACCAATGAGCTCAATAGCCAGAGGTGGTTTTCAGTACTTCATTACTTTTACTGATGACTTTAGTAGATATGGTTATATCTACTTGATGAGGCACAAGTCTGAATCGTTTGATAAGTTCAAAGAATTTCAGAGTGAAGTACAAAATCAATTAGGCAAGACAATTAAGTTTCTGCGATCGGATCGTGGAGGTGAATATTTGAGCCTTGAATTTGGTGATCATTTGAAGCAATGTGGAATCGTTCCGCAGCTAACTCCGCCTGGAACGCCTCAATGGAATGGGGTATCCGAACGGAGGAACCGAACCTTGTTGGACATGGTTAGGTCGATGATGAGCCAAGCCGATCTTCCATTGTCATTTTGGGGTTATGCTCTTGAAACTGCTGCGTTCACACTGAATAGGGTTCCAAGTAAGTCTGTTGAGAAGACACCATATGAGATATGGACTGGGAAACGTCCCGGATTATCTTTTCTCAAAGTTTGGGGATGTGAGGCTTATGTCAAACGTTTGATGTCAGATAAGCTCACTCCAAAGTCAGACAAATGCTTCTTTGTGGGGTATCCTAAGGAAACCAAAGGATACTATTTTTTCAATAAAGTGGAAGGCAAAGTGTTTGTCGCTCGCAATGGTGTTTTCTTAGAAAAGGAGTTTCTCTCAAAAGGATTTAGTGGGAGCAAGGTGCAGCTTGAAGAAATTCAGGAAACACCCGAAACTGTTTCAGCACCCACTGAAGAGCCACGGGAAGTGCAAGATATTGCACAACCTGTAGTTGAGGCACCAGCCCCACGAAGGTCCATAAGGGCACGTCGCGCAACTGACAAGCTCAACCTCCTTATCACGGAGGAGCGCCACGTATTATTGATGGAAAATGATGAGCCCATGACCTACACGGAAGCAATAATGGGACCCGACTCCGACAAATGGCTTGAGGCCATGGAATCCGAATTAAAATCCATGCATGACAATCAAGTTTGGAACTTGGTTGATCCAATTGACGGTGTGAGACCTGTTGATTGTAAGTGGATTTTTAAGAAAAAGTTAGATATGGATGGAAATGTTCACATCTATAAGGCACGATTGGTGGCGAAAGGTTTCCGACAAATTCAAGGTGTTGACTATGAGGAAACTTTCTCGCCCGTCGCAATGCTAAAGTCTGTTCGGATTCTCCTAGCAATTGCTGCGTATTATGACTATGAAATATGGCAAATGGATGTCAAAACTGCTTTCCTTAATGGACATCTAAGCGAGGATGTGTATATGACACAGCCTGAAGGTTTTGTTTATCCTAAAAATGCTGGGAAAATATGTAAGCTTCACAGGTCTATTTATGGATTGAAGCAAGCATCTCGGAGTTGGAATATTCGTTTTGATGAAGTAGTCAAAGGGTTTGGCTTCATCAAGAATGAAGAAGAGCCTTGTATTTACAAAAAGGCTAGTGGGAGCGCACTTGTGTTTCTGGTCCTATATGTAGATGACATATTGCTGATCGGAAATGATATTCCAATGCTTGAAGCCGTTAAAACCTCATTGAAAAAGAGTTTTTCGATGAAGGATTTAGGAGAGGCGGCTTACGTTCTGGGGATAAAGATCTATAGAGATAGATCAAAAAGGCTAATTGGATTAAGCCAAGACACATACATTGACAAGATATTGAATCGGTTCAATATGCAAGATTCCAAGAAAGGTTTCTTGCCAATGTCACATGGCGTTACTCTAAGCAAGAGTCAGTGTGCTACGACACCTGATGAGCGAAAGAGGATGAGTGCGATTCCTTATGCTTCAGCCATAGGATCCATCATGTATGCTATGCTTTGTACGCGCCCAGATGTCTCTTTTGCTCTAAGTGTTACGAGCAGGTACCAATCAAACTTCGGTGAAGATCACTGGACAGTTGTAAAGGGTATCCTTAAGAACTTGAGAAGAACTAAGGATATGTTCCTAATATTTGGAGGCGAAGATGAGCTCGTTGTAAAGGGTTACACCGATGCTAGTTTTCAAACAGATAAAGATGACTCCGCATCGCAATCCGGATTTGTTTTCTGCCTCAATGGTGGGGCAGTGAGCTGGAAGAGTTCCAAGCAAGATACGGTGGCTGATTCGACGACAGAGGCCGAGTATATTGCAGCTTCCGAAGCTGCAAAAGAAGCAGTTTGGATCAGAAAATTTGTTTCTGAGTTGGGTGTTGTTCCTAGTGCGTCCAGTCCAGTGGACCTCTATTGTGATAATAATGGTGCCATTGCGCTTGCAAAGGAGCCTAGATCACACAAGAAGTCCAAACATATACTACGGAAGTATCACCTCATCCGTCACTTTGTTGAGAGAGGTGATGTGAAGATTTGCAAGGTGCACACGGATTCAAACGTTGCTGATCCATTGACAAAGCCTCTCCCACAACCAAAGCATGAGGCGCACATGTGGTCTATGGGTATTAGATACTTACATAAGTGATTCTATTGTGCGTGGGAGAGTGTTATGTCATGAGTATGTTTATGTAATAATAAATAATTGTTATTTGTTCCATGGATGATTATCATTTATATTGATTATCAAGTACGTGACTTGATCGTGAAACTCTTTGTTTGTAATGATGTTGTTCTAAATTATCCCTAGTTTATGTCGTTATGTGGGACAATAACGACGTAGAGACTAGCACATGCATTAATTGATGATCATGTTTCACGGATCATAGATATGGAGATATCAGATTAATGATGTGGACACATGTTTGTGAACATGGTGTTGGATTGACCCACTCCAAGACAATACTGGGATTGTTATTTTGAATGTGCCATCAGTTGTTCTTGAGTGTTATACCTACTGGATCCTTAGACCTAAGATTGCCATTGTTTCTCACTGTGTGTAGTGGTGCATCTTGGGGCTGCTAAACGCTACTCCGTAAATGGGTAGTTATAAAAGTAGCTTACAGGTGTATCATGAAACATGGAATGGGATGTGTGCGGATCAAGATGGAATTTGCCCCTCCTAGATAACAGGAGAGATATCTCTGGGCCCCTCGAGATAGATGGATTAGAAAGTGCATGGCCATGCCAAAGTGATTAAAGAGTTAATCATAATGACTAAAGGTTAGTCATGAATAGAATCCACTATTAGATCGAGAGAATGGTCGAGCTATCACAAGGGTGGCACGCATCTCGCCTTGAGCTTGACTGGTATCGTGTGGCAAAAGGATCAGTGTATGAGTATATCTAAGGTTCGGCCGATATGATCTTTATGTGTATTTGTGAGTCACTATGCCCTGCTAGGTGCTGCTATTGACTAGTGATTCGGAAATGGTTTCCACTCACGACCATCTACACATGAACCTAACGGGTCACACACTTAAGGGGTTTGGAATGTTGGAAAACTTGCATAGATGATTGTCTCTAGTGCAAGTGGGAGATTGTTGGTGATATGCCCGAGAGCCCATCATCACAATACGGATTAAAGGCCCAAGAGGATATTGATCCAAAAAGGGATTAGGGTTACTAATGGGCCTATGAGATAGAAGCCCATTTGTACGCCCTATATATATGTGGGAGGGGCTAGGGGCGCCGATGATCAGTTGCCGCGCCTCCCCTCCTAGTCGCACCCTCCCTTCTCGGCCGCCGCCCTTGCCGTGCGCACGGTGCTAGCACACCGACGCCCGGCGTTCCATCCCCGTACGTGTGGACTCCGTAGAGGCGCTGCTACGACTGCTGCGCTGATCGGCTGCTGGGATCAAGGACGAGGAGCTCGGTTCGTGGGACGTGATCGACTACTTCATCCACACCGACGCGCGACTTCTTCCGCTGCGCTGTGCGTCTAGTGGTAACGATCTATGATCTCCTACTCGCAAGTTTCTTGGATGTACGCGGTAGATTAGCTAGCGTAGCCTACCCGTTTCCCTACAGACACTGGGACCATCCACAGCCAGCGGCGGCTTACTAGGAGTGTATCAGTGTCCTCTTCACCGCCGGCACTACTGCCACCTGTGGGATCAAGCATTGGGTTCTCTCGAAGGTGGAGAGATCATTCGATGGCGAATAGGCCACCACTGCCGAGGCCAATGATTCCTCGCCATTCTTGGAGCATCTGGCGCAGCACCGGTCGGGTTGGGCATCAAAATCGGGGATGTCGTCGTGGTGTCGAGCCAGACTCGAGGCAGCCGCAATAGAGGGATGGCAATATATGTTGGAACCAGCTGTCGAAGATCGACGCCGGCGAGTTCGCGACGCCGGCCGGTGGTGACCGCGAACGCTAAAAAACCTAGGAGCAAGAGTACAAGAGATGACACGAGTTTTTTCGCTGCAATCGCGCAGCTCTCACCGATGCAATCTTTGTTCCTTTATAGCGGGCTTACCCCGCATCCCCCCACCGCAACAAATTGCTGCACGGTGCGCCGTTATTTTCGGAACGCCCAGTGCGACATGCAAGACATATCTGCTGCGGTGGGTGGACCTGACAATGCGGTCACGGCGTGAGGCTGGGCAGTCTCTAGATCACCCGCGATTCTACGCCAAACAAAACATGGTTTGTTACTAAAACAAACTACCTACATGCACCTAAATGAGATACGTGTTCATTTGACACGATTACAAAGAGATCAATGCAACATTTCACCCCCTTAATCTGTCAAATGCTAACCACACCTAGCTGCCTTCGCAACTCTGCAAACCGAATCCTCGCAAGTGGTTTTGTCAGTACGTCGGCGAGCTGTTCTTCAGTGCTTATATGCTGCACCTCCACCACCCCATCAGCAACATATTCCCTGATGTAGTGATACCTGGTGTCTATATGCTTCGATCTCTCATGAAACACTGGGTTCTTGCTCAGCTCCTCGGCAGACCTGTTGTCAATGAAAAGCTTGAACTTCTTCACATCACTACAGGTTATATCTGCCACCAATCTGCTAAGCCACACTCCCTGACAGGCTCCTGTAGCTGCAGCTATGTACTCAGATTCACAAGATGATAAAGACACCACCTTTTGCTTCTGTGAACTCCAAGAAACTGCATTGCCACCATAGAAGAACAACACCCCTGATGTGCTCTTCCTCTTCTCCAGATCACCTGCGTGATCACTGTCAGTGAACCCAACCAAGTCTGAATGTGCTCCTTTGACATACTTGCAACCAAGCTTGGTAGTACCTGCAATATATCTAATGATTCTCTTCATTGCCCCCAATGTTCAGAGTTCGGTGTCTCCATGAATCTGCTAATCATGCCCACAGAATAAGCAAGATCAGGCCTTGAGTTCACCAGATACCTCAAACTCCCAACTAGGCTCCTGTACTTTGTTGCATTAGCTACTAGCTCTGGCTTGCCCGACAACAGCTTGATATGCTGTTCCATTGGTGTGTCAACAGGGTTACAATCTTTCATCCCTGAGATCTCAACAATCTTCTCAGCATAAGCACTCTGACACACAGTGATTTCCCCTGGTTTCTGCTTCACCTCTAGACCCAAATAATAGGTCAACAGCCCAAGGTCACTCATGTCAAAACTCTTCTTCATCTGCTGCTTAAACTCAACAATGTTCATGCTGTCTGGCCCACAGATGATTAGATCATCAACATAGACTCCAACTAGGATCAGAGAGTTACCCATACCTCTTCTGTACACAGCATGCTCTTTAACACTCCTATTGAAACCCAACACCTTCAACTCTTGATCAAGTCTTGCATTCCAGGCTCTTGGAGCCTGTTTGAGGCCATACAACGCTTTCTTGAGTCTTAGAAACTTCCCTGAGTGTTTAGGATCAGTGAATCCCGGTGGTGGGTGAACATACACCTCTTCTTCCAGATTGCCATTCAAGAAAGCCGACTTTACATCCATATGGTGCACTTGCCATTCACCTTGTGCTGCAAGAGCCAACAACAACCTAACTGTTTCCATCCTTGCAACTGGAGCAAACACATCATCATAGTCAACTCCCTGAACTTGGGCATATCCCTTCACCACCAATCTAGCTTTGTGTTTGACAATCTTGCCAGATGGATCTTTCTTCACCTTAAACACCCATTTAAGGCCTATAGCCTTATGATCCTTGGGCAGGTCAGCATAAACCCAAGTCTTGTTCTGTTCTATAGACTTTAATTCAGCTATCATTGCATCCCTCCAACAACTTTCTTCAAGAGCTGCTTCAACACTAGCAGGTTCATCTGCTGCCAGTAAACACATACCACTATACTCATAGTCCTGCACTTCATCAGTTGAATCCAGTAGTTCTGACACTAGCCTGTATCTGTATGGCCCTTGGTCAGAAAAAGCTGAATCCTGGCTCGGAGGTGTGACCCACGCATGCCCTTGTGCAACACTCGACTGTGGTGTGATAGGTGTGCCAGGTGCAACTTGAACAGAATCAGCAGCACCCCCTTGATCTCCTAAAACTGCATCTTCGGCTAACTGTTCTGCAGGTTCAGGATCTCCTATTGTCGGATTACTGTCAGAGTCCTCATAGTAAACAACAAAGTCTCCTGACAGCTGATCTGTGCTGCCTGCTGCATTGGCCCAGTCCCATGACACATTTTCATCAAACATGACATCTCTCCCAACCACTAGCTTGCCAGTAGTAGGATTATAGAATCTATAGCCCTTGGTTCCACTTTCATAGCCGATGAAAATCATCTTGGCTGATCTGTCAGATAGCTTTGTCAGACCAGGTCCAACCAACTTCACATATGCAACACACCCAAAAGTCCTCATGTGCTTCACATTGGGTTTTCTTCCATGCCAAGCTTCATATGGGGTCATGTTGTTCAGGCTCTTTGTAGGACACCTGTTCAACACATATACAACAGTACATATAGCTTCACCCCAAAATACAGAAGGTAGTGCTATTGTCTTCAACAAACATCTGGCCATCTCAACTACACTCTAATTTCTCCTTTCTACCACCCCATTTTGTTGAGGAGTGTAGGGAGTAGTAGTGTAATGCTTTATTCCACCTTCTCTGCAGAAAATTGAGAATAGATTGGAATTGAACTCTCCCCCCGATCTGTTCTCAATGCTTTCAACTTGCCATCACATTCAACTTCAGCCCTGTTCTTTATTTCCTTAAAACATTCCAGAGCCTGATCCTTGCTCTTCAGCAATTCCACCCACATATATCTGCTGTGATCATCAACCACCAGCAAAAAATAGGATGCTCCCCCCAAAGACTTTGGAGAGATATGCCCACACAAGTCTGCATGCACAAGTTCTAAGCCTTTTTCTGCCCTATAGCTAGACACTTTTGGAAATGGAGATCTATGTAGTTTTCCAAGAGCACACCCATCACACACTTTCTCTACCCTTGTTACTGTTGGCAAACCAGTGACCATGTTTTTGGATTTTAGATCACTCAGGGCTTTAAAATGCAAATGCCCAAATCTAGCATGCCACCTCCAGGAAACATCATCAGCTTGAGCTTGCAGACAAACTGGTGAGTCTAACCCAAACTTAGCTAGATATAATTTGTTCCCAACTCTAGGTGCAGAGATTAGTAGTGTTTTCTCCTGATCATACACACACAATCTCCCATTCTCCCCAACATACTTGAACCCCTTTTCTTCCAACTGTCCCAAACTAACAATGTTGCTTTTCAGTTCAGGGATAAAATACACATCAGTGAGGACCTTGTGACCCTTTTGGCGATCTTGAATCACCACTGAACCCATGCCTTGGATTCTGACCCTAGAGCCATCCCCAAACCTTACTGAACCTTTAACACCCTCATTCAGCTGTGACAGCACTGATCTATTCCCTGTCATATGATTACTAGCGCCGGTATCCAAAACCCACACGCCATCGGGAACAAGCACAGGTGTTACCTTCTCAGTGAGATGAATCTGGGACGTCTCCTGTTCGATGTCGCATGTTGCCAACATCAAAGCGCCAGAATGGTCAGCGCCGCCGGCAGCCACGTTCACTTCCGCCTGCGCCACCTCCTTATTCTCCTTCTTCGGGCGTTTGCAGTCCTCCGCCCAATGACCGTAGATGCCGTAGTTTCGGCACCGGCCTTTCCTCCTTGGCGTGCCCATGGACGTCAGTTTTACCTGACCCGTGGCGCCGCCGTCAGAGCGCGCTGCTACCTTGCCCTTGGAGGAGACACCACCACCACCGCTCCCTCCAGCCTTGTTGCCGGGGTGAAAATGATGCTTATGCTTCTCCAGCCAATCATCTACGGCTAGCAGCAGCCGCCCTGCCTTGTCTACGATCTGATCGATCTTGTCGTCAAACCGCTCCTTCGCCGCCCTCAACCGACCGACCAGCTCTTCAACTGTCAGGGTCTTGAGGTCGACGAACATCTCGATGGACACCACGATCTGTGTGAACCGTGATGACGCCACGCGCAGAAACTTCTTCACAACCCGGAGATCGTCGATCGTCTCGCCCAACGTCTTGAGATTACCCACCAGATTGGTAATTCTCATGCCGAAATCGTCGACAGACTCCCCCTCCTTGAACTGAATGTTCTCAAATTCTTTAAGGAGCTTTTGGGCATTCACCTCCTTGACGCGATCTGCGCCCAAACGCATCATCTTCACAGCCTCCCACGCATCTTTCACCGTGTTCTTCCTCCCCAACGTCTGCCACATTTCCTTCGGGACCGAGCGCAGGAGCGCACTCATGGCCTATCGATCTTGTGCACGCTTCGGCTTGTCACCCGGGGTGATCACTTCCCAGATTTCAAGCGCTTCGTAATTGCACTGCATCAACATGGCCCACTCGGTGTAGTTGTCGCTCGTGAGCATTGGCCACATGAGGGAACTCTCCTTCACGGTAGACTTGGTGGATGTGTCGCCCATGGCGCCCGACGGTGATTTTGCGGCGGGGCTTGTGATCTCTCCCTCGGTTCACTCTCTCTCTCGATGGACCACTGGATCCACCGTATACCACACCCCTCGGCTCCGATACCACGTGTTGGAACCAGCTGTCGAAGATCGACGCCGGCGAGTTCGCGACGCCGGGCGGTGGTGACCGCGAACGCTAAAAAACCTAGGAGCAAGAGTACAAGAGATGACACGAGTTTTTTCACTGCAATCGCGCAGCTCTCACTTATGCAATCTTTGTTCCTTTATAGCGGGCTTACCCCGCATCCCCCCACCGCAACAAATTGCTGCACGGTGCGCCGTTATTTTCGGAACGCCCAGTGCGACATGCAAGACATATCTGCTGCGGTGGGTGGACCTGACAATGCGGTCACGGCATGAGGCTGGGCAGTCTCCAGCTCACCCGCGATTCTACGCCAAACAAAACATGGTTTGTTACTAAAACAAACTACCTACATGCACCTAAATGAGATACGTGTTCATTTGACACGATTATAAAGAGATCAATGCAACAATATACAGGTTTAGATCTGTACGGTTCCTAGTCCTGCTGCCACGTGGCCTCCTCATCATCCATGCTCACGCAGTCGCAGGACCCACCCACTCGCCCTCCATGGATTAATACACACTCCTACACCCGCAAGACCCATGGAGGGAAAGGAGACACCGGTCAAAAATTAAACAGGAAGAGCAAGCCTCCTACTCCCAGAATGGCAGAATATGCCAGAATTAGGATACCATCCGATCAAAGGGGGCCCCATAGAATATTACGATGGTTGCTTGCTAAAAATTCAATGATAAGTGGGATTTTCAGGCTAGGAAGATGGCTCACAATGAGTATATGGTGGTGTTTCCAGATAAGGGTACTTTGGAGACCTTCTCTAGGATCTCTAATCTGGAATTGTCAATCTACAAATTGAGAGTGAAAATCTCCAAGTCTTCTTTGGATCCAGCCACCTCTTCTGTCCTAAAGACATGTTGGGTCAAAATAAGTAATGTGCCAAGTGTTGCCAGGGAGGTGACAGCGGCCAAGGCGTTAGCATCTCTGGTTGGGCAGCCATTAGTAGTTGATGAGCTCAGTTTGGTCAGGGATGAACCAATCAGGGTAAAGGTTAACTGCAGGAATCTAGGGGCTATAAATTGCATTATTGAGGTTTTTTTTAACCAAGTTGGCCATGATATCAAATTTATGGCTGAAGGCAATTTTGGAAAAAATCAGGAATTCAAGGGAGGACCTCCTGGTAGAGGCCGGAAAGATGATAAGTCAGAGGAAAAAGACCCTAAAGATCAGGATGATTCTAAGGGAAAGAAAAAGCTCAACAAGTTTGACAGAATGGGTAGATTCGATAGGGAGCAAGAATCAAGCCATGGGGACAGCCAAGATGTTATGGAGGAAGAAATGGAGTCTGGGGGTCAGCAGGAGGAATATGTTCAGAAGAAAGACTTGCCAATTGCTGCCTTCCATCCTATCACTGGAATCATACAGATTGCTGCAAATTCTAAGAAGGCTTTGGTGTGTAATTACCAGACTAGGGATCCCACTACAGCAATGATACAAGCGAAGAAGCTCTTGTATGAGGAATCAACACAAACTTTTCAAGCTAATAGAGAGCAGGAGATGATATGTGAGGATGGTAGTTATGATGATAAAAAAGAAGAGGATGAGGTTGTGGCAAATCAGTTTCTTGCAGATAAGCTTGTGATTCATGGAAGGGAGGGTGTGTATTTGATGGATAAGGATAATTGGCCCAATTTACTGTTGCCACTTGAATTGGAAAAACAAATGGTAGAGAGTGAACCTGAGTTGGAATGTGTGACCCAGATTAGTCAATCTCAGGGAGAGATTCAGGCTAATCAAACAAAGGTAGATTATCTGGTCAGTCAGTCTCAGGGCGAGACTCAGCCTACTCTTACTAATACAGGGGGGTTTAGTTCTGATGGGATGGCTATAGGTAGCCAGGAGAATCTAATCAGCGACAACGATGTTATGCAATCAGACTTAGATCTTCTTGATAACACCTCCATTCAGAGTTTGGATGAGATCTTGGAGGATCCTACTCAACAGGCATGGGTCAGTTCAGCAAAAAAGAAGAAAGGAAAAAGGAAGGGGGAAGGGAAGGTGGTCATAGCCACTAGAGCTAGCAGCAGGATCCCAAAAGACGGGAGATCGATTCTGGAGAAGGCTACCCAACATGCTGCTTCTAAGGATGATACTTCTACAGGTACTACTTCATCTAACCCATTCCTTGTTCTATGTAATCTAGACAATGAATTTATTCATGATGTTACTGTTCAACTTGATTTGGATGTGGAGAATATTGATACTCAGATTGAGGTTTTTAGAGCTGAAGAAAAAGTTAGGGCTGCACTAGCTGAGGCCAATTTCAGGAAATATTTGGATTCAGTTAATAAGAAAATAGTTCCTCAGGGGGAGGAGGAATTACAGGAGTATACCTTGGAAGTAATTGACAACTCAGCAAGGGGAGCTGAGGATGTGATTACTTAGATGAGCCCAAAAGTTCCCCCAAAAAGGGGCAGGGGGAGACCCAAGAAGAAGTCTAAATGAGATTTCTCTTTTGGAATGTTAGGGATCTGGGTAAGGATAGCAGAAGGCGACAAGTTAAGGAGTTCATTGAGGAACATAAATTGGAAGTGGTTGGTCTTCAAGAAACTATCAAAGAGGACTTTACAGATAGTGAGTTGAGGGAGCTATCTGGTGATAAGGTGTTTTCTTGGAAATGTTCACCTGCAAAAGGAAGATCTGGGGGTATCTTGATGGGTTTGAATCAAACGGGCTTGGAAATGGAAAATTCCTGTATTGGGGAGTTTTGTGTACATATGACCATAAGGGATAGAAGAACAAACTTCAAGTGGATCATGATTACTGTGTATGGTCCATTCAATCATGAACTTTCTAGAGTTTTTTTGGAAGAAATAGGTGCTGTTCAGAACCAGTCAGCTTTCCCTGTCTTGATTGGTGGAGATTTCAACTTGATAAGGGAGGTTTCTGATAAAAATTCAGATAACATAGATTTTCAGTTGATGGATCTGTTTAATAACTTCATTGGGGAACATCATTTGAGGGAGCTGAAAAGGTTAGGACTAATAAACAGGAGAGGCCCATAATGGTGAATTTGGATAGGGTCTTCTTTTCCATGGGGTGGGAAGAGAGATATCATTTGTCCATCTCCTGGTGTTTGACTAGGGTGGGCTCTGACCATTCCCCAATTGTGGTGGACAATGGGGAGAGCTTACCAACAAGACCCAGATACTTCTACTTTGACCAGCAATGGCTTATGAGGGACGATTTTGGACAGGTGGTTTTGGACTACTGGGAAGCTGCTATGGCAAGGTGCCCTGATTCCGGTTACTCTCTGGACTATTGGCATGGGTGTACAGTCTTTCTTAGAACTAAGTTGAAGGGGTGGAATATTAAAAGAATGGGGGAACAGAAAAGAGAGAAGCGGGATCTTCTCTTGGAGCTGTCTAATATTGACACTCAAGCTGAGAACAGGGAACTACTCCCTGAGGAGTGGGCACACAAATATCAGGTGGAAAGAAAGCTGGAAAATCTGTATCTTGAGGAAGAAATTTATTGGAGACAGAGAATTGGGAAACACTGGTTGCTGGCTGGAGATTCTAACACTAGATTCTTCCACCAATTTGCAAATGGGAGGAGAAAAGGGACAATAGTGCAGTTGGATACTGATCTGGGTACTATAACTGAATAGTAGGACATTATGGATCATGTTACACAGTATTATTCAGGGTTGTTTGGGCCTGTGGAACCTAGGCAGATTTTCTTGGGAAATCATTTTTGGGAAGAGGGCAGAAAGGTTAAAGAAGAGGATAAGGATAATCTGGTTAAAATGTTTACACAAGAGGAAGTCAGGTCAGCTATGATGGGCATGAAGAAGGATGCTGCTCCTGGCCCAAATGGGTTTGGGGCTAGTTTTTTTCATACATTTTGGAATCTCATTAAGGATAGATATTATTCTATGTTTCAAGATTTTCATAGAGGGAATTTAGACATAAGGAGACTTAATTATGGGGTCATTACTTTGGTACCTAAGGTCCAAGATGCAAATAATATTAAGCAATACAGGCCCATCTGTTTGCTAAATGTGGATTACAAGGGATTCACCAAAGTTTTGACAGATAGATTAACCCCTATGGCCAAGAAGGTGATTGGTGAAAACCAGACTAGTTTCATCAAGGGAAGGAATATATTGGAAGGTGTGGTTATTTTACATGAAGTGATGCATTCTTTGGTGAAAAACAAAGGTCAAGGGATGATCTTTAAGATTGATTTTGAAAAGGCATATGATAGAGTTAGGTGGGACTTTTTGGAGGAAGTTTTACAAAGGAAAGGTTTCCCTCAGCAATGGATTAACTGGGTTATGCAAACTGTTAAAGGGGGACAGGTGTGCATTAATGTCAATGGGACTAGAGGGCCATACTTTAGAACAATGAGAGGGCTTAGGCAAGGGGATCCCCTTTCCCCTCTCTTGTTCAATCTAATCGCTGACTCTCTTAGTGTTCTCATGGATAAGGCTGCAGAGAAGGGTCTGATTAGGGGAGTCCTAGACAATGTCATTGAGAAGGGGATCTCACATATTCAATATGCTGATGACACTGTGCTTATGATTGATGGCTCTGATGAATCCATTATAAATTTGAAGCTTGTGCTCTACTGTTTTGAATGGCTTTCTGGTTTGAAGATTAATTATCACAAAAGTGAGGTCATCTTTTTTGGGATATCACAGACAGAGAAAGAGAGGAAAGCTAATATGATGAATTGCAAATTAGGTGAATTGCGTGTTAAGTACTTAGGAATTCCAGTATCTGACAGGGTGATAGGATGCGAAGCTTTTCAGATTATTCCAAATAGAATGCTTAAAAGGTTGGATCCATGGAAGGGCAAAATTATGACCTCGGGGGGCAAACTTATTTTAACAAACTCTTGTTTAACCAACTTGCCTATGTATATGATGGGTTTCTATATGCTACAAAAAGGGGTTCATGGTAAGATGGATATGATCAGATCCAAATTCTTTTGGCAAGGAGCTGGTGATACTTTTAAATACCACATGGCTAAGTGGATTTCAGTTTGCAAACCTAAGATCCATGGAGGGCTAGGGATAATCAATACTTTTTTAATGAACCAATGCTTAATAGCTAAATGGATATGGAAAATTGATAAGGGTTCTAAGGAGTTGTGGTACAGGTTGCTTAAGAACAAATATATGAAGAGAAATGGTTTCTTTGGCTCGGCTTATCAGGGGACTTCTCAGTTTTGGAGAGGGTTGCATAAGGTTAAGCATTTATATCAGTGGGGGGCTGAATATCATGTTAAAAAAGGGGACAAGGTCAGATTTTGGCATGACTCTTGGAAGGGAGGGGTCCCTCTAAAGATTCAGTTTTAGTCTATCTTTGAAATTTGTAACAAACCTGATGCTTTGGTTAAAGACTTCTGGAAAGGAGGGGAGTGGGACATTCCACTGAGGCGTAGCCTGTTCGGTGCATCACTGGCAGAATGGAATGAATTAATGACTGTTTTACATGAAGTCCAGTTAGATGAGCAGGGGCAAGATAAGGTAGTTTGGGCTCTGGAAAAATCTTCTGAATTCTCTACAAAATCATTGTATAATTGTCTAACTCATGTGGGAGTTAAGGACAAGTTGAATGACATTCTCTGGAAATGTAAAGTGCCTTTAAAAGTAAAAGTTTTTCTATGGCAAGCCTGGCATAATAAACTACCGACGGCTGAATCATTAGTGAAAAGAAACTGGCAAGGTAGCCCTAGTTGTTGTCTATGTGGCAAGGTTGAAACAGTTAACCATATTCTGTTTGAATGTGTTTTCGCACAGTATGTGTTGTGTTGCATTAGGGATGCGTTCCAGCTACAAGGCTTCCCTCTGTCAATGCAGGAGCTGATCTCTCGTTGGTTGCCAAGGAGGCTGGGGATCCCTAAGAGACTAGCTTTTGTCTTCTTTGCAGGTCTAGCTTGGGCGATCTGGAAAAACCGAAACAAGATAGCCATTGAGAGGCGCTTTCCTGATAGTCCTGACTCAGTGATTCATAGGACTTCCAATTTTCTGCAGATGTGGGCCAAACTGCAAAAGGATTGCAACAAAACCAAGATGAGGAAGATGGGACACTGTGTGGATGAATGGATGAGCAAGAAAGGCTGCCTGATGGATCCGTTTTCAGATATTGTAGTGATGTAGTTCCAGTTTACTTTTGCTTCTGGTAGTTTGAGTACGTCGGCTCTAGGGGTGAGCCTTTCTAGCCTATGGTCTGGCTTTGTTTTGTTGCTTATGCCTTTGATCTCAAACTGGTTTCACCAGTGTGTATGACTCTGTTATTGGCTTTCTTAAAAGCCTAGTTAATCTCCTTTCAAGAAAAAAGACAGCACTAAAGCTAGATAATTTATACAAACACACCAGTAAGAATTGACCAGTCAAACAAAGATGGATTTATATTGCTGAATTTTTGCTTAGACTTATTTTGTACAAAACAAGATCAGAGAAATATTTGTAATAGAAGTAATTGTTATAAATGTAGGAAATTTCAGTATCATTTTAATCCAGAAAAAGATTAAGAACAGGTTTGTGGCCTCAGATATGTGCACGTGTGATTCAAGTGTCATGAACACATATATGATACTAATCATCAATATCTTGATCACTATAAAAAGACGATGAATTGCAACATACCCAACAGCACTAGAGCCGTTACGCAAGTCGACATAGCGCCTATTGTTGTAGTCATCCTGCTCGATACAATGCAGAAATGTAGCAGGGCCAATCTACCGCCACTAGGAAGAAGACAAAGTCGTGGATCGATCGACATTCATGTAATCGCTTCCAAAAAACCTGATGCCACCCTTCACCCAAGGAGATGAACCCAGCGATGATTCGGTTTCAGAGGACTGCTCTCCCTATTCCCATGCTCGCAGGAATCAGGACGGGAAAGCTTGGTAGCAGCGGAAGCGTGCATATCTTGCGCGTGTGAGAGACTAAATGTTGAAGCAGGTCTTGCTTTTAACTTGTAGCTAGGAAGCAGAGCGGGCGCAAGAGCCAGCCATAGGAGATCAAGTCAGAAGCGGAAGAGACACTCATGGAAGAAACTCTCTTCATCATGAGCAGAAGCTCTCATAACTCTCACCATTAGGAGTAGAAACTCCCGTAACTCTTGTCATTAGGAGCAGAAACTCCTGTAAGTCCCTCAATTTGGAATAGAAACTCCTGTAACTCCTACCCACATTTAGAAATAGAAACTCATGTAACTCCTGCCCATATTAGGAATAGAAACTCCTGAACTCCAGCCCATAATTCGCTTGAGTGGCAAAACCAACTCATGTACCGCATCCTCGTGTGGCTCACCTTTGTCATTTCTCAACTTCTCAATGTAGGCAGACATAGTCTGCACCTATAAGTCGAGTTAACATTCAGTCAAAAATCCCATATGGGACTAAATCGTAAAGCGCAAAATATTTATTATGGGCCTTAGAATTATTCGATTTAATTAGATAAAATATTAGGCTTGTCCCACATTAAATCTAACGGTAATGCAAATTGCTAGAACAACACTAATAGGACATTCAAAACACACACACACACACACACACACATTACCTTTGGGTTGGCTGCTCACTTTCAATTTTTTTTTGAATGTTGTTTCCATTAATTATTGCTTCTATGACCTTATTCGTGCTCTTGGACATCAAAAGCATCTTTATCGCTTGCTTGGAGATTCCCTTTCTAATTTTTATTCGAACTAGGTTGAAAAAGTATGGGAAATTCTTCAGTGGTTTCAACCACTAGAAACTGAAGTATAGCTATAAGCTCCGAAGAGACAAGCAAGGCCAGCATACTACAGATGGAAGCATATGGTTTGTAACTGAAGGCAGGATTTAATGGGAGGGGAATTCAGCACAAGGATGAACAAGGTCTCAAATCTGCCCCTGGCCCGTGATCTTCTCGCTATAAACCCCCACACCCCTATTCAATTCGGGAATTCCCTTCGTTGGATAAGCTCGATCTGCTAGAAAGAGGGGAAAACACTAAACTACTCTTTTTTTGATAATCAACGGCTGCTGATGTTTCTTTTGGGGGTGATTCTTCTCGCTACTGGACTAGGGCGTACAGACCTTGCTACCAAAACATCCCCCCCCCCCCGCCCTTCCAAGATCCAATCCAGTGGCTGCCACTAGAAGCTACGGCCCAGAGACACGACTATCCACTGCCGTTGGCGGTTTAGGAGTATCAGTGTCCTCTTCACCGCCAGCACTACTGCAATCGTGCCAAGAATAAACTACGGGATCAAGCATTGGGTGCTCCTCCATTGTGGAGATAACATTCGACGGCGAATAGGCCGCCACCGCCGTGGCGAGGGATTCCTCGCCCGTTCTTGGAGCATCCGGTGCAGCCCCGGTCGGGTTGGGCATCAACATCGGGGAAGTCGTGACTGTGTCGAGCCAGACTCGAGGCGGCAGCAATAGGGGGAGGCTGATATACAAGTTTAGATCCATTCGCCTCCTGGTCCCGCTGCCCCCCGGCCCGCGGCCCCCTCACACGCCATGCTCGTGTAGTCAACACACACACACACACACACACACACACACACACACACACAAACACAAAGAGAGAGAGAGAGATTACCTTGGGGTTGGCTGCTCACTTTTATTTTTTGCACGTTGTTTCCATTGATTATTGCTTCTGTGACCTTATTCATGCTCTTGGATATCAAAAGCATCTTTACCGCATGCTTGGAGATTCCCTTTCTATTTTTTATTTGAACTGGCTCCTCATGATGAATCTTTCCTCTGATAATATTAGGCTTCATAATTCTATTTCTTTTTTGTTCATTGAAGCTTCCCTAAAGATCGTCTCCATGTTTGCTTGCAGCTTGTGTGGCATGGATCTCCCTTTAAACCTTCTTCTGGAGTGCCAACTGTTGGATTGCCAAGAGCAGCAAGGGCGCAAACAATAATTTTTCTATCTCCTCTGAGATCGACCAGGTCTGGAACATGAATGGAAAAGGCAAGATGGTAAACACATAATATATTTTGTAAATGCAGAGCATTTGAAACTTGATGATTCTATAAATATATCATATAGAAGACGAATTTCAAATTTTATCGGTATCGAAAGGGCACTCAAATTTTATTTTCTTTAGTCTCATTGTCTTCTAAATATATAATGAGTTTGAAGAATTATCTTAGAGGCAACTGTCGGACCATGTTGTTTGCTACATTTTTTTTCGATTTTCATATGAGATCGAAGACGCATTGTCTTCTATATTTTATTCAGTCTCTTTCATTTTAAATGAAAAAGGGCAGACCCAGTGCTAGAGGCTCCCACACGAGTGGGGTCTGGGGAAGGGAATAACCGAAGCAAAGTCTTACCCCCGCACAAATTCTGCAGAGAGACGGCTTCGAACCTAGGACCTGGTGACTCGGCGAGCTAGCACTCACCAACTGCACCAGGCCTGCCCTTCTTTCATTTTAAATGAATTTGAAGAAAATATTTCATTGTCCCTAATTTCATTTTGAAATGAGATAGAAGATGCATTGCCATCTACATTTACTTCAGTCTATTTTAATTTTCGATCTCATTTTGTTCTATTCAACACTGCCCCTCTCCCACTCCCAGTCCCAGTCCCTCCCCCGCCACTCTCATTCTCACCAGATGTGGTTTCTCCTCGTGTGCACGCCACCATCCTCCACCTCCGCAACGCCAGCATCGACGGTTCCCCAGTGGCCATCGCTAGGCTTGGCACACAGAATCATGGTGCTATGCATGCGCTGCGAGAGTTACGAGACCACGATGAGCACCACGTTGGGAACAATAATTGGATCTCCCTTTGGCACATTCCTCCCATCGATGATGCTCCCTGTAGTAGTGTGCTCTGGCTCCCTCCAGGCCTAGCGCCACGTAGAAAACTAGGAGGACAGCCATGGCTGTGGTCAGGGGGGATGAAGAGGTGCACCGTTTCAGTGCGCACACAGTAGAAAAGCAAGAACCCCTTGGCGTTGGCAAGGAAATCACCGTACTCTTGAGGGTGGCGCCTATTTGCATGTTCACGATGCGGCGGCGACGCGGCGCTGCCATGTCTGCAGGTGCCTCATCGTTGTCGTCCTCATCCTTGTGAATCATCACCTAGTTCCTATGGAAGAAACACGGTTCCCAAGTTGGACGATTAGCGGTGGAGCTTCTCCATGGCTTGCAGACCACTCTCAGGCGGATGTATTCCATCACATAGATGGCGAGCAGCTTCTCCCCGATCTCCCTGACAGCATCCTAGACTAGATTCACCCGACCTCTCCTCCGCATTGTGCAGAGAGAGAAATTCAAATTCATCACATAAAATTGAGAGAAATGGAGAGATCGAACTAGAATCACATGTACGAAGGAGGTGTCTAGGAGACGTGTGCAGACCCACCATGGACGATGTTGTTAATGCCAGCGCCGGAGTAAGGGGGGACTGGGACAGGGTTGCCTGTCACAGCTTCATCAACGGCATTGACTTGGTGAAGTTGGTTTGCTAGGAAAGCTATGACGGTGCTGCTATGGTTTGGATGGGTGTGTAGGAGGATGAGGAAGGTAGCTGGATTCCACAAGCTGCAGGATGAGTGGACGATGCAGGCGCTTTGGGAATATGTATGAGGCACATTCTCATATGTAATGAAATAATACAGAAGTATTTAAATTCAAGAATTCTAATTATAAGAAAAAGTAGGATGAATGGAAGTGATGCGAAGTATTGTACAAACCATACATCATGTAAACAGAACGTGAGCAGATTTTGACCACAAATAGCAGCTTTTGACCACTGGTTCTTTGAAAAACATATGGTTAATAATGGCTTACAGCTCATAGCTAAATGACAAATTAAACGTTCCAACTAGAGTGATTCTTTGAAACGGACACCGCTTGTACCTAGTTTATACTATAATTATGAACAGTGAGGAATGCAGAACCTAGCAGCACGTATACGGTGAGCAAGAAATCAGATCTCGCCCCGCCGTCTCACTCCACTACTCCGCTCTCTGCCTTTTTCTGAGTCCAACTCTGGTGAGCCACCCACACACTACCCTGCCCACAGACGCGCGCGCACACACAATTTATCCGCTGGTTCTAAATTATGGCTGCTAGCAACCATACCTTGCTTCCACATGCTTCTACTAGTCGCTCCCAATTCAACCCCACGAGCCATCACTTCCCTAACATGATTACCTCCATGCTCAACCGAATACCGTCCCCAGCCATCCTTCTGAAAACATAAGCCTCAAGATATGGCCATCTAAAATGCCCTAGTGATAAGGTCAAACACTTGTGACATTCAAAGAATCTATGTCTATTTAGTTCAAGAAAACAACCAAAAATCATGCCATTAAGCATGGTTGGTGATGGAGATAAACTTTTGTGCAGATTGATTATTGCCAAAAGAAACAAAACAGAACTATTTCAAGAAAACTGATCTAGTTGTTGCCCTGAACTAGATAGAAAATGGGACATATGAGCAATTGGGAAGTCAAGTTGATGCATCATGGATGTATGAGTTCTCACCTGTGGTGTTTCCCTATGGATTGAAATTCCACCTTGATCCTTGTAGATCTATTTCTTCCAATGAAAAAGATACTAGGAGTAGAAGAAGAAAATGGGGAATGGGGAAAAGGTGTGAATACTCTATGGAAGGATGGATATTTATAGTAGTGGGGTCGGAAACCTAGACATGTGTGGGCTATTGTTGGCCTTGTATTGCAGAAGGATGATCGAGAGATCACTGAATAGTATATTCAATTAAAACCTTATTGTGTGTGCAGTAATATAGTTCATGGACAAGGAAATGGTCTCACAGTTATATAGTAACCTCAATAATTTAACTTAGTGTAATGTCCACGATTCTATATCATGATATGCATCGGATAAGGATACAAGTGCAATATATTTCCTTCACAAAATAAGTTAGGCAGCACTATAGAGTATATGTGTGCTTTCCAGCCTGTAAAAGAAGCTATTGCAGTGAATTGGTGTGCACCATTTCGGTGTGCACAGAGTAGAAAAGCAAGACCCCTAGGCGTCGCCGAGGAAATCACCGTACTCCTCAAACGATGGCAGCTGGATCCAGAGTGTGGTGCTTGTGTGCATGTTCACGATCCGGCGGCAATGCAGCGCCGCTGGGTCTGCCATAGGTGCCTCCTCGCCGTCGTCCTCATCCTTGTGAAGCATCACCGAGTTACTTGGAAAGAAACATGGTTCCCTGGTTGGACGATTAGTGGTGGAGCTGCCTCTGCATGGCTTGCACACCGCTCTCAGGTGGATGAACTCCGTCGCATCGATGGCAAGCAGTTTCTCACCGGATCTCCCTGACAGCGTCCTGGAATAGATTCGCCCAATCTTGATGCGGCATCATGCAAAAAGAGAAATTCGTCAAATAGAATTGTGAGAAGCGGAGAGACTGAACTAGAAATCACATGTATGAAGGATGTGTCTAGGAGACACATGCAGACCTGCCATGGACGTTGTTAATGCCAGCGCCGGTGGCAGGGAGGATTGGGAATGGGTTGCCTGTTGCAGCGTCATCAACGGCAGCAACTTGTGAAGTTGGTTTGCTAGGAAAGCCATGATGATGCTGCTAGGGTTTGGATGGGTGAGTAGGTGGACGAGGAAGGTAGCTGGATTGCGCAAGCTGCAGGACGAGTGGACGACGCAATCGCTTTGGGAATATGTATGAGACACATTCTCATATTTAATGAAATAGTATAGAAGTATTTAAATTCAAAATCAAGAATTCTAATTGTAAGAAAAAGTAGCATGAATGGAAGTGATACGTAGAGTATTCTACAAACTATACATCATGTAAACTGAACTTGAGCAGATTTTGACCACAAAAAGCAGTTTTTGACCACTGTGCCATCATCTCTATTTTGTTTCATATAACAACCTCAAGGAAATGTACAACCTTTGCCAGAATAGAGAAATATTATAGTTGTCCCAATCATGTCCACCCGTATATTGCATAGGTCAGGTTCTTTCGATTCATCCATGCTGAACAGATCCGTATAAAACTTGATGAGTTGCTTCCACTTTTTGCTCAAGGAATGACTCGATGTTGGAACAGAGGAATACATTGTGCACCTCATCAAATGATCAATATATACATCCTCTTTCAAATATCAATCTGAGTAGTCATAACACTTCACACACTGCTTACATTTTTACACCGAACTATGCTAGATCTAGTTCATAATGGTAAAGAAAGTCAAAGATGTATCTTTGGTCAAAATCCTCATTAAATACAGCAAAAATCAATGCCTTCTGGTGAGATATATACTCACAAAACATACAGTTAATTATGGCCTACAGCTGATAGCTAAATGACAAATTAAACGTTCCAACTAGAGCGATTCTTCGAAACAGACACCGCTTGTAACTGATTTATACTATATATTTATAAAAAGTGAGGAATGCAGATGCTAGCAGCACGCAAACAGTGAGCAAGAAATCAGATCTCGCCCACCGTCGCACTCCACTACCCCGCTCTCAGTCTTTTTCTCTTAGTCCAACTCCGGTGAGCCACCCACACACTGCCCCCCGCGCGCGCAGTCTCTCTCTCTCTCTGTGTCTCTCTCTCTCTCTCTCACACACACACACACACACAATTTCTCTGCTTTTCTCAATTATGGCTGCTGGCAACCTTACCTTGCTTGCGACCGGGCATGTGGCTACCCAGGCTAGCAGCACGGCTGCCCAGGCTGCCCAGGCCAGCGCCCAGCCCACCCTAGCTGGTGCCCAAGTCGCTGCATGCACCGACCTCCATCACGCCATGGCGGGCACCCAAGCCTCCTTCCCCTCGAAGGAGGCCATCAGGTTATATCAAGCTAGTGTGTATCACTTTAAATCCATGTGTAGAAACGGTGTGATAGACACCTAAAGTAACGTCAATCCTAAAGAAATATGAGAATAGTGGGAACATGATGGAAGTTGCTAATCCAATTAGCTCTGGAGAAGGATGCCAAACCATGAACATAAAGGGGAAGAAACTGAAAGAAGTCATACTTCTACGCAACAAATGCCAGGCAAGAAACATCATCTGATGTAAATTATTATGTTGACTGCCTCTACAATCCTCTATCTGACAGTAGTCATTGCAGGAACTGGATAACATATGCCGTGAGAGCAACTGGATTCTTCCAAGATATAGAGTACTTCCTTCAGTTACTTGTGGTATGTGGTTGATAATCACTGATTTTTGAAGTTCTTGCATGTCGTAGCATGGAGTCCTTGGACCATATAGGCATCAGAATAATGCAGTCAGATTTAGGTTCACAGCTTGCTCTTCGTGCATTATTTTGGCTGTGAAAATAAAAATATGTCTGTCTATCTATCTATCTATCTATCTATCTATCTATCTATCTATCTATCTATCTATCTATCTATCTATCTATTTGAACCTACTAATTCCGGTTAGATGTTGTTTGCTGCATAAGCCACAACATTCTGCCGGTGTGCCAGGAGAGGTTCTATGGTTATTTTTTAGTATGGACAATCAAATATTGTTGAGTTGTTAAAAAGTCGTCACACACAAGATACATAATTAATTAACCAATGTCCATACTAGGAAGACTAGTATTCATTTATTGTATTTCGAAACTAGGAAGACATAAAAAGTCGGCACTACATAAACTCCATTTTTGCAGCATTGGCCGCACCAAGACAATAAAGCCTTTACACCTGTATGTTTGGAAGGAGCTCAAGTTGGTTGGGGAAACCCAAACAGACACTACAGGTTGTACATCAATCTCCTAGATGTGATCATGTAGCACCAGGTCGGATCATCTCATGTGGCATCGACCTTTGTTCATTAAATGCAAATGAACTAACTTCTGAATGTATAGGTTGTGTGAAGGCATTCAGCACGGGATGTGTTGGAGGAATACGGCTTGAGTCACATGACCGAGTGTGACAACAGGCTCTGGAGGTGCTATGTGCCAGTGGTCTTCTTCCACATTGTTGAGGCACACCTGGCATGTAGAGTGCATATGCAATTTGGCAATCAGCAGCAATCATATCCTCCTATTGAGTTTTCAACTAGCCAAGCTTAGCATAAGTGTGTGAAATTACATATTTGTTTGTTAAATTACAACACTTATGAATAAATGTCATTCTTTGGCACCATGTAGGTATGATCGGAGGAGGCTCTACGCAGAGACTCGAGGCGGCGGCAATCCGGGGAGGCTGATATACAAATTTAGATCCATTCGCCTCCGGGTCCTGCTGCCCTCTCCGCGGCCTCCTCATACGCCATGCTCGTGCAGTCAACAGAGAGAGAGAGAGAGAGAGAGAGAGAGAGAGAGAGACAGAGATTACCTTGGGGTTGGCTGCTCACTTTCATTTTTTGCATGTTGTTTCCATTGATTATTGCTTCTGTGACCATATTCATGCTCTTGGATATCAAAAGCATCTTTATTGCATGCTTGGAGATTCCCTTTCTAATTTTTATTCGAACTGGCTCCTCATGATGAATCTTTCCTCTAATAATATTAGGCTTCATAATTCTATTTCTTTTTTTCATTGAAGCTTCCCTAAAGATCGTCTGCTTGTTTGCCTGCAACTTGTGTGGCATGGATCTCCACTTAAACCTTCTTCCGGAGTGCCAACTATCGGATTGCCAAGAGCAGCAAGGGCACAAACAATAATTTTTTCTGTCTCCTCTGAGATCGACCGGGTCTGGAACACGAATTGAAAAGGCAAGATGGTGAACACATAATATGTTTTGTTAATGCAGATCATTTGAAACTTAATGATTCTATAAATATATCATATAGAAGAGGAATTTCAAATTTTATCGGTATCAAAAGGGCACTCCAGTTTTATTTTCTTTAGTCCCATTGTCTTCTAGACATATAACGAGTTTGAAGAATTATATTAGAGGCCACTGTCGGTGCATGTTGTTTGCTATATTTTCTTTTTTTTATATTTTCATATGAGACCAAAGATGCATTGCCTTTTATATTATTCGGTCTCATTCATTTTAAATGAGTTCGAAGAAAATATTTCATTGTCTCTAATTTCATTTTGAAATGAGACAGAAGATGCATTGTCATCTATATTCACTTCAGTCTATTTTAATTTTTGATCTCATTTTCTTCTATTCAACACTGCCCCTCTCCCACTCCCAGTCCCAGTCCCAATCCCACTCCCTCTCCCACCACTCTCATTCCCACCAGATGTGGTTTCTCCTCATGATGCCTGACACCATCCTCCACCTCCGCAACGCCAGCATCGACGGTTGCCCAGTGGCCATCGCCAGGCTTGGCACATAGAATCATGGTGCTATGCATGCACTGCAAGAGTTACGAGACCACGACAAGCACCATGTTGGGAACAATAATGGGATCTCCCATTGGTGCATTCCTCCTGTCGACGATGCTCCCAGTAGTAGTGAGCTCTGGCTCCCTCCAGGCCTAGTGCCCCGGAGAAATCTGGGAAGATGGCCATGGCGGTGGTCAGGGGGATGAAGAGGCGCACTGTTTCGGTGCGCACACAGTAGAAAAGAAAGAACCCCTTGGCGTCAGCGAGGAAATTGTCGTACTCCTCAAACGATAGCAGTTGGATCCATAGCATGTCGCCTGTGTGCATGTTCACGATGCGGCGGCGACGAAGCGCTGCTGTGTCTGTAGGTGCCTCGTCCTTGTCATCCTCATCCTCGTGAAGCATCACCCAGGTCCTGGGGAAGAAACACGGTTCCCAAGTTGGACGATTAGCGGTGGAGCTTCTCAGTGGCTTGCAGACCACTCTTAGGCAGATGTACTCCGTGGCATAGATGGCGAGCAGCTTCTCACCGATCTCCTTGGCAGCATCTTGGACTAGATTCGCCAACCCTCTCCTCTGCATCGTGTAGAAAGAGAAATTCATCACGTAAAATTGAGAGAAACGGAGAGATGCATAAAGTATTGAGGCGTTCGCGTCGACTTTGGATTCAAGGCACCAGAGCTCCTACTTCCTGCGTCACGGCCAGCATCGCGCAGTCTCCTACCGTCCTCGCTGACCCCCTGGACGGCGGCGCGACCGGGCATGTGGCTACCCAGGCTAGCAGCACGGCTGCCCAGGCTGCCCAGGCCAGCGCCCAGCCCACCCTAGCTGGTGCCCAAGTCGCTGCATGCACCGACCTCCATCACGCCATGGCGGGCACCCAAGCCTCCTTCCCCTCGAAGGAGGCCATCAGGTTATATCAAGCTAGTGTGTATCACTTTAAATCCATGTGTAGAAACGGTGTGATAGACACCTAAAGTAACGTCAATCCTAAAGAAATATGAGAATAGTGGGAACATGATGGAAGTTGCTAATCCAATTAGCTCTGGAGAAGGATGCCAAACCATGAACATAAAGAGGAAGAAACTGAAAGAAGGCATACTTCTACGCAACAAATGCCAGGCAAGAAACATCATCTGATGTAAATTATTATCTTGACTGCCTCTACAATCCTCTATCTGACAGTAATTATTGCAGGAACTGGATGACATATGCCGTGAGAGCATCTGGATTCTTACAAGATACAGAGTTCTTCCTTCAGTTACCTATGGTATGTGGTTGATAATCACTGATTTTTGAAGTTCCTGAATCTTGTAGCATGGAGTCCTTGGAGCATATAGACATCAGAATAATACAGTCACATTTAGGCTTCACAGTCTACTTTTGTGGATTAGTTGGTTGTTCAAACAAAAATATGTCTATCTATCTGTCTGTCTATTTGAATCAACTAATTCTGGTTAGATGGTGTTTGCTGCACAAGCCACAACTTCCTGCCAGGAGAGCTTCTTTGGTCTTTAAGCTATGTACTGTAGACAGTAGTGGTCACCCTGCCTTTGTTGGGAGTCCAATGTCCAAACTCGAATGACCTTCTCCTCAAATGAAAGCATGTTAGATAGGTGTGGCTGCAGGTGAATATGGAAGACTAGTCTTCATTTTATCTTTAGTTACTAGCTAAGTATGGAAAATTGCAATATTATTGAGATGTTGTCATGGACATTGGTTAATTAATTATCTCTCTTGTGTGTCAAGATATTGATTTTTTTATAAAAAATACACTATTGTGTTAATAAGTACGAACAAAAGATGCATGGTACATGTATCATATTACAACCCATGGGCAAAACAGGTCATTCCCACAAAAACCTTAGTTTCGTGGACCTGGAGTTACTGTGTAGCCAAATAGTTCCCTGGTAGATCCATGGTGGATCTTAGATTCACTGTCGAGCTGATCAATGGTGAATTTCAGATCTAGATTGACTTTTTCCGGTGTCGAATCTCTACCAAACAGGCTCTATATGAAAACTAGGAAGACATAAAAAATGGGTGCTACATAAAGTTCTCTTTTGCAGCATTACTTTCATTAGGATCTATTTTATTGACAGGATTTATCACTACTTTATCTACTTTAGCGGCTTGGCCGGTTACTCGGAATTCACAATTATTCTATTTCCCGATGCTAGCAATATTGGCCGCACCAAGACACTAAGCCCTTTATGACTGTATATTTGGAAGGACATCAAGTCGGTTGGGGAACTGGACATCAGGCCGAACAGGCGCTACAGGTTGTACAACGATCTCCTAGATGTGATCATGCAGCACCAAGTCGGATCATCTCATGTGGCATCGACTTTTGTTCATTAAATACAAATGAACTAACTTCTGAATATATTGGTTGTGTGGGGGCATTCAGCATGGGATGCGTTGGAGGAATACGGATTGAGTGACATGACCTAGAGTGTGGCTGTGGCATTTTGTTAATGCTTTCCTGCTACCAGACACCTTTGGCAACACCATTGGCTGGTCTATTCTACCGATCCTTAGCCAGCACTGGGACAACATTCGCCCCCACAGTTGGAGGTCTGCCATTCTTGCCTGGCTCCGTCGGCAGCTTCGTGAGACATGCTAGTGGACTGCAAGGAACTCCAGTTTTGGAGGTTACATCTACCTGCTGCAGATCTAGTGTTGGGAGCGTTGGCCCATTGGCAGGTCGGCCCTTGGGGAACTACTAGTACTTACACTTGTATTGGCCTATTTGGTAGAGATTCACTAGCTCTAGATTCCCCAAAAATTGCTCTACTCCACCAAAAATTTCCCAAACACTCTACATCCACTAAATTCAGATTCACCAAAATGGTGGATCTGGGGCAAGATTCGCCATTTTGGTGGAACCCCTCAAGGGGTGCTCCATAAAAGGGTGTTTCGTACCTCGTGGAATCGGGTGGAAATTACCCAATTACACAGTCTCATCTTTTAGTATCATTTCATTCCCATTCCTCTTCGTCTTTGCCACTCGCTAGGCAGGAAAAAATGCACATGCGTTTTCTTTTTTCATGGCCAAGAGGTTGTGCCGCCCACCTTCTTTGTCCGTTCTTCCTCTCCGGTGAGCCTCCCATTGCCAGATCTCGTAGATCCAGTCCTCCTCAACCTGCTCCACCTCCTCCTTCTTACATAGGCATCGGGAAAACTGCTTTCGCAACAACTTTGGACTGCAACCACCGGAGCTTCCCCTCCATGCATCACGGCCAGCATCGATCTATCTTCGGTCATCCTCATGGACCCCCTGGATGGGGGTGCGGCCGGGCACGCGGCCAACCGCACTAGCAGTATGGCTCCCATCCCGCTGTAGCTGGCACCCAGGCCACTGCGGCCGGCCTACATCACGCCACGGCGAGCGCCCAGGCTACCTTCCTCGACCAGCAGGCCTTCAAGTTATATCAAACCAATGCGTATTATTTTCAATCCATGTGTAGAAACAGTGACGACACCTAAAGTAACGTCAATCTTAACGAAATATGAGAATAGTTGGAACATGATGGAAGTTGCCAATCCAATTAGCTCTGGAGAAGGATGCCAAACCATGAACATAAATAGGAAGAATATGAAAGAAGCCATACTTCTACGCAACAAATGCCAGGCAAGAAATATCTTCTGATGTAAATTATTGTCGTGACTACCTCTATAATCCTCTATCTGACAGTAGTCATTGCAGGAACTGGATCACATATGCCATGAGAGCATCTGGATTCTTCCAAGATATAGAGTTCTTTCTTCAGTTACCTGTGGTATGTTGCAGGAACTGGATGACATAATGCAGTCAGATCTAGGCTTCACAGTCTGCTCTTTGTGCATTATTTGTTTGTGAAAACAAAAGTATGTCTATCTATCTATTTGAACCTACTAATTCTGGTTAGATGGTGTTTGCTGCACAAGCCACAACTTTCTGCCAGGAGAGGTTCTTTGGTCTTTAGGCTATGGACTGTAGACAGTAGTTGTCACCCAGCCATTGTTGGGAGTCCAAACTCCAAAGTCCAAACTCGAATGACCTTCTCCTCAAATGAAAGCATGTTAGACAGGTGTGGCCGCAGCTGAATATGGAAGACTATTCGTTATTTAATCTTTAGTTATTTTTGAGTATGGACAATCACAATATTGTTGAGCTGTTGTCATGGACATTGGTTAATTAATTATCTATCTTGTGTGTCAAGATATTGTGTTTTTTTCAAAAAATACACTATTGTGTTAATAATTATGAACAAAAGACGTATGGTACATGTATCATATTACAACCCAAGGGCAAAACAGGTCATTCTCACAAAAACCTCAGTTTCGTGGACCTAGAGTTAGTATGTAGCCAAATCGTTCCTTGGTAGATCCACAGATCCACGGTTGAGCTGATCCATGGTGAATCCCAGATCAAGATTTTGCCCCCTTGCTGCTTGTAGATGGTGTTTGCTGCACAAGCCACAACAAGTGTACAGTTTACTCATTATTTCATAACTTTTTAAAAATTGCAGCAGTACAGGACTTCCTAACATCTATGCAGCAATGGAGGGTTTCATAGCAGCGCAACATGTCATCACCTCAGCTGTGTCCTAGCTTGACTATGAACCTCCCAGTCAAACCTTGTCCACCTATTGACCAAAAGAATATAATATTTAAAAAAATATTAGGTTTACTACTTCATGAATAGAATATAAAGAGATTCCGATAGAACATGGTTAGTAGTGTAAGAATTTATTAGTGTAGGATTGGGAGCCATCTCACTACACCCTGGTTTTGTATCAACTGCAGTCTTGTGTCCGCCATTTGTAGTTGTTGCCTCAGGCTCTCCCTTTTGTTTGCTCGTGGCCTGGGTGAGTCAGGGTTGGTGGTGGAATCCCCTTCTTCAACACCTCTTCCATATATCGGAGTGACATTCGCTTTCAGCACCTCGCCCTTGTAGGCAGGGCAGTCAGAGAAGGGTGACTGTGCATGGAGCCACTAGAGCAAGCATGGCCAACAGAAGAGGTGGCCACAAGGTGTAACCACAGGCTGTTCAGCTTGATCAATACAGATATTACACTCAAAGCTGGAGTTGCAGTCACACGAGCCATCCTTCTTAGCAGAACAGCCTCGACACACCTTGTTGTCATTGCCATTTGGATTTTGCCCCCCCCCCCCGCTGCTTGTTCAAAAGAGCTATGAGTGTGTTGGATTGCCCGGATCACACTATCCACATCTGTCCTAGCTGCCCCTTGTCTGTGGTTTGCTGATCCTAGCATCACAATGTTGTGCTGCTAGCTAATGTGTATCGCCCTAAGAAAGGGGAGCTCAAGAGCTCCTGTTTCAATTGCAGTTGCAGTAGCCCCTTGAGTGGACTGCCCAAGTGGTAACCATTTCCATTCCAGCAGCAGCTACCCGACTAGGGTGAACAGACCTTGCAACCAGAAGATCATCCCCTTCCAACCCAGTGTCAAGTTCCTAGAACACAAACATATTTGTAATAGATATAATGCAAATCCCTAGAACAACACTAATAGGACATTCAACACACACACACACACACACACACACACACACACACACACTACCTTGGGCATGGTTGCTCACTTTCATTTTTTTGCACGTTGTTTCCATTGATTACTGCTCCAGTGACCTTATTCATGCTCTTGGAGATTCCCTTTCTAATTTTTATTCGAACTGGCTCCTCATGATGAATCTTTCCTCTAATAATATTGGGCTTCATAATTGTATTTCCTTTTGTTCATTGAAGCTTCCCTAAAGATCGTCTCCTTGCTTGCCTGCAGCTTGTGTGGCATCAATCTCCCTTTAAACATGCTTCCGGAGTGTCAACTCTCAGATTGCCAAGAGCAGCAAGGGCACAAACAATAATTTTTCTATCTCCTCTGAGATCAACCGGGTCTGGAACATGAATGGAAAAAAGGCTTGATGGCATCGTAACGTACTGTGGGGGTAAATGAAGTAGGGACGACGGCAGCAGTAACATAATCAGCTTGTTACCTCATTTATATGATTAGATGATGTGTGTTGTAGGGAATCCTTCTGTCAATTTGGGGCATGCAATAAACCAAACTGGATGGACTCAACACTGCAAACACTGAAAGAAGTTAGATAGATGGTAAACACATAAAATATTTTATAAATGGAAAGCATTTCAATCTTAAAGATTGTATAAATATATCATATGGAAGTGCTATTTTAAATTTTATCGGTATCGAAAGGGCACTCAAATTGTACTTTCTTCAGTCTCATTGTCTGCTAAACATATAATGAGTTTGAAGAATTGTCTTACAGCCAACTGTCGGACCATGTTGTTTTCTATATTTTCTTTTATTCATTTTCATATGAAACCAAAGACGCACTGTCTTTTTTCATTTTCATATGAAACCAAAGACACACTGTCTTCTATATTTTATTCGGTCTCTTTCATTTCAGTCTCAATGTCCCTAATTAGTTCGGGGAAAATATTTCATTGTCTCTAATTTTAAGCTCGCTACCACGAGCCTGCGCTCCCACAGGTCCCAGGTCTACCGGAGCTGACAACATATAAGGCACATGGGCCTTACTCAACCCAAAAGACTAGCCTATAAGGTTGGACTGCCCCCCACCTTATATGTTGTGCTTCCCCACCATCGCTACATGATGTGCGACTAAACCCCAACAATCTCCCCCTTAGTCACACATCGTGGTGCCCCCACCATATGTGACGCTTGAGATTTTTTATCGGGTTTAGCTTTTTGTGACCATGGGCTCACAATAACAATTGTTGGAACCGGTGGTGACCACCGAGTTCACGGTCTTGGAGCTGGATAGCTTGCAGCTGTCCCGGCTCGCTACGACGAGCCTACGCTCCCACAGGTCCCAAGTCCACCAGAGCTGACAACATATAAGGCTCATGGGCCTTACTCAATCCAAAAGACTAGCCTTATAGGTTGGACTGCCCCCCACCTTATATGTTGTGCTCCCCTACCATCACTACACGATGTGGTACTAAACCCCAACAGTTTCTCACCATTCTCCCTGACAGAGTCTAGATTCGCCTAGTTCCTCTCTTCTCGCTCCAACCAGATGTGGCAAAGTGCAAAAACAGAAATTCGTCACATAAAATCGAGAGAAACGGAGAGATCAAACTAGAAATCACATGTACGAAGGAGGTCTCTAGGAGGCCCGTGCAGACCCACCATGGATGTCATCAACGCTGGCGCCGGCCGCAGGGAGGACTAGGACAGGGTTGCCTGCTGCAGCGTCATCAATGGCAGCGACTTGGTGAAGTTGGTTTGCAAGGAAAGTCATGACAGCGCTGCTAGGGTTTCGATGGTTGAGTAGGTGGTCAAGCAAGGGAGCTGGATTGCCCTATAGTAACTATGTAGAGATATGAAAGATATGAAAAGAACTAGATACCACACCACTTTGCCCTATATTGTTCCAATTTTATGAGATGTATCGAAAGATGGATTCAGAATAACACACTCTAATGTGGTCATGCATATGAATAGAGTTTGAGTTGCTAGACGGTTTTAGCCTTGTACTGTGCAAAAACATATATCAGATAGAAAGACTAGAAAGCTACACTATTCATCAAGATTGTGTAATTGACACTAAACTTGCTGCATACAGGCTTGCATATTGGGTTGCCTGTTGGGCTCACCTGTTCGCTACTGAATTAAAATAAAGGAGGCCTAGGCCCATCTACCCCCAGCTCCTCGGGTGTCAAACCCTTCAAGTACAGCACGGCCTCATGGAAAGACGCCGCCATCCACTTCAATCTTCTCTAACACTGCTCGCAATGGCGCTCATCATACTAGTTGTGTCTTCGCTTCGGGGCCCGGGGAGGGGGGTGTCATGGTTTTCTACTTTTCTCTCAGTTTTTTTTGGGAAGAATCCAAGTTGACTTTTGGTTCAAAACCAGTTGAAAAATTATGGGCAATTCTTCAGTGGTTTCATCCAGTAGAAACCGAAGTATAGCTATAAGCAAAGCCAGCACACTGTAGAGGGTTGACTGCTGCAGCGTCATCAACAGCAGCAACTTGGTGAAGTTGGTTTGCATGGAAAGCCATGAGACGACGCTGCCAGGGTTTGGAGGGTGAGTAGGTGGACGAGGAATGGAGCTGGATTGCCCAAACTGCATGACGAGTGGACGATGCAGGAGCTGTGGGAATATGTATGAGACACATTCTCATATGTAATGAAACAATACTGAATTGTTTAAGTTTAAAATTAAGAATTCTAATTGTAAGAAAAGTGGCATGAATGAAAGTGATGCGTTAGGTATTGTACAACCCATACATGTAAACAGAACATATGGCTGTAACCCCCTCTACCCCTGCCTTTTCCCTGAATCTAATTCCGGTGAGCCACACATACGATTTGTTTGCTGGTTCTCAACTGTGGCTGCTGACAACCGTACCTTGCTTCCACTAGTTCTGCTAGTTGCCCCCACTTCTAACCCACCAGCCATCACTTCTCTAACATGGTGATTACCTCCATGCTCGGCCCAATGCCGTCTCCAGCCATCCTTCTAAAAACATAAGCCTCAGGATAAGGCCATCCAAAATGCCCTAGTGATAAGGTCAAACACTTGTGACATTCAAAGAATTTAGGTCTGCTTAGATCAGGAATACAACCAAAAAAATGCCCTTAAGAATGGTTGGTGACGGAGATTAACTTATGTGCAGACTGATTATTGCCAATGGAAACAAAATAGAAACTATTTCAAGATGGGACATACGATTTGGAAGTCAAGCTGATGCATCTTGGATGCACTGAGTTCTCACCTATGTTGTTTCCCTCTAGATTGAAATCCCACCTTGATCCTTGTAGATCTATTTCTTCCAATGAATAAGATATGGGGAGTAAAAGAAGAAAATGGGGAATGGGGAAAAGGTGTGAATACTCTATGGAAGGAGGGGTATTTTTTGTATGAGGGGGGTGGAAACCTAGACATGTGTGGGCTCTTGTTGGACTTGTATTGGAGAAGGATGATCAACAAAATATTTAAGAGTATATTTTAATTAAAACCTTATTCTGTGTACAATTATATAGTTCAGGGAAAATGAAATAGTCTCACAGTTATATAGTAACCTCAATAATTTAGTTTGGTGTAATGTCCACAATTCCAAGTCATGATACGCATTGGATAAGGGTAGAAGTGCAATATATGTCCCTCACAAAATAAGTTAGGCAGCACTACAAAGTGTATGTGTGCTTTCCAGCCGGTAAAAGAAGCTTTGCAGATAATTGTTTGTTTTCATATTCATGGTTCATTTACTATTGTTTATTACTCTAATTGTTCTACTATTTTTTTGTCATGTAGGATGGTGCACCACAGGTACCCACTGCTTAAATTGTTCTAAGACAACAAGCACTGGACCCAGTTGTTGACAGATGTGGATCTACATCCACACTTTGGACCGACACTCCACATTTCATGCCGGTGGGACGAGAGGTATGTGTCGTACATATGGTGTCCTGTACATAGAACCTGTCAGTTTTCTCAAGCTAGCCTAGGTTGTCAACAATGGCCTACCTGACATGGATGGGCTTCTTATCACCGTTACGATCGATAGATAGTGTCCTTAGACCCAAAGCTTCCACCTCCCCTATGGCGAGATGACTATCATATGGTACAGGACATGACCCTTTTGTTTGGGGCTTCCTTCGGAGGGGGCATAGCCATGAGGATCTTGGACCATGATGGTTGGATGAACATGGTGGAGTAGGTGGTGGATGTCAGGCTCCCAGACACGGCTGACGCAGTGAGGTCCATGTAGCTAACATTGTAACTATTTGGTAATCAGCATGTTAGGTGCACCACTAAATAAATGGTTAGTACTTCCATGTCATTGAAATTGCAGAAAATCACCGAAGTTCCCGCTGGTTGGATCACAACAAACTTCAACACCTACCCACCAGGAGCCCCTAAAGAGGTAGTAGAGAGGTATGCCAGAGTGTGGCTGTGGCATTGTATTAATGCATGTGGCAATATTTTTGAGTATGGACAATCACAATATTGTTGAGCTGTTGTCATGGACATTGGTTAATTAATTATCTATCTTGTGTGTCAAGATATTGTGTTTTTTTCAAAAAATACACTATTGTGTTAATAATTATGAACAAAAGACGTATGGTACATGTATCATATTACAACCCAAGGGCAAAACAGGTCATTCTCACAAAAACCTCAGTTTCGTGGACCTAGAGTTAGTATGTAGCCAAATCGTTCCTTGGTAGATCCACAGATCCACGGTTGAGCTGATCCATGGTGAATCCCAGATCAAGATTTTGCCCCCTTGCTGCTTGTAGATGGTGTTTGCTGCACAAGCCACAACAAGTGTACAGTTTACTCATTATTTCATAACTTTTTAAAAATTGCAGCAGTACAGGACTTCCTAACATCTATGCAGCAATGGAGGGTTTCATAGCAGCGCAACATGTCATCACCTCAGCTGTGTCCTAGCTTGACTATGAACCTCCCAGTCAAACCTTGTCCACCTATTGACCAAAAGAATATAATATTTAAAAAAATATTAGGTTTACTACTTCATGAATAGAATATAAAGAGATTCCGATAGAACATGGTTAGTAGTGTAAGAATTTATTAGTGTAGGATTGGGAGCCATCTCACTACACCCTGGTTTTGTATCAACTGCAGTCTTGTGTCCGCCATTTGTAGTTGTTGCCTCAGGCTCTCCCTTTTGTTTGCTCGTGGTCTGGGTGAGTCAGGGTTGGTGGTGGAATCCCCTTCTTCAACACCTCTTCCATATATCGGAGTGACATTCGCTTTCAGCACCTCGCCCTTGTAGGCAGGGCAGTCAGAGAAGGGTGACTGTGCATGGAGCCACTAGAGCAAGCATGGCCAACAGAAGAGGTGGCCACAAGGTGTAACCACAGGCTGTTCAGCTTGATCAATACAGATATTACACTCAAAGCTGGAGTTGCAGTCACACGAGCCATCCTTCTTAGCAGAACAGCCTCGACACACCTTGTTGTCATTGCCATTTGGATTTTGCCCCCCCCCCCCGCTGCTTGTTCAAAAGAGCTATGAGTGTGTTGGATTGCCCGGATCACACTATCCACATCTGTCCTAGCTGCCCCTTGTCTGTGGTTTGCTGATCCTAGCATCACAATGTTGTGCTGCTAGCTAATGTGTATCGCCCTAAGAAAGGGGAGCTCAAGAGCTCCTGTTTCAATTGCAGTTGCAGTAGCCCCTTGAGTGGACTGCCCAAGTGGTAACCATTTCCATTCCAGCAGCAGCTACCCGACTAGGGTGAACAGACCTTGCAACCAGAAGATCATCCCCTTCCAACCCAGTGTCAAGTTCCTAGAACACAAACATATTTGTAATAGATATAATGCAAATCCCTAGAACAACACTAATAGGACATTCAACACACACACACACACACACACACACACACACACACACACACACACTACCTTGGGCATGGTTGCTCACTTTCATTTTTTTGCACGTTGTTTCCATTGATTACTGCTCCAGTGACCTTATTCATGCTCTTGGAGATTCCCTTTCTAATTTTTATTCGAACTGGCTCCTCATGATGAATCTTTCCTCTAATAATATTGGGCTTCATAATTGTATTTCCTTTTGTTCATTGAAGCTTCCCTAAAGATCGTCTCCTTGCTTGCCTGCAGCTTGTGTGGCATCAATCTCCCTTTAAACATGCTTCCGGAGTGTCAACTCTCAGATTGCCAAGAGCAGCAAGGGCACAAACAATAATTTTTCTATCTCCTCTGAGATCAACCGGGTCTGGAACATGAATGGAAAAAAGGCTTGATGGCATCGTAACGTACTGTGGGGGTAAATGAAGTAGGGACGACGGCAGCAGTAACATAATCAGCTTGTTACCTCATTTATATGATTAGATGATGTGTGTTGTAGGGAATCCTTCTGTCAGTTTGGGGCATGCAATAAACCAAACTGGATGGACTCAACACTGCAAACACTGAAAGAAGTTAGATAGATGGTAAACACATAAAATATTTTATAAATGGAAAGCATTTCAATCTTAAAGATTGTATAAATATATCATATGGAAGTGCTATTTTAAATTTTATCGGTATCGAAAGGGCACTCAAATTGTACTTTCTTCAGTCTCATTGTCTGCTAAACATATAATGAGTTTGAAGAATTGTCTTACAGCCAACTGTCGGACCATGTTGTTTTCTATATTTTCTTTTATTCATTTTCATATGAAACCAAAGACGCACTGTCTTTTTTCATTTTCATATGAAACCAAAGACACACTGTCTTCTATATTTTATTCGGTCTCTTTCATTTCAGTCTCAATGTCCCTAATTAGTTCGGGGAAAATATTTCATTGTCTCTAATTTTAAGCTCGCTACCACGAGCCTGCGCTCCCACAGGTCCCAGGTCTACCGGAGCTGACAACATATAAGGCACATGGGCCTTACTCAACCCAAAAGACTAGCCTATAAGGTTGGACTGCCCCCCACCTTATATGTTGTGCTTCCCCACCATCGCTACATGATGTGTGACTAAACCCCAACAATCTCCCCCTTAGTCACACATCGTGGTGCCCCCACCATATGTGACGCTTGAGATTTTTTATCGGGTTTAGCTTTTTGTGACCATGGGCTCACAATACCAATTGTTGGAACCGGTGGTGACCACCGAGTTCACGGTCTTGGAGCTGGATAGCTTGCAGCTGTCCCGGCTCGCTACGACGAGCCTACGCTCCCACAGGTCCCAAGTCCACCAGAGCTGACAACATATAAGGCTCATGGGCCTTACTCAATCCAAAAGACTAGCCTTATAGGTTGGACTGCCCCCCACCTTATATGTTGTGCTCCCCTACCATCACTACACGATGTGGTACTAAACCCCAACAGTTTCTCACCATTCTCCCTGACAGAGTCTAGATTCGCCTAGTTCCTCTCTTCTCGCTCCAACCAGATGTGGCAAAGTGCAAAAACAGAAATTCGTCACATAAAATCGAGAGAAACGGAGAGATCAAACTAGAAATCACATGTACGAAGGAGGTCTCTAGGAGGCCCGTGCAGACCCACCATGGATGTCATCAACGCTGGCGCCGGCCGCAGGGAGGACTAGGACAGGGTTGCCTGCTGCAGCGTCATCAATGGCAGCGACTTGGTGAAGTTGGTTTGCAAGGAAAGTCATGACAGCGCTGCTAGGGTTTCGATGGTTGAGTAGGTGGTCAAGCAAGGGAGCTGGATTGCCCTATAGTAACTATGTAGAGATATGAAAGATATGAAAAGAACTAGATACCACACCACTTTGCCCTATATTGTTCCAATTTTATGAGATGTATCGAAAGATGGATTCAGAATAACACACTCTAATGTGGTCATGCATATGAATAGAGTTTGAGTTGCTAGACGGTTTTAGCCTTGTACTGTGCAAAAACATATATCAGATAGAAAGACTAGAAAGCTACACTATTCATCAAGATTGTGTAATTGACACTAAACTTGCTGCATACAGGCTTGCATATTGGGCTGCCTGTTGGGCTCACCTGTTCGCTACTGAATTAAAATAAAGGAGGCCTAGGCCCATCTACCCCCAGCTCCTCGGGTGTCAAACCCTTCAAGTACAGCACGGCCTCATGGAAAGACGCCGCCATCCACTTCAATCTTCTCTAACACTGCTCGCAATGGCGCTCATCATACTAGTCGTGTCTTCGCTTCGGGGCCCGGGGAGGGGGGTGTCATGGTTTTCTACTTTTCTCTCAGTTTTTTTTGGGAAGAATCCAAGTTGACTTTTGGTTCAAAACCAGTTGAAAAATTATGGGCAATTCTTCAGTGGTTTCATCCAGTAGAAACCGAAGTATAGCTATAAGCAAAGCCAGCACACTGTAGAGGGTTGACTGCTGCAGCGTCATCAACGGCAGCAACTTGGTGAAGTTGGTTTGCATGGAAAGCCATGAGACGACGCTGCCAGGGTTTGGAGGGTGAGTAGGTGGACGAGGAATGGAGCTGGATTGCCCAAACTGCATGACGAGTGGACGATGCAGGAGCTGTGGGAATATTGTAACACCCTAAAATTTGAAGAAAAGAAAAATAGGGAAAATGTGGTTTTTATATTTATTTTTGTGAATCATGCAACTATAGAATAAGAATAGTTTTATAAATTTAAAATCAAATATAAGGGTAGAAACGTGATTGAGCATTCATGCTGTTGCATTTGGAGTTTTGTATTGAGTGGTTTAAATCAAATTCAAATTTGATTTGAAAATCATTTGAAAAATGGATTTGAAAATTCGGAAAAGAAAAAGAAAAGGAATTTATTTTCTTACCGGGCCGTTTTCCTTTCTCAGCCAGAGTCAGCCCGCCAGCAGCGGCCCAGCTCTCCCTCCCCGCAAGCCCGCTCCGCGCGCGTCGCCCGCGTGGGCCGAGCCGGCCAGCGGCCCGCCTGCCTTATTCTCGCGCGCGCGGCCCGCGTTCGCTGGAGTCACCGACATGTGGGGCCCGCCTGTCAGCGGCTGTCTTCCACTTTCCATCTTCTTCCTCCCGACGTCGGTGTTTCCTCTTTCCTTTCTTCAACCGAATCGGATCGATCTCTCAATCCCTCCCTTTCCATAGTTGTCGAGGCCTTCGGGCTATAAAAACGGACCCCCGAGGCTCCCCGCATCTCATTGAGCCCTAAAACATCTAGCCACGCCATCCCGGGAGCGCCACCGTCGGAGCTCCGCCTCCATCACCGCCACCGCGAGCTAGCCGCCGCTTTCCGGTCATTCCCCGGCCCTCTCTTCACGCGGGGTAAGTTCACCGTGTTCCGCGCTACCTTCCGGTGCTTCCCCTCCGTTGAATGATGCCCGAACGCGAAGAAACGCGTTTCCAGCCATGGCGCCGCCGGGCGGCTCGCCGTCGGTGACTGGAGCGCCGCCGTCTTTCTCCCCGAGCGATCTGGACCGTTGGATCTAGATCGGACGGATCTGATTAGAAGATAACGGTTCGCGTGTACTTTTGCAAAAGAGACCCTGTTGTTTTCAAGTATAGAACCCGCAGTCCAAAGCGTATTCGGGAAAATACGTTTTTAATAAAAGAAAACGTAATTCGTTTCGGAAAAAGAAAAATACGCTTTCTGATATTTACAGTTTTGCCACTGAGATTGTTTTAGCCGTAGAATCTTCGTTTTAACTCCGATTTGATCCATTCAAATTGCGTTAGATTCATATTTGCGAGCTCTATCTAATGGTGTAACTGTACAGTAGGTTTAGATTAATTTATTTTCGAGTTTTAATTAAAGTATTTATTTTTCTATAGGAAATCTTCGGAAATTCATAACTTTGTCGTTTTAGATCCGTTTTTCGTGATCTTCGCGTCTGTGTGATCCTAGCGAGTTGTAGATTCATTTTAAAGACTTTTTATTTTATTTTCTTACTGTTGGTGTATTGTTCTAATTATAGTCTTGTTTGTCTATGCATGATTGCCTCTGGATGTGTGTTGTTGATAATGGTTGATCGAGTATAGACGGTGAGCAATTCGTTGGAGATCAAGAGCCTTACTACGAGCAAGATCTTCAGGACCAGTTTGAGCAAGGCAAGTATAGCATGGGATTATCCTTGTTGTCCTATTCACCTTATGCAATTAAAATCATTATGCATTTATTCCTTGTTAAGGATGACTTAGAGATTGATCCTATACCTTGGTACCTATTATGATGCATTGATTAGTATGGCTAGTGCTTAAACATGGACTATGATCATGTAAATTGATTAAAGGAATATGCAATAAACATTTAAAATATGATTTTGATTCTTGTATAAAGGGGATTAGAGCATGTGTGTTGTTTTGATGCTCTAATTGCTCTCCATAAGGACTCATCTATAAGCGACAATCCGGGACTTACAGTACAACTGTGAGGGCTATATGGCTCTGGCTTTAGCTCAGTATGAGGACCTTTTCTAGCTTGTTAGAGGTTACCCTTGTGGCGCAAATGGGGTAAAGCAGACTGTGGATCCCTGCGTGGTGTATCACACGGACTGACTTCTGAAACCTAGCGGCCCTAACTTGTTAGACGAACCTTTGAAAGGCTTCATAGTGATTCCCTGCCTGCTCACCTTGGAAGTGTTTTGGGAGTAATTAACCCGGGCATATGGGTAACACGACTCACAGTGAAAGTGTACAACCTCTGCAGAGTGTAGAACTGTTATAACAGCCGTGCTCACGGTCACGAGTGGCCTTGGACCCTTATGGAATAGTTGATTAATTGTTTATGTTTATGTTTTTGCTATTCATTAATCATTTCACATGGATCATATGTTTATTGTTTACATTGAGACCTATTGATGCTATTGATATGCTAAAATCATGTTAACTAAAAGCTACATGCTGATAAACCCATGATTATGCCTATTTGAGCCTCATGAACCCCATGTTACACTTGTTGAGTACGAGATGTACTTACGCTTGTTTATTCTTCTTATTTGGATAAAAATCCCGGATGGGTAACAGATGGAGGTAATAGCGACTACTACGCCTACTTCCCTGAGGATTACTAGTCTTGCTGTCAACCAGTCAATGTACCTGTGACTGGAGCTACCACGAGAGAGATTTTTATTTATACTTCCGCTACATTTGTGTTAAGACTATGTGTTTAAATATCGTGATGTAATAACATTTGCCATGATACTTCTGTTATAATTTGTGAACTTATGTGTGATTGATCTCTGGGCGCACATAAGGGTAAGCATTCCATTTGGTCGATAAATGGGTGTGACAAATTGGTATCAGAGCTCTTGTTGACTGTAGGACGCAAGCCTAGTTAGCAATGGTCGAAGTAGTGTCATCTTTACACTATTTTTATGCTCACTATCTTGCTCTTGTTATTTGATAAATTTTTATGCTTCTTATGTCTCATTCTATTACGAAATTTTGCCTCTATTCTAACTTCATCTAAAAATTCTGTAGATGACTCGTGACCGTAAGACTGCCCGCATCAGCTTTGGAGGATACTACCCACCTCGTGCCCTGCTTGCAACTGAAGAGCCACAAGAGCCAGAACCTCAGGAACAAGAGAAGACCCCTGTAGTACCAGTCCAAGCACCAGCACCTCCCCAGGAAGAGATTGAGCCTGAAGAAGATCCAGAAATCGTTGAGATTGAAGATGGTGAGGAGGATAATGGAGGAGAACAACCCCCGTCTCCACCACATGAAGCTCCTGAAGATATGCCACCTCCTCCAATGGGGTGGACTGTGAGGATCTACCATAGGAATGGAGGGGATGCTGTCTCTCATATTCGCCTAGTGGGGATGCTCACTGCTTACTTCGCGGATTGGCATCCAGCTGTGGAGTACGTCTGCTGGGAGTACACTCATCCACTAGAGAGCACGTACTGGAAGGCAAGGGCAAGCATCTTTGCACACAAGCAAGACAAGGGGGCATACCAGCTGGACAGGATGTTCTCTCATGTGGGACATCGAGCCACCATAGAGGATAGCATTGAAGATGCTGCTTTTGAAGCATGTATGGGTCTTCGCTATCTTCGCTTTAACCTCATGAAGCATGACATCCATCGCTTCCTTCCTCGTGCACACCCCGAGCTTGGTTGGGCTATGACAGATCCAGTGCAGCTAGAGCCACTACCTCGGGTGATGGTGAACTTTGTCTATGACATGATGGACAGGAAGCTGCAACTAGAAGAGATGGTGAGGACACAAGGGAAGACTATCAAGAGATGCCAAGCAACCATTGATGAGCTCCGAGCAAACCAAGGCTTGCCCAAGATCTACGAGAAGTTAGAGCATGAGCCACTTCCTTAGGAAGTAGAAGTCCTTTTATGTAATAAGAACGTTCTTAGTAACGTCAGTTGAGTCAGTCGAGTCTGTCGTGTGGTTTGAACTTTGGTGTGCTAGTTGCTTTATTATTATGCTTATGTGTGAGTTGGATCTTTGTTTGAGTGTCTGGACTTGTAGGCATGTCTACAAGTTCCATTATTAAGAATAATAAGTTTAATAGTCAAGGAATAATAGTTGGGTTTGATAGTATCTCGTTTCTGTCCTTGCTGTTTTCTGGAGCAGTCTCTGATGTTTCTGTTATAGTTTAAAAACGGTTCGTGCAACATTTATGAAATTTTTATGAGAGAAACTAGACTCAAGCATCTTTCAAATGCCACTGGAATCACTTTTTTATCTAATCTGGTTCGAGAGATATAATTTTCACAAGTTAAAGTTTCTGCACAGTCTGGAATCTGGAACAGTTTCTGTTGCGCCTTATTTTTCATAGACTTAACGACAGAATCTGGTCTTGAGGTCTGAATAGAAATTGTGGATAATTTCATAAGCTTTCCAACCATGTCCAGCACGCCTCTTTTGGACTTCTGTAACCCGAGATATGATTGAAATACTGAACTGTCAATAACGCTACTCATCCAGAAAACTTTCAGATCTCTCTCCTAATCTTATAAGTGGTTGATAACCTGGATTTCTTAAAAGTTTGCATGTTTATGGATGGCAGATGGCCGGAAGAGGAAGAGGCAGAGGTCGTGGCAACATTCCCCCGAATCCACCACCACCACCGCCACCAACTATTGAGCAATTGCTGGCAGTACAGACGCAGTTGATGCAACAACTGGTGCAGAATCAGCAGAATCAGCCAGTTGCTGGAGTTCAACCACGTGATAAGCGTGGTGAATTTTTGAAGGGTCGTCCCCCAGTGTTCACACATGCTGCTGATCCTTTGGAGGCTGATGATTGGCTTCGTGCTGTGGAGAAACAACTCACCATTGCACAATGTGATGACCGACAGAAGGTGTTGTTCGCTTCTGGGCAACTTCAGGGAGAAGCTCAAGATTGGTGGGAGTCATATGAGTATGGCCGTCCTGCTAATGCTCCTGCAGTCACCTGGCAGGAGTTTAGAGAGAACTTCAGGGCTTACCATATACCTGAAGGGATGATAGAATTGAAGGCGGAGGAATTCAGGAACCTGACCCAAGGGTCAATGTCTGTAGCTGAGTACCGTGACAAGTTTGCTCAACTGTCACGATATGCTCCACATGAGGTGGCCAATGACAATGATAAGCAGCGCCGCTTCTTGAAGGGATTATATGATGGACTGCAGTTGCAGTTGATGTCCAATACCTATCCCAACTTTCAGACGCTTGTGAACCGCGCTATTGTGGTGGATAACAAGCGCAAAGAAATGGATGCTAAGAGGAAGAGGTTACAGGGACAAGCCTCCAATAGCAACACCCGTCCACGCACTGGCTTCCAACAGAATACTCAGCAGAGACCTCCTTCTGGACAGTGGAACCGTGGTCAGACTCCCTTTCGTGGACAGTTCCCTCAACGTCCCCCATTTCAGCCACAGAGTAGCAACCAACGTCCGCCACAGCAGAATGGGAATCAAGTGCAGCGCCAGGGTCCTTCCAACAACACTCCTACAAAGACCAGTGCTCCCAACACTCCCAACAGGTGTTTCCGTTGTGGAAAGGAAGGTCATCTGTCCTACAACTGCCCGGAGAAGCCTAACCAGCAGACTCCCCAGAGACAGAGCAGCCACCAGAAGCCCGCACTTAACTCGGGAAGGGTGAATCATTTGTCCCAGGAAACTGCAGTGGAGGAGCCAGAAGTTATGCTTGGTACGTTCGATGTCCACTCTACTCCCGCCACTGTTCTTTTTTATTCTGGAGCATCACATTCTTTCATATCACAATCGTTTGTTAGAATACATAGAATCCATTTGTGTGCCATGAAGAACCCTATCTTAGTAAGCTCACCTGGTGGAAGCATGCCAGCATCTTATCGCTGTCTTCCCATTAGTCTCAACTTAAGGGGGGTAGAGTTTTCAGTTAGTCCTATAGTATTGAGGACAGCCGGGATTGATCTTATACTGGGAATGGATTGGATGATGCAACAACAAGCAGAGATTCAGTGTAAGGATAAATCGGTTGTGCTGACTACACCAAAGGGGGATAGGATCAGGGTTGAGGTCAAAGTGCAAAAACAAGCGACTGCTACAGTGAACCAGCTCAATGATGGTGCCAATCAGGAGGATCCAGTTGTGGAGGAGTTCCCAGATGTGTTTCCGGAGGATTTGCCAGGTATGCCACCAGACCGTGATATTGAATTTATTAATGAATTATTACCTGGAACTGCACCTATAGCTAAGCGTCCATATAGAATGGGAGTAAATGAACTAGAAGAACTTAAGAAACAAATTAAGGAATTACAGGATAAGGGTTTTATTCGTCCTAGTTCGTCACCATGGGGTGCACCAGTGATTTTTGTGGATAAGAAAGATGGAACTCAGAGGATGTGTGTAGATTATCGGTCTCTTAATGAGGTTACCATTAAGAACAAGTACCCATTGCCTAGAATTGATGACCTGTTTGATCAGTTGAGAGGAGCTTATGTATTTTCCAAGATTGACCTTCGCTCTGGATATCATCAATTGAAGATCCGTGCCAGAGATATACCCAAGACAGCATTTACTACACGTTATGGGTTATATGAGTATACAGTGATGTCCTTTGGTTTGACTAACGCTCCTGCATACTTCATGTATTTAATGAATAAGGTGTTCATGGAATATCTGGACAAGTTTGTAGTGGTATTCATTGATGATATACTAGTGTTTTCCAAGACGGAGGAAGAACATGCTGAACATTTGAGGTTGGTCTTGCAGAAGCTCAGAGAACACCAACTATATGCAAAAAGGAGTAAATGTGAGTTTTGGCTTAAGGAAGTTTCTTTTCTGGGTCACATCGTTTCAAATGGAGGAATATCAGTAGATCCTGGCAAGGTGAAGGATGTATTGAACTGGAAACCACCTACCAATGTAAGTGAGATCCGTAGCTTTTTGGGATTGGCTGGTTATTATAGAAGGTTTATAGAGGGATTTTCCAAGCTTGCAAAACCAATGACTGCATTGTTGGAAAAGAATGCTAAGTTTGTGTGGTCCGAGAAGTGTCAGACTAATTTTGAGGAATTGAAGAAAAGATTGACTACTGCACCTGTCTTAGTTTTGCCAGACCTGAATAAACCTTTCTCTATCTATTGTGATGCATCTCGATTGGGATTGGGATGTGTTCTGATGCAAGAAGGTAGAGTTGTGGCATATGCATCGAGGCAGTTAAGGAAGCATGAGTTAAATTACCCTACTCATGATTTGGAATTAGCTGCAGTGGTTCATGCATTAAAAATATGGAGGCATTATTTGATTGGACATAAAAGTGATATATACACTGATCACAAGAGTCTCAAGTATATCTTCACTCAAACAGATCTGAACTTGAGGCAGCGTAGATGGTTGGAGTTGATAAAAGACTATGATCTAGAGGTGCATTATCATCCCGGAAAGGCCAACGTGGTCGCTGATGCTCTTAGTAGGAAGAGTTATGCAAATGAAATACAAGTAATGCCTATGCCAAAGGAATTGTGTGCTGAGTGTAAGCATCTGAACTTAGGATTTACTACTAATGCAGTGGAACTAGTATTGGAGCCTACTTTGGAGCAAGAAGTCCGTAAAGGTCAGCAGAAGGATGAAAAGTTGAGAGAGATAGCTGAGAACATAGCGAAAGGAAAATCTCCAGGATTTCGTAAGGATGAGAATGGTACGCTTTGGTTCGGAAAAAGGCTGTGTGTGCCCGAAGATAGGGAAATACGAATGGCAATTCTGCGTGAAGCTCATGAGTCAGCTTATTCCATACATCCGGGTAGTACTAAGATGTATTTAGATCTGAAAGAGAAATATTGGTGGTATGGTTTAAAGAGAGACGTAGCTGAGTATGTTGCTTTGTGTGACACATGTCAAAGGGTGAAAGCGGAACATCAAAGACCTGCAGGATTGTTACAACCTATGCAGATACCCGAGTGGAAATGGGAAGAGGTCGGTATGGATTTTATAGTTGGGTTACCGCGGACTCAACGAGGATATGATTCAATTTGGGTGATAGTGGATCGTCTGACTAAGGTTGCTCATTTTCTGCCTGTGAAGACTACATATAGCAGTGCGAAACTGGCAGAGTTGTATATGGAAAGAATAGTGAGTCTACACGGAGTTCCTAAGAAGATTGTGTCTGATCGAGGTACTCAATTTACATCTCATTATTGGCAAAAGATACATGAGTCATTGGGAACCAAACTAAATTTCAGTACAGCTTATCATCCTCAGACAGATGGTCAAACAGAGAGAATTAATCAGATATTGGAAGATATGTTGAGAGCTTGTGCTCTACAATATGGTACTAGCTGGGATAAGAGTTTGCCATACGCAGAGTTCTCTTATAACAATAGTTATCAGAAGAGTCTTCAAATGGCACCGTTTGAGGCTCTGTACGGACGAAAGTGTAGGACCCCGTTGTTCTGGAATCAGACAGGGGAAAGTCAAGTGTTTGGACCTGATGTATTAAAGGATGCTGAAAAGAAAGTAAGAATGATTAGAGATAATCTAAAAATAGCTCAGTCTAGACAGAAAAGTTATGCTGATACTCGCAGAAGAGAGTTGACATTTGAGGTAGGAGATTATGTCTACTTGAAAGTGTCACCTATGAGAAGTGTGAAGAGATTTAACATGAAGGGTAAATTAGCACCAAGATATATTGGACCTTTCAAGATTATAGAGAGACGTGGTGAAGTGGCATATCAATTGGAATTGCCCGAGAGTCTGGCAGGTGTACATGATGTGTTCCATGTGTCACAATTGAAGAAATGTTTACGAGTACCAGAAGAACAGATTCCGATAGAGGAACTCACTGTTAAGGAGGATCTGACATATGAGGAGTTTCCGGTTAAGATTTTGGAGACTGCGGACAGAGTCACAAGAAGTAGAACAATCAAGATGTGTAAAGTACAGTGGAATCGGTATACTGCAGAAGAGGCTACTTGGGAACGAGAAGAGGATCTGAGAAAAACCTACCCACAACTGTTTGAGTAAGCACCGGTCGAATCTTGGGGCGAGATTCATTTTAAGGGGGGTAGAATTGTAACACCCTAAAATTTGAAGAAAAGAAAAATAGGGAAAATGTGGTTTTTATATTTATTTTTGTGAATCATGCAACTATAGAATAAGAATAGTTTTATAAATTTAAAATCAAATATAAGGGTAGAAACGTGATTGAGCATTCATGCTGTTGCATTTGGAGTTTTGTATTGAGTGGTTTAAATCAAATTCAAATTTGATTTGAAAATCATTTGAAAAATGGATTTGAAAATTCGGAAAAGAAAAAGAAAAGGAATTTATTTTCTTACCGGGCCATTTTCCTTTCTCAGCCAGAGTCGGCCCGCCAGCAGCGGCCCAGCTCTCCCTCCCCGCAAGCCCGCTCCGCGCGCGTCGCCCGCGTGGGCCGAGCCGGCCAGCGGCCCGCCTGCCTTATTCTCGCGCGCGCGGCCCGCGTTCGCTGGAGTCACCGACATGTGGGGCCCGCCTGTCAGCGGCTGTCTTCCACTTTCCATCTTCTTCCTCCCGACGTCGGTGTTTCCTCTTTCCTTTCTTCAACCGAATCGGATCGATCTCTCAATCCCTCCCTTTCCATAGTTGTCGAGGCCTTCGGGCTATAAAAACGGACCCCCGAGGCTCCCCGCATCTCATTGAGCCCTAAAACATCTAGCCACGCCATCCCGGGAGCGCCACCGTCGGAGCTCCGCCTCCATCACCGCCACCGCGAGCTAGCCGCCGCTTTCCGGTCATTCCCCGGCCCTCTCTTCACGCGGGGTAAGTTCACCGTGTTCCGCGCTACCTTCCGGTGCTTCCCCTCCGTTGAATGATGCCCGAACGCGAAGAAACGCGTTTCCAGCCATGGCGCCGCCGGGCGGCTCGCCGTCGGTGACTGGAGCGCCGCCGTCTTTCTCCCCGAGCGATCTGGACCGTTGGATCTAGATCGGACGGATCTGATTAGAAGATAACGGTTCGCGTGTACTTTTGCAAAAGAGACCCTGTTGTTTTCAAGTATAGAACCCGCAGTCCAAAGCGTATTCGGGAAAATACGTTTTTAATAAAAGAAAACGTAATTCGTTTCGGAAAAAGAAAAATACGCTTTCTGATATTTACAGTTTTGCCACTGAGATTGTTTTAGCCGTAGAATCTTCGTTTTAACTCCGATTTGATCCATTCAAATTGCGTTAGATTCATATTTGCGAGCTCTATCTAATGGTGTAACTGTACAGTAGGTTTAGATTAATTTATTTTCGAGTTTTAATTAAAGTATTTATTTTTCTATAGGAAATCTTCGGAAATTCATAACTTTGTCGTTTTAGATCCGTTTTTCGTGATCTTCGCGTCTGTGTGATCCTAGCGAGTTGTAGATTCATTTTAAAGACTTTTTATTTTATTTTCTTACTGTTGGTGTATTGTTCTAATTATAGTCTTGTTTGTCTATGCATGATTGCCTCTGGATGTGTGTTGTTGATAATGGTTGATCGAGTATAGACGGTGAGCAATTCGTTGGAGATCAAGAGCCTTACTACGAGCAAGATCTTCAGGACCAGTTTGAGCAAGGCAAGTATAGCATGGGATTATCCTTGTTGTCCTATTCACCTTATGCAATTAAAATCATTATGCATTTATTCCTTGTTAAGGATGACTTAGAGATTGATCCTATACCTTGGTACCTATTATGATGCATTGATTAGTATGGCTAGTGCTTAAACATGGACTATGATCATGTAAATTGATTAAAGGAATATGCAATAAACATTTAAAATATGATTTTGATTCTTGTATAAAGGGGATTAGAGCATGTGTGTTGTTTTGATGCTCTAATTGCTCTCCATAAGGACTCATCTATAAGCGACAATCCGGGACTTACAGTACAACTGTGAGGGCTATATGGCTCTGGCTTTAGCTCAGTATGAGGACCTTTTCTAGCTTGTTAGAGGTTACCCTTGTGGCGCAAATGGGGTAAAGCAGACTGTGGATCCCTGCGTGGTGTATCACACGGACTGACTTCTGAAACCTAGCGGCCCTAACTTGTTAGACGAACCTTTGAAAGGCTTCATAGTGATTCCCTGCCTGCTCACCTTGGAAGTGTTTTGGGAGTAATTAACCCGGGCATATGGGTAACACGACTCACAGTGAAAGTGTACAACCTCTGCAGAGTGTAGAACTGTTATAACAGCCGTGCTCACGGTCACGAGTGGCCTTGGACCCTTATGGAATAGTTGATTAATTGTTTATGTTTATGTTTTTGCTATTCATTAATCATTTCACATGGATCATATGTTTATTGTTTACATTGAGACCTATTGATGCTATTGATATGCTAAAATCATGTTAACTAAAAGCTACATGCTAATAAACCCATGATTATGCCTATTTGAGCCTCATGAACCCCATGTTACACTTGTTGAGTACGAGATGTACTTACGCTTGTTTATTCTTCTTATTTGGATAAAAATCCCGGATGGGTAACAGATGGAGGTAATAGCGACTACTACGCCTACTTCCCTGAGGATTACTAGTCTTGCTGTCAACCAGTCAATGTACCTGTGACTGGAGCTACCACGAGAGAGATTTTTATTTATACTTCCGCTACATTTGTGTTAAGACTATGTGTTTAAATATCGTGATGTAATAACATTTGCCATGATACTTCTGTTATAATTTGTGAACTTATGTGTGATTGATCTCTGGGCGCACATAAGGGTAAGCATTCCATTTGGTCGATAAATGGGTGTGACAAATATGTATGAGACACATTCTCATATGTAATGAAACAATACTGAATTGTTTAAGTTTAAAATTAAGAATTCTAATTGTAAGAAAAGTGGCATGAATGAAAGTGATGCGTTAGGTATTGTACAACCCATACATGTAAACAGAACATATGGCTGTAACCCCCTCTACCCCTGCCTTTTCCCTGAATCTAATTCCGGTGAGCCACACATACGATTTGTTTGCTGGTTCTCAACTGTGGCTGCTGACAACCGTACCTTGCTTCCACTAGTTCTGCTAGTTGCCCCCACTTCTAACCCACCAGCCATCACTTCTCTAACATGGTGATTACCTCCATGCTCGGCCCAATGCCGTCTCCAGCCATCCTTCTAAAAACATAAGCCTCAGGATAAGGCCATCCAAAATGCCCTAGTGATAAGGTCAAACACTTGTGACATTCAAAGAATTTAGGTCTGCTTAGATCAGGAATACAACCAAAAAAATGCCCTTAAGAATGGTTGGTGACGGAGATTAACTTATGTGCAGACTGATTATTGCCAATGGAAACAAAATAGAAACTATTTCAAGATGGGACATACGATTTGGAAGTCAAGCTGATGCATCTTGGATGCACTGAGTTCTCACCTATGTTGTTTCCCTCTAGATTGAAATCCCACCTTGATCCTTGTAGATCTATTTCTTCCAATGAATAAGATATGGGGAGTAAAAGAAGAAAATGGGGAATGGGGAAAAGGTGTGAATACTCTATGGAAGGAGGGGTATTTTTTGTATGAGGGGGGTGGAAACCTAGACATGTGTGGGCTCTTGTTGGACTTGTATTGGAGAAGGATGATCAACAAAATATTTAAGAGTATATTTTAATTAAAACCTTATTCTGTGTACAATTATATAGTTCAGGGAAAATGAAATAGTCTCACAGTTATATAGTAACCTCAATAATTTAGTTTGGTGTAATGTCCACAATTCCAAGTCATGATACGCATTGGATAAGGGTAGAAGTGCAATATATGTCCCTCACAAAATAAGTTAGGCAGCACTACAAAGTGTATGTGTGCTTTCCAGCCGGTAAAAGAAGCTTTGCAGATAATTGTTTGTTTTCATATTCATGGTTCATTTACTATTGTTTATTACTCTAATTGTTCTACTATTTTTTTGTCATGTAGGATGGTGCACCACAGGTACCCACTGCTTAAATTGTTCTAAGACAACAAGCACTGGACCCAGTTGTTGACAGATGTGGATCTACATCCACACTTTGGACCGACACTCCACATTTCATGCCGGTGGGACGAGAGGTATGTGTCGTACATATGGTGTCCTGTACATAGAACCTGTCAGTTTTCTCAAGCTAGCCTAGGTTGTCAACAATGGCCTACCTGACATGGATGGGCTTCTTATCACCGTTACGATCGATAGATAGTGTCCTTAGACCCAAAGCTTCCACCTCCCCTATGGCGAGATGACTATCATATGGTACAGGACATGACCCTTTTGTTTGGGGCTTCCTTCGGAGGGGGCATAGCCATGAGGATCTTGGACCATGATGGTTGGATGAACATGGTGGAGTAGGTGGTGGATGTCAGGCTCCCAGACACGGCTGACGCAGTGAGGTCCATGTAGCTAACATTGTAACTATTTGGTAATCAGCATGTTAGGTGCACCACTAAATAAATGGTTAGTACTTCCATGTCATTGAAATTGCAGAAAATCACCGAAGTTCCCGCTGGTTGGATCACAACAAACTTCAACACCTACCCACCAGGAGCCCCTAAAGAGGTAGTAGAGAGGTATGCCAGAGTGTGGCTGTGGCATTGTATTAATGCATGTGGCAACAACATTGGCTAGTCTATTCTACCGATCCTCAGCCAGCACTAGGACAACATTCACCTCTACAGTTGGGGTTTTGCCGTTCTTGCCTGGCTCCATTGGCAACTTTGTGAGACATGCTAGTGGACCACGAGGAACTCTAGTCTTGGAGGTTACATCTACCTACTGCAGATCTGGCGTTGGGAGCGTTGGCCCATTAGCAGGCTGGCAGTTGGGGAACTACATATACTTATACTTGTAAGGGCCTGTTTGGTTGAGATTCACTAGCTCTAGATTCACCAAAAATAGCTCCATTCCACTGAAAATTTCCTGAAGCTCTACATCCACTAAATTCAGATTCACCAAAATAGTGGATCTGGTGCCAGATTCACCATTTTAGTGGAGCTCCTTAGGGGGTGCTCCACAAAAGGGTGTTTCATACCTCCTCGTGGAGTTGGGTCAAAATTACCCACTATTACCACTGTTTACACACCCTCATATTCTAGTATCGGTTCTTTCTATTTCTCTTCATCTTCCCCACTCGTCGAATGGGAAAAAAGTGCACGCGCATTATCTTCCATTGCGGGTAGGAGGTCATGCCACGCACCTTATCCATCCATTCTTCCGCTTCGGCGAGCCTCCCAAGGCCAGATCTGGTAGATCCAGTCCTCCTCAATCTCCACCACCCCCTCCTTCTTACATAGCCATGGGGAAATGTGGCTTTCGTGTCAACTTTGTACTACAGCCACCGAAGCTCCACCTCCCTGCGAGACGAGCGGTGTCAAGCAGTCTCGGGCCATCCTCACAAACCCCTTGGATGGCGACATGACTGGGCACGTGGCCACCTAGGCTGGTGGGGCAGCTGCCCGGGGCACCCTGGCCAGCACCCATCCCACCCCAGTTGGCGCCCAGGCTGCTGTATGTAGCCAGGCTCCATCCTGCCATGGCTGGCTCCCAGTCCACCTTTCCCGGCAAGCAGGCCTTCAAGTTATATCAAAGGAGCGTGTATCATTTTCAATCCTTGTGTAGAAACAGTGATAGATTCCTAAAGTAACATCAATATATCCTAAAGAAATATGAGAATAGTTGGAACATGATGGAAGTTGCCAATCCAATTAGCTCTGTAGAAGGATGTCAAACCATGAAACATAAAGAGGAAGAAACCACAAGTAGAGAGAAGACATTCGGTTCCTCACATTAGTCTCGGCTAGAATTGGACCAGGGACTAATGTGAGCATTTGTCCCGGGTCCAAGTTTGTTGGGCGTCAGAGGACCTTTAGTCCTGGTTGCTAACACCTACCCGGACTAAAAGGTCTACATTAGTCCTGGTTGGTGTTACCAACCCGGACTAAAGAGCCTTGACCCTTTAGTCCTGATTCATAACACCAACCCAGACTAAAAGTAGACCCTTTAGTCCCCGTTGGTGTTATCAACCTAGACTAAAGGTCCTTTTAGTCTCGGTTGGTGTTATCAACCCAGACTAAAAGTCCCCCGACAGGTTAGTTCAAAAGGAAAGCACCCCCATCTAAAGTCACATGTGCTATGTAGGTGGCTTGGAAAGGTACTCACGAGGCAACGCGCGAGGTCTTGGGTTCGAATCTCACGCAAGGCATTCTCGGAGGACCTTTAGTCTGGATTTAAGGCAACCGGGACTAAAGTGTCATGCCTTTAGTCCCGGATTCGTAGTCCCGATTGGGAAACTAGGACTAAAGCCTGTTACCTACCGGGACTAAAGTCCATGTGTCTGCTAGTGAACTGAAAGATGTCATACTTCTACGCAACAAATGCCATGAAAGAAACATCATCTTATGTAAATTATTAACTTGAGTGCCCCTACAATCCTCTATCTGATAGTAGTCATTGTAGGAACTATATGACATATGCCGTGAGAGCAACTAGATTCTTCCAAGATACAGAGTACTTCCTTCAGTTACCTGTGGTATCTGGTTGATAATCACTGATTTTTTAAGTTCTTGCATGTCGTAGCGTGGAGTCCTTGGACCATATAGGCATCAGAATAATGCAGTCAGATTTAGGCTTCACAAATTGCTATTCCTGCATTTTTTGGTTGTGAAAATAAAAATATGCCTATCTATCTATCTATTTGAACCTACTAAATCTAGTTAGATAGTGTTTGCTGCACAAGCCACAACTTTCTGTTAGTGTGCTAGGAGATGTCACACCCGGCCCAATTTAGAATTTGGCCCATAGTGGCCCATGTGAATGTTATGAGATATTGTGGAGAGTTTAGTCCCACCTTGGTTGTTTAGAGTGGGATAGACCAATATATAAGGCTTCTAGAGTCCATCTCACCATCCCCGGGTTAATCCTTTTACGCGAAGCGAGGATGAAAGCGTAAGTGGGATGGTGGTAGGTGTGGTTCATTCAGCGTGCAGAGTGGATCTGAGCCGTTTGGACTCTGGGGCGTTACAAATGGTATCAGAGCCGACCTTCGCGACCACGGACGCGTGCGGGCCAGGGGCTGAACATGGGGTTCATTGCGCGTGTAGGCTCTGCGGAGTGCACGGCGTGGCACATGTGCCGGCACTGGGCGCATGGTCGCGTGTGCTAAGAGGGAACGTTCCTGGTTATCGTTTTCCTGATTGTGGGTATGTTGGGCCCGACGAGGACGTCGGGTTCTTTGAGGAGGGTGTATGTCACACCTAGCCCAATTTAGAATTTGGCCCATAGTGGCCCATGTGAATGTTATGAGATATTGTGGAGAGTTTATTCCCACCTTAGTTGTTTAGAGTGGGATAGACCAATATATAAGGCTTCTAGAGTCCATCTCACCATCCCCGGGTTAATCCTTTTACGCGAAGCGAGGACGAAAGCGTAAGTGGGATGGTGGTAGGTGTGGTTCATTCAGCGTGCAGAGTGGATCTGAGCCGTTTGGACTCTGGGGCGTTACAATAGGAAACAAGGATGATCCCATGCTATACTTGCCTTAACTTAGATCCTTCTTCAAGTCCAAACCTCAATGAACTGCTTCTTAATCACCACGTATAGCTCACCGACTAGACAAGATCATAAAAACACCACACAAGCATCCATTCAATCATACACGAAGCAAACAATAGAAATAAATTAAAACAGTACACCAAACATATGAAACAACGTGTGAAAAGGTTTTAAAGATGTTCTACGCATTGCTACGAACACACAGGCGTGAAAAGCACGCTAATCGAAACTATGGTTGAAAAGATACATCTACCGAAAGATTTTGTTGTATAAAACAGAAAATTATAGGTCTCATTTGTTTTAACTATATAAAATCATATAGTTCATTTGTTTTAAAATACTTTTTATAGATATTCAAAAGTGACTTAGGCTAAATTACATTTAAATTTAGAAAACTAAAGGAGAAATCAATAATATTTTATTTATAAATCTAGTTGCACAGTTATTAATCAAGTTAGATCTAAACTATGAAATTCCAGAGATTTGTATAAAGAAAACATTAATACTAATACGTAGTTCATGTTGTTATAAATCCATTGCAATTTGAACGGACTAATTCGGAATTAAAACAAATAAGTCATGAATTAAACGAGATTTTCTTTAGTAAAACAATAGATTAAATCGAATCTTAAAGGTAGAAAACCTAACCAACAGTAGCACTAATAGTATAAAAAGTTTGTAAAACTCTTCTACACGTTGCTATGATCACACAGACGTAAAGATCACGAAATTCGGATTTAAAACGTGTAAGTTATGAATTTTCTAAGATTTCCTATAGATAAATAATTACTTTAATATAAACTCAAAAATTAAATTTTCCACACCTACTTTACAGTACTACCAACATGTAGAGCTCGTAAATATGAACCTAACGCAATTTGAACGGGTCAAATCGGAGTTAAAACGTAGAAGATGTGGCCTAAACAAGATAGTGGCAGTTTTGTAAATACCTAGTTTCGAAAATAAATCAAAATCTGGTTTTTAATGTGATCTAGACGGTGGAATTCAAGTAAATACCTCTTCTTCTTCTTGAGTAGAACGCCTGGTGGCTTCGTCGGATGGCGACAAGAGAAGGAGGAGAAAATATAATTTACTACACGAGAGATTTCCCAAACTAGGGGCTAGTTTTTGGTGTGCTTTGCCCATGGGATAGGTACGTATATATAGGGAGGAAAACTCTCCACCTCCATGTCAACTAGCGATATGGTGCTAATTGATGTTGCATCATCCACCTCCGCTAATAGGCCTAAGAATCATTTAAGCCCATTAGTAAATAAATGTATGGGCCTTTGAGATTTATTAGGATTATTGCACATGTGCTTTGAGCGTTGGAAAACAAATGAGAGATTTATTATTTTCGGAATTAATTATTTTCATGGATAAAATAATTCTAGAAAAGTCTAGAATTATTATTTAAGCCGCGAAAAATACTCCGAAAGCTCCGAAAATTCATGGAAATTTTCCAGAGACATTATGGAACATGAGGAACCCAAATAAAGTATTTGGAGCTCACTAAAAGGTAATTTTGGAGCATCTAAGAATTAGATTATGCTCACAGATAAGTGGAAACAAGGTACAGAAAAAGTCGGAAAAATTCCCGAGAAGTTTGTAGAGATTGATTGATGGACGACAAACTGAAAGGAGTGATTCGGGTTACAAAGAAAAGATTTTGAGAGGCTCCAAATGAAAACTTAAGCTGAAAAACATGGAATTTGATTGTAGAAAAAGATAAAGGCTTGCTAGAGAAGGAAGATCGACCTACTAAACGCATTTTAAAGACTTTGCTCACCCTCAACACATAAAGAAACAATAAGCAAACATCACATCAAATCATATGCACCAGCATGTATACACACAATGTTGCTAAACCCTATGATAAATTTTAATGTAATGAAAAATATTATTTTCCTATGTTTTCATGAGCACTAGAATGCAAAATTAAATCACTTTGCATCTATTTTGAAAGAAGCAAATTTTAGGGTGTTACAATTCTACCCCCCTTAAGATGAATCTCGTCCTCGAGATTCGGAAGATAGTGATCCAAGATACATGACTATAGATCTTCTTCACTTGTTCGAGTAGCCTCATCCTCTTAGCGTCACTCCATTGTTTCTACATACCTTAATAATCTTACTTCGAGTAATTGGCCCACTATTTCTGAGATTTTGATAGGTATTCCAATCAGCCTTGAGATAACTCCAAACCAATTCTTGGGTAACTTCCAACTATTAGGCCATTCCTCGTTTCTTTGCTAGCAACCTTAAATGAACCGTTGTGGCGTGAAACTTGCTCACTCTTCACATCAACATTCTTTACACTTCTCATAAAGACAACCTTGTGATCACTTTGTATGATAAACTCTTGTCCCCATTGATCCAAACTACAATGCAATAACTCTTCACGATGATTGGCTATATCCCTTTTTAATCCATACTATCAGACCTCCTACTTCATACATTCACATTCCAACATAGTCTCCTTACTTTCTTTGCCAAAGTAGGTTCTATCACCAATCTTGAAAACATATGTCCATTCATGTTCAGGTTAAGTTATTAAACGCTTAAGAACAATGCTTGGTCCCTGGTGTCATCCAAATCTTCTTAGCATAACTCTCCCTTACCAAGGGCATCGACAATGACTCTTATTTTGCTTCTCCAAATGATAGCACCTTCCATGTCTTAATCAACTAAAATCAAATGATAATGTCACTAACTCAACCCCAACTTAGTGTAAATGCCTTTTAGACTCTAATGTTCCATGTAGATATCTCTCTTATGTCCAAGAAGAGAGCATATCATGTTCCACAGTGGATATCTCCATATCATGTGTCAGGTGGTCCAACTCACTTAATTGACTTAATGCATAAGCTACCTATTTTCTTGCATAGAGCACATCCCAAGTCTTGACGAGATGTTTGTCCATCATTGTAATACCTCCAACGATCCTCTAATAGAATCTCACTATCCCAAAGTAACTCTGAGTCACACCTGCATCCTTGAGGTTCTAACTCAACGCATCAATTCTTGTGTTCTTCTTCATAATTCCACCGTTAGAGATAACCTATCCAAAACTTACTAGCCATGCTTGGTATAGCAGTGAGGTTTCCTAAGTCTCTGTAGAACCAACTATAGATTTCCAATCACCTCCTACGTTATCCATGCCAATTTACCTTAGGTATGTTGAAGGTTGAACTCCCAACTGACGACAGCTCAAAGTGAAGACCAATCCTAATAATTACCCAAGCTCTCCATAGATGATCCAAATTATCAACCTCGAGCAGAGGACACTTGTGTTTGAGAGTGACATCTCAATCATGGGGATTAACCAATACTTCCAAGTGAGGCACTAAAACACACTAAACCTTCTTTATTTTGGCTACCCCCTTAAGAAAATTAAACTAAGGAACACCAAAAGGGTATCTTGCACCTTATTCTAGATGAGCTAACTAACATCAAGGCATTCTATCATCCCAATAATACTCTGGTGTATGGGTAAGAACAAGAAATCTGAAATTTCTCGCGAGCAGAAAATCAGCACTGCAGTAAAACAGCTATAACTCTTATTCTGTAAGTGCGATGAAGTTGTATTTTATACCGTTGGAAAGCTTACAAAATTCCCTACAACTTCGTTATAGAACACTTTTTCAGATTCTGCAGCTAATTTGGTCGAAAACAATGTACAACAGAAACTGTTCCAGGCTTCTGACAGCACAGATACATTGTGTTGCGAATTTCATAATTCCCAATCCAAAACAGCTATGAGGGTGGTTCTTGTGGTCTGAGAAAGATACCAAAGTCTACTATTGTCCAAAAAATTTCCATCATTTTTGGTCGTCCAAGAAAAGAGATATAATCCGAGGAGGATAGGCTGCTCCGAAAAGATAGGATAGAGAAAACAGGGGAAACCAAAACCCGACTATCTATTCATTAATCCCTATGCCCTACAATTATTTCTAAATGAAATTATGGGAAATCTCATGAGATCATTGCAATCATTACAAAGATCCAAATCAAGCATAAACACAATGACAACCAACGGAACACTGAAGGTTCACACTTCAAACATTGAGTCAATTAGCGATACTATCGTTCTCTTCATACCAAGGGTAAGGATCCTAAAGCTATTATTCTGATTACACAAGAAGATGGTAAGAGAAGATTCTAAAAGCATATCAAGGCAATGAGTATAGATGAGAGCAAGGCTTTAAAATAAGCATCAAGGAGGAGACAAATATCAAGGGTAGATATATAGTAGAGAGAAAATGTCAAGGATTATAGAGCAAGGATTTTATAGCAAGTTCAAAACCTTAAGACGACCATTTTCAAACTAGGCTTGCGTCCTACAGTCAGCATTGCTCTGATACCACTCTGTCACACCCGGTTTTAAGGACAAAACCAGACATACACTATATGTGAAATAAAGGAGTCAAATCTCACATATAGCCGCAGATAAGTGTAATACCAAGAGACAAATGCTTAATATACATAACTCAATAGTATAAAATATACCTTAGAGAGCAATACAGCGGAAATACAACTCCGAACACCGGGTGTAGACTTCACTCCAGCAACAAACTGATTGGTTGATCACAAGCCTATTAACTCCAGAGACTATTCCTGAGGTGTGGGAAATAGCAAGAGTGAGTCCATGTCGAACTCAGCAAATATATCATGGGGTTCATGAGGCTCAAAAGGTTGACACAGGTTTACTGCGATAGCTTTTAGTGAGTCATCTTTTAGCAATTGAGTAGCAACATGTTTACCATAAGCCCAAATAACCTTATGATCATGTAAACGAGAATAATGTATAGCAAGAAACAATAATCATTAGTGACCATCAATATCATCAGTATTATCATTATCATCAATGTTCATCATTTATTCTGTAAGGGTCCAAGGCCGCTCGTGACCGTGAGCACGGCTGATATACCAGTTTTACACTCTGCAGAGGTTGTACACTTTCACCATGAGTCGTGATTTACCCTTTTGCCCGAGGTGATCAGCCTCTTGACCCACTTCCAAGGAAGGTTGGCAGGGTTCACTATGAAGTCTTTCAAAGGTTCGTCTAACAAGTTAGGGCCGCTAGGTTTCTGTGGCCTGCAAATGTAGAGCCCCCCTTCCGTATGGCACAATGACACGCAGCCTATACTCATAAGGATAGGAGCCGCACTACACCCAACCCGGAACACAACCCCTTTTGCGCCATAAAGGTAACCACTAACAAGCTAGAAAAGGTCCTCTTATATGACTAAAGCCAGAGCCATGTAGCCCTCATGGTTGTACTGTAAGTCCCGGATGTTCGCTTACAGATAAGTCCTTAAGGAGAGAAACTAGAGCACCATAAAAACAACCCAATGCTCTAGCCCTCTTGAGCCATGTTGCTATAAAACATCTTTTAAACGTTTATTGCATATACCATTAGTCAAGTTACAGATCATGGTTATTTATCTTGAGCACTAGCATAAATACTACTCAATGCAATGTTCCCCGGTGTCAAGGTACAAGATACAAAAAGCTAGGATATCCTTAGAGGTAACAAGGTAGACACATGCACATGAATTAAGTGTATTAAAGGTGAATAGGAAACAAGGATGATCCCATGCTATACTTGCCTTAACTTAGATCCTTCTTCAAGTCCAAACCTCAATGAACTGCTTCTTGATCACCACGTATAGCTCACCGACTAGACAAGATCATAAAAACACCACACAAGCATCCATTCAATCATACACGAAGCAAACAATAGAAATAAATTAAAACAGTACACCAAACATATGAAACAACGTGTGAAAAGGTTTTAAAGATGTTCTACGCATTGCTACGAACACACAGGCGTGAAAAGCACGCTAATCGAAACTATGGTTGAAAAGATACATCTACCGAAAGATTTTGTTGTATAAAACAGAAAATTATAGGTCTCATTTGTTTTAACTATATAAAATCATATAGTTCATTTGTTTTAAAATACTTTTTATAGATATTCAAAAGTGACTTAGGCTAAATTACATTTAAATTTAGAAAACTAAAGGAGAAATCAATAATATTTTATTTATAAATCTAGTTGCACAGTTATTAATCAAGTTAGATCTAAACTATGAAATTCCAGAGATTTGTGTAAAGAAAACATTAATACTAATACGTAGTTCATGTTTTTATAAATCCATTGCAATTTGAACGGACTAATTCGGAATTAAAACAAATAAGTCATGAATTAAACGAGATTTTCTTTAGTAAAACAATAGATTAAATCGAATCTTAAAGGTAGAAAACCTAACCAACAGTAGCACTAACAGTATAAAAAGTTTGTAAAACTCTTCTACACGTTGCTATGATCACACAGACGTAAAGATCACGAAATTCGGATTTAAAACGTGTAAGTTATGAATTTTCTAAGATTTCCTATAGATAAATAATTACTTTAATATAAACTCAAAAATTAAATTTTCCACACCTACTTTACAGTACTACCAACATGTAGAGCTCGTAAATATGAACCTAACGCAATTTGAACGGGTCAAATCGGAGTTAAAACGTAGAAGATGTGCCTAAACAAGATAGTGGCAGTTTTGTAAATACCTAGTTTCGAAAATAAATCAAAATCTGATTTTTAATGTGATCTAGACGGTGGAATTCAAGTAAATACTTCTTCTTCTTCTTGAGTAGAACGCCTAGTGGCTTCGTCGGACGGCGACAAGAGAAGGAGGAGAAAATATAATTTACTACACGAGAGATTTCCCAAACTAGGGGCTAGTTTTTGGTGTGCTTTGCCCATGGGATAGGTACGTATATATAGGGAGGAAAACTCTCCACCTCCATGTCAACTAGCGATATGGTGCTAATTGATGTTGCATCATCCACCTCCGCTAATAGGCCTAAGAATCATTTAAGCCCATTAGTAAATAAATGTATGGGCCTTTGAGATTTATTAGGATTATTGCACATGGGCTTTGAGCGTTGGAAAACAAATGAGAGATTTATTATTTTCGGAATTAATTATTTTCATGGATAAAATAATTCTAGAAAAGTCTAGAATTATTATTTAAGCCGCGAAAAATACTCCGAAAGCTCCGAAAATTCATGGAAATTTTCCAGAGACATTATGGAACATGAGGAACCCAAATAAAGTATTTGGAGCTCACTAAAAGGTAATTTTGGAGCATCTAAAAATTAGATTATGCTCACAGATAAGTGGAAACAAGGTACAGAAAAAGTCGGAAAAATTCCCGAGAAGTTTGTAGAGATTGATTGATGGACGAGAAACTGAAAGGAGTGATTCGGGTTACAAAGAAAAGATTTTGAGAGGCTCCAAACGAAAACTTAAGCTGAAAAACATGGAATTTGATTGTAGAAAAAGATAAAGGCTTGCTAGAGAAGGAAGATCGACCTACTAAATGCATTTTAAAGACTTTGCTCACCCTCAACACATAAAGAAACAATAAGCAAACATCACATCAAATCATATGCACCAGCATGTATACACACAATGTTGCTAAACCCTATGATAAATTTTAATGTAATGAAAAATATTATTTTCCTATGTTTTCATGAGCACTAGAATGCAAAATTAAATCACTTTGCATCTATTTTGAAAGAAGCAAATTTTAGGGTGTTACACCTATTCACCTTTAATACACTTAATTCATGTGCATGTGTCTACCTTGTTACCCCTAAGGATATCCTAGCTTTTTGTATCTTGTACCTTGACATCGGGGAACATTGCATTGAGTAGTATTTATGCTAGTGCTCAAGATAAATAACCATGATCTGTAACTTGACTAATGGTATATGCAATAAACGTTTAAAAGATGTTTTATAGCAACATGGCTCAAGAGGGCTAGAGCATTGGGTTGTTTTTATGGTGCTCTAGTTTCTCTCCTTAAGGACTTATCTGTAAGCGAACATCCGGGACTTACAGTACCACCATGAGGGCTACATGGCTCTGGCTTTAGTCATATAAGAGGACCTTTTCTAGCTTGTTAGTGGTTACCTTTATGGCGCAAAAGGGGTTGTGTTCCGGGTTGGGTGTAGTGCGGCTCCTGTCCTTATGAGTATAGGCTGCGTGTCATTGTGCCATACGGAAGGGGGGCTCTACATTTGCAGGCCACAGAAACCTAGCGGCCCTAACTTGTTAGACGAACCTTTGAAAGACTTCATAGTGAACCCTGCCGACCTTCCTTGGAAGTGGGTCAAGAGGCTGATCACCTCGGGCAAAAGGGTAAATCACGACTCATGGTGAAAGTGTACAACCTCTGCAGAGTGTAAAACTGGTATATCAGCCGTGCTCACGGTCACGAGCGGCCTTGGACCCTTACAGAATAAATGATGAACATTGATGATAATGATAATACTGATGATATTGATGGTCACTAATGATTATTGTTTCTTGCTATACATTATTCTCGTTTACATGATCATAAGGTTATTTGGGCTTATGGTAAACATGTTGCTACTCAATTGCTAAAAGATGACTCACTAAAAGCTATCGCAGTAAACCTGTGTCAACCTTTTGAGCCTCATGAACCCCATGATATATTTGCTGAGTTCGACATGGACTCACTCTTGCTATTTCCCACACCTCAGGAATAGTCTCTGGAGTTAATAGGCTTGTGATCAACCAATCAGTTTGTTGCTGGAGTGAAGTCTACACCCGGTGTTCGGAGTTGTATTTCCGCTGTATTGCTCTCTAAGGTATATTTTATACTATTGAGTTATGTATATTAAGCATTTGTCTCTTGGTATTACACTTATCTGCGGCTATATGTGAGATTTGACTCCTTTATTTCACATATAGTGTATGTCTGGTTTTGTCCTTAAAACCGGGTGTGACAGGTTCTTTGGTCTTTAAGCTATGGACTGTAGACAGTAGTGGTCACCATGCCGTTGTTAGGAGTCCAAACTCCAATGTCCAAACTTGAATGACCTTCTCCTCAAATGAAAGCATGTTACACAGGTGTGGCTGCATCTGAATATGGAAGACTAGTCTTCATTTAACCTATATTCCCACAAAAACCTCAATTTCGTGGATCTGGAGTTGCTGTGTAGCCAAACAGTTCTCTGGTATATCCATGGTGAATCTCACATCTAGATTCACTTTTTTCAGTGGTAAATCTCTACCAAACAGGCCCTATATTTCAAAACTGGGACAACATAAAAAATGGGCACTACATAAACTCCTATTTTGCAACATTGGCCGCACCAAGACACTAACACCATTACGCCTGTATATTTGGAAGGACACCAAGCTGGTTGGGGAACCCAGACATGCGCTATTGGTTGTACATCGATCTCCTAGATGTGATCTTGCAGCACCAGGTCGGAACATCTCATGTGGCATCGAGTTTTGTTCATTAAATGCAAATGAACTAACTTCTGAATATATATAGGTTGTGTGGGGGCATTCAGCACGGGATGTGTGGGAGGAATACAGCTTGAGTGACATTACCGAGCATGGCAACAGGCTCTAGAGGTGCTACATGCCAGTGGTCGTCTTCCACATCGTTGAGGCACACCTGCCATGTAGGGTACATATGCAATGTGGCAATAAGCAGCAATCGTATCCTCCTATTGAGTTTTCAGCTTGCCAAGCTTAGCATAACTGTGTGAAATTACATATTTGTTTGTTAAAAACATCTTTGTTTGGTAAATTACAACACTTGGTAATAAGTGTCATTGTTTGACGCCATGTAGGTATGATCAGAGGAGGCTCTACGCTAAGAAGGATCGGCGCATGACCCCCACTCAGCCTCTTCAGCTTTAGGAAGACAGGAAGCATAGGGATCAAGGAGATGGGGGCAGCACACAATCAAATTGGTTTATCGATACCTTGTTTGGCCGCTCCACTCCTCTATGAGGATCTACATCATGCCACCATACACGGACAAGAAAGTCGAGGATTCCTCCGATGATGGTGATGACATTGTAGATGTCTACGATGACATGAAAAGGCGGGGATGCAGCCATAGTGAGACCCTATATAGAGCTACATGGTCAACTTTTAGCAGGAAAGCTCCAGCTCAGAGGATTAAGGATCAGACACATCATGGAGTCAGCATGAGATTGGGTTGTCCCATATACGGGGCACACCACAATGTCTCAATCACAAGGAGACACAGAGTTGGTACTATTCAAACTTAATAAGTAACCCTCTCGGTGCTAACCATGGTACTGCTTTGCTTTACATTTTACATCTATTTGATTGCAGGGCCCAAGAAAAACCCGACAATACTGTCTCCATACTCGCCAGCATACTCGACAGCACGACCACACAGACATGGGGCACATTCCCAACGTAATGCCGACAGAGGAAAGAAGCTAAGGCTGCGGCATCTACAGACTCAGTACACCCGTAGGAACTAATGGGGAACAGTCATGATGTGTAATATATACACTCTCATTGTGTGAACACTGCACAGACTCTGATGTTAAATGCCAGGACATGGCATGGTATGTAATATATACTAAATGTTGTCGAATTTTTGTTTAAAATGTCTTTGTTAGTTGCTCCAGATGAAAGAAGTTTACTTGTCATTGTTTAATTGGTTGTCCCATTGGTGCATTTGTTAATTGTTTTCATCTTTTAATTGGTTCTCCCATTGGGGCTACAGATGAAAGAAATTCCATTCTCTATGTACAAGTATAGATACGTCAATCTGACAGCAAAATTTTGAATTTTTTAAGCATTACTAGCAGAGTGCTAAACTAACACATGCACATCGAAATGGCATGTTGTTTCTCAAATTTGTATACATATGGAATATAATCCACCAAAGACACAGTAAAACTATGTACAGAATGGTGCAATCATGCCTGTTACTGCTAGTGGCAGAGGACGGAATAAAATTAAGGTATGGCAAAGCTGATCATATCATCAACATCATGCGGTGTGTTGAATCCGTGCGCTCGTATAAATACGTGTACCATAATATTATCAGTAACTCTTGACTACTATTTGGATTTCTCAAATGAAAAAAAACCAGTCTTAGTAAATTTGTTGAGAAAATATTTTCTACAAAAATTACTATCATTTTCATGCATACAACAGTAGTGAGTTATATACTTTATATATTCAATAGTAATACACCATCGTCCAAAATGTCATAGGTTCACAAATGGACCGAGTGAATCCTCAAAATTGATGTATGCTTTTTTTAGGGAACATTTGATCGGTGCTTTTGCAATCTCTTTTTTGAAATTTATTTATGTTCCACACACATTATTAAATGCTGTTGTGGATATATCAGCAAAGGTAAATGTATTATGTATCGACGCTAAACTTCTTTACTGCCAGAGCCATTCTTACTGAAGCTTTAGTTTAGGGAAACAAATGATATTTATATCAATAAAATAAGGATGGAAATTGGTAACTAAGAAGCTGCAGCACTTTGTTCTAATGTACGCAGTGTACATGCACTGTTAGAGGAGCCAGCACCTGTATTGGACGGACTAGGAGGGGACACAGCGTAACATGCACTGCTAGGATTGGGAGGCCTCTCACTACACCCTAGTTTTGTATCAACTGCCTTCTTGTGTCCACCATTTGTTGCCTCCGGCCTGGTGGGTGGCAAGTCAGGGTTGGTGGTGGAATCCTCTTCTTCACCACCTCTTCCATATGTCGGAGTGACGTTCGCTTCCATCAGTACCTCGACCTTGCAGACAGGCCACTCAGAGAAGGGTGACTGTGCATGGAGCCACTGGAGCAAGCATGGCCAGTAGAAGAGGTGGCCACATGGTGTAACCATGGGCTGTTTAGCCAGGTCAGGACAGATATTACACTCAAAGCTGGAGTTGCAGTCACAGGAGCCATCCTTCTTAGTAGAATAGCTTCCACACACATTGTTGTTGTCACCATTCGGATTTTGCCCCCACGCTGCTTATTCAAAAGAGCTATGAGTGTGTTGGATTGCCTGGACAAGACTACCCGCATCCGTGCTAGATGCCCCTTGTCTGTGGTCGGCCGCCTCCAGCGAGGACCTGATTTATACCTAGGAGGAGGGTCCTGCGACCTCCTCTCCATGGCCATGGGTGCGTCCACGGCATCAGCACCTTCCTGATCTGTGCCTGGTCCCAGCTGTCTCTGGGCATTGTCAAACATAGGACTAGAAGGTGGGTCCGGCAACAGCGCGGCCATAGTGGGGGTGGGCACGTACATGGCATCGGCACTTTCCTGATCTGTGTCTTGTCATGGCTTCTTGCTTGGGATTGGGTGGTGGCGAACGATACGGAAGCACTCTGGGGAGAATTTGTCAGACGTGTCAGAGTCGGAGTCCATGGCAGGCAGCACCGCAGCTAGTGACAGTGAGAGCAAGAGAGAAATGGATCGGACATCGGAGAGCAAGAGCGAGAGAGAAGTGGCAAATCTGTAGAATACACACACATTTGTAATAGAAGTAACGCAAATACCAAGCTCAACACTAATAGGACATTCAAAACACACAAACACACACAACACACACACACACACACACACACACACACACACACACTACCTTGGGGTTGGCTGCTCACTTTCATTTTTTGCACGTTGTTTCCATTTATTATTGCTTCGGTAACCATATTCAATCTGGCTTCTTGTGATGAATTTTCCACTAATAATATTAGGCTTGATAATTGTATTAGGCTTGATAACTGTCGGATTGCCAGGAGCAGCTAGGGCGCAAAGAATAATTTTTCTATCTCCTCATAGATCAACTGGGTCTTTAACATGAATGGAACATTTTTCAATCTCATTGTCTTCTATTGAACACTGCCCCTCTCCCACTCCCACTCCCACTCCCACTCCCATTCCCTTTCCCACCACTCCCATTCCCATCGGATATGGTTTATCCTCTTGATGCACGCCACCATCCTCCACCCACACATCGCCAGCATCGACGGTTCCCCAGTGGCCATCACTAGGCATGGTGCACAGAATCATGGTGCTATGCCTGGGCGGCGAGAGTTGCGAGATCACGAGGAGCACCATGTTGGGGACAATAATGGGATCTCCATCTGGCACATTCCTCCTGTCGGCGACGATCCCAGCAACAGTGAGCTCTGACTCTCCCTCCAGGCCCTAGAGAAACCTACGAGGACGGCAGTGGTAGTGAATAGGGGGTTGAAGAGGTGCACCGTTTCGGTGCGCTCATAGTAGAAAACTTGAGCCCCTTAGCATCGGCGAGGAAATCATCATACTCCTCAAATTACATTTGCTCGATCCAGAGCGTGGCACCTGTGCGCACATTCACGAAGTGGTGGCAATGGGGTGCTGCTAGGTCTGTAGGTGCCTCGTCGTCATCGTTCTCGTGGTTTTCAAGCATCTCCCACTTCTTGGGAAAGAAACATGGTTCCCAGGTTAGACAATCAGTGGTCAAGCTTCTCCACGGTTCGTAGACCGCTCTAAAACAGATGTACTCCGTCGCATCGATGGCGAGCAACTTCTCATAGATCTCCTTGATAGTGTCCTATACTAGATTCACCCAGATCCTCTGCTCTGGTCCAACCTCATGTGGCATCATGCAGAAATAGAAATTCATCTCATAAAATCGAGAGAAACGTAGAGATCGAACCAGAAATCACATGTACGAAGGAGGTGTCTGGGAGACTCATGGAGACCCGCCATGGACGTTGACGAGATCCTAACATAGGGGTATGTTAGGCCTTGGGATCAAATGTTCCCAACCCAAAGACCCCCTGACAGACCCCTCTATGATCGCCTGGGGGCTCGGGGGCCATACCCATTGGGTACACTCGTGCGTACACACAAGCCAAGGATGCAGGTCGAGCTCGGGTATGCTCGCCGCCTCTGCTTGGGGCTCGGGGGCTCTCCCGAGCCTTAGGCTCCTAATCGGTGAAAGTCGAGGGCCAACCCTTGGCTTCTTCCTGGCCTTCGGCACCAGCCAACACCCATGCACAAGAAGGTGCGCCTCGAGCTACCGAGGCTCAGGGGCTCCTCGGCGCTGCCCCATGGGTGTGGCTATGTCAACCACTCCTCCGACAGGGTCACGCATGGGGCGTGACACAAGAAGACAAACTCCTCCATTGGCTTCCGGGGCTCAGTGGCTTCCGGGCCCACCCGTTAGGCCCTCAAGCTAGCATCCTTCACCACCAAGAAGGCTCCAGAAGGTGTACCTAGTGGAGACCGGTCCAAGCCAACACAACCTAACACTCAGCGCGTTAGAACAGAGTAGCCAGACGACGCCCAGAGCTTCTTCGGCTCCACGACATCGCCACGGTTCATATGCGTCGCTGCAAGACCCTCCTGGACTCTGGCGCATGTAGACCATAGGCTCAAACCCCCAAACCGCCATGTAGCTGATCTACCTCGAGATACAAGGGGAAGGTCAAATCCTAAGAGACGAAGGACGATTCCAAACAGATCAATCAAGTCCTCATTGTTCCGCTTAGGCTCTGCACCGAGAGCATAGCAACCCAGAGAGGGACACTGAGAGCTCCTCCACCGCACCCGTCGTCTTCCTCCTCTCTGACGAGGGGAAGGCTCCACCGGTATTAAGGCAAACCTAGGATTGGCACCAAGTGATCCCCTACAAAATCTTTCCCTTTATCCCTTACAGATTTTGGGTGCTCTTAAGTTCGACGCAAAGGGGTCATCCCTCTTCGGTGGCTAGGACACACGGATCAACGCCAGGGAGAGACCAGGCGGAGCAGATCCCGAGCTCTCTCTGGGCTTAGGAAGGGTGCCACCAGACCGGGCGGTCGTGACCTTGGGGGCGTGCCAGTCAATTTGACCTGCAATTGACAAGGGGGGAGATTGATCAGTAATTTAAGGTGGAACATGCTAGCTGTTTTTCCAGATAGTTCCATATGTGTGGCCAAGTGGCCAACAAGAGAAGGCTATCGAACTGAGAATCAATATCCAACATGTTCATGATGTATGATAAGTAAAATAGGCATATCGGCAATCATCAGTTATACAATTACATGGATCTAAACTGTCCATTATCATGAAAGCATGCTAAAAAGATGTACAAAGATATGCATGAAGGCATTTATATAGATTGAGAAACATACTAGCTTTTAACCAAGAATCAAGGATATCTATCAGCAATTGCAAGAGATCAGACTTAACCGAGGGCAGCCTTACAATTAACTGACGATAACTAACTTGTACTATGCTTGCAAGAGGTCAGACCTAACCGATGTAGCCTTACAAACAAGGTATAAGTCATGATGGAAACTCACAGACAAACCAGTCAGACCTAACCAATGCAGCCCTGCTTACCGAAGAACTTGTCGAAATCTACTCTCCTCCTCCTAAGGGTGGCGTAAGCTAGAAAGTAAAGGTACTAGTTTCTATTGATCATTGGAGATGGCTATTACAATGGCTGGGGTTCAATACTTATATCCAAGGCTGGGGTTCGCCCGTTCTTGGAGCATCCGGTGCAGCCCCGGTCGGGTTGGGCATCAACATCGGGGAAGTCGTGACTGTGTCGAGCCAGACTCGAGGCGGCAGCAATAGGGGGAGGCTGATATACAAGTTTAGATCCATTCGCCTCCTGGTCCCGCTGCCCCCCGGCCCGCAGCCTCCTCACACGCCATGCTCGTGTAGTCAACACACACACACACACACACACACACACACACACACACACACACACACACACACAAAGAGAGATTACCTTGGGGTTGGCTGCTCACTTTCATTTTTTGCACGTTGTTTCCATTGATTATTGCTTCTGTGACCTTATTCATGCTCTTGGATATCAAAAGCATCTTTACCGCATGCTTGGAGATTCCCTTTCTAATTTTTATTTGAACTGGCTCCTCATGATGAATCTTTCCTCTAATAATATTAGGCTTCATAATTCTATTTCTTTTCTGTTCATTGAAGCTTCCCTAAAGATCGTCTCCATGTTTGCTTTCAGCTTGTGTGGCATGGATCTCCCTTTAAACCTTCTTCCGGAGTGCCAACTGTTGGATTGCCAAGAGCAGCAAGGGCGCAAACAATAATTTTTCTATCTCCTCTGAGATCGACCAGGTCTGGAACATGAATGGAAAAGGCAAGATGGTAAACACATAATATATTTTGTAAATGCAGAGCATTTGAAACTTGATGATTCTATAAATATATCATATAGAAGAGGAATTTCAAATTTTATCGGTATCGAAAGGGCACTCAAATTTTATTTTCTTTAGTCTCATTGTCTTCTAAATATATAATGAGTTTGAAGAATTATCTTAGAGGCAACTGTCGGACCATGTTGTTTGCTACATTTTTTTTCGATTTTCATATGAGATCGAAGACGCATTGTCTTCTATATTTTATTCAGTCTCTTTCATTTTAAATGAAAAAGGGCAGACCCAGTGCCAGAGGCTCTCACACGAGTGGGGTCTGGGGAAGGGAATAACCGAAGCAAAGTCTTACCCCCGCAGAAATTCTGCAGAGAGACGGCGTTGAACCCAGGACCTGGTGACTCGGCGAGCTAGCACTCACCAACTGCACCAGGCCTGTCCTTCTTTCATTTTAAATGAATTTGAAGAAAATATTTCATTGTCCCTAATTTCATTTTGAAATGAGACAGAAGATGCATTGCCATCTACATTTACTTCAGTCTATTTTAATTTTCGATCTCATTTTGTTCTATTCAACACTGCCCCTCTCCCACTCCCAGTCCCAGTCCCAGTCCCTCCCCCACCACTCTCATTCTCACCAGATGTGGTTTCTCCTCGTGATGCACGTCACCATCCTCCACCTCCGCAACGCCAACATCGATAGTTCCCCCAGTGGCCATCGCCAGGCTTGGCACACAGAATCATGGTGCTATGCATGCGCTGCGAGAGTTACGAGACCACGATGAGCACCACGTTGGGAACAATAATTGGATCTCCCTTTGGCACATTCCTCTTGTCGATGATGCTCCCTGTAGTAGTGTGCTCTGGCTCCCTCCAGGCCTAGCGCCACGTAGAAAACTAGGAGGACAGCCATGGCTGTGGTCACGGGGGATGAAGAGGTGCACCATTTCGGTGCGCACACAGTAGAAAAGCAAGAACCCCTTGGCGTCGGCAAGGAAATCACCGTACTCTTGAGGGTGGAGCCTATGTGCATGTTCACGATGCGGCGGCGACGCGGCGCTGCCATGTCTGCAGGTGCCTCATCGTTGTCGTCCTCGTCCTTGTGAATCATCACCCAGTTCCTATGGAAGAAACATGGTTCCCAAGTTGGACGATTAGCGGTGGAGCTTCTCCATGGCTTGCAGACCGCTCTCAGGCGGATGTATTCCATCACATAGATGGCAAG